>CAMTDV010000029.1:670608-1270608 GCA_947069175.1 Scalesia atractyloides
ATCCGTTGAGTTGACTAAATGTTTAAAACGAGCCCTATCAAATGCTTTTGTGTAAAGATCTGCCAGGTTATCTAGTGTGTCGACTCGATGTAGCTCAATTAATTTCTTTTCAGCACAATCCCGTATAAAATGATGAGGAATGTCAATATGTTTTGTGCGACTGTGTTTTACGGCATTGTTGGTGATTGATGTTGTCTCATTATTGTCTATCATAATAGGAGTACGAGTGAAATTCAAACCGTAATCGCGCATCTGCTGTTGAATCAGAGAACTTGAGAGCAACAGCTACCCGCAACAATATATTCAGCTTCACACGTCGAGGTAGACACGCAAGACTGCTTCTTGCATTGCCATGAGACAAGCCTCCCTCCTAAGAACTAACAACCACCTGTGGTAGACTTCCTTGATGATTGTCATCCTCCAAAGTCTGAATCAGTAAAAGCAACAAACTTCAGATCACTAGCAGCTGGATACCATAACCCAAGTTTGGGTTCCCCTTCAAGTAACGAAGAATCCGCTTCACTGCTTTCATGTGGACTCCTTTGGATTCGCTTGATATCGGGCACAAAGACACACTGCGAACATGATGTCGGGTCTTGAAGCAGTCAAGTACACCAAGAACCAATCATTACCCTGTATTGAGTTGGATCAACTCCTCCACACTCTCATGATCTGGACCAAGATTGTGATTCTCACAGATAGGTGTATTGAAAGTAGCGCAATCCTCCATCTTGAAACAGACAAAATGTCATACACATACTTCGTCTGATGAATAAACATCCCATCCTTCTTTTGTTCAACTTGTAAACCCAGAAAGTAGGATAATTTCACCCATCGCACTCATCTCAAACTTACTCTTCATTACCTCTTCAAATCATGACACGTGTTCTCAGCTGATGACCCAAAGATGATGTCATCAACGTATACCTGTACCAGCAGAAAGTCTTCCTTCTTCTTTTTAATGAAAAGTGTACTGTCAGTCTGACATCTTTCAAAACCATGTTTTGCAAATGAGCTGACAATGTCTCATTCCACGCCCTAGGAGCCTGATGCAACCCATACAATGCCTTATCAAGTCGATAGACTCGATCTGGATAGTCTGGATCAGGAAACCCGTCTGGCTGTGAGACATACACCACTTCTTGGACTTTCCCGTAAAGAAATGCACTCTTCACGTCAAGTTGGTAAACTTTGAAGCCCTTGAATGAAGCAAAGGCTAGGAACAAACGAATTGCTTCCAACCTTACTATTGGTGCAAAACTTCATTGTAATCAATCCCCTCTTGCTGATTGAACCCTTTCACTACCAACCGAGCCTTATTTCTTATCACGATCCCTCGGTCGTCTTTCTTGCATTTAAACACCTACTTAGTGCCTATTTCTTTTTCTCCTTCAGCTAGACCAACTAGCTCCCAAACTTTCAATTTCTTGAATTGAGCTAGTTCCTCTTGCATAGCTTCAACCCAATAGTTGTCTCTTAGAGCCATATGAACATTCTTCGGCTCCTCTTGGGCAATAAAGCAGCTATACAAACATTCATTTATCAACCCAGTCTTCTGAATCGAAGTAAACAAACATGAACTTTCGAGCACACCTCTTCTTGTCTGAACACCTGCGGCAGGATCACCAATGATGTTTTCAACTGGATGATCTCTGTGTACTCGTGTGGTAGCAATGGTGTCAACCACCAGATTATCTCCTAGATTAGATCCAACCTCCCCCTGAATATTAGCATTTGCAAACGGATTACTGAAGTCCTCCCCCTAAATAGGTTCAGACTCACTATCACTGGAGTCCTCTGGAACTGCACTGGAAGAAGTTTCTGGAGCATCTGTCATCGATACACTCGATTCGGCATAAAGTCACACTCACCATCTTCATTGATCACAGTATGGATCACTTGAGACTCATCTGCATTAGAAAAATCAGGAATATTAAATGATTTAAAAACACTGTCATAATCATATAATATAGGAGGACCAATCGTTGATTGTTGAGGTGTATAACTAGTTATTTCCATGTTAAACACAACCTCAATTTTACCAGTTTTTAGATTAAAAACCCTTTTATTTGGTGTTCCAGGCATATAGCCTAGAAAGTAACCCTCATCAGCTACTTCACCGAATTTTTGCTTATCTTTGTTTCGCACAATGGTGCAGGGTAATCCAAATGGTTCAAAGCCTTTTAAGTTTGGTGTTCGGTTAAACAATAGTTCGTGACATGTTTTGTTAAACCGTTTAACCGTCAAAACATTATTCAGGACATAGCACGCTGTGTTCACAGCTTCTCCCCAGAAAAGAACTGGAAGCTTTGAATCAGATAGCATAGTCCTTGCGGCTTCAATCAACGTCATGTTCTTCCTCTCAGCGACTCCGTTCTGTTGAGGTGTATAAGAGCAGAATATTGATGTTCTATTCCCTTGCGAAGACATAGAGATCTAGAACTTGATTCTTGAACTCCGTGCCATTATCACTCCTTATCCTCTTGATCCGTGCGTCATGGACATTTTCCAATTTTTTAAAAAGATCAATCAGCATCTCCGCTGTCTCATCTTTTGTACCTAAAAAGATAACCCATGAATAACGTAAGTAATCATCAGTGACAACTTAACAATAGTACTTTCCACCTATGCCCTTACGTTCACGGACCAAATAGATCCATATGAAGTAATTCATAAGGGGCATCTATTGAATTTACTGTTTTAGACTTGTGAGGTTTCTTATGTTGTTTTCCCTTTTGACATGGAAGACATTTATCTTCCACGTGAAAACTCTGCACTGGCACCCCTTCCACTAAACCATTTTTAATAATATAGTTCATTTTTCGGTAGTGGATGTGGGCCATGCGTCTGTGCCACAACAAAGACTCCGCCTCAGATGCTTTTGATAGTAAACACGCCACCATAGAAGACGAGTCCTTGGCACCCATGTCCATGACATAAGTGTCATTCGATCTTGATTATTGCTCGGTTCAGAATCGTGACAGCAGAAAAATTGGATTTTTGAGTGTTTTGGCGGCTGTTTTGGAGTTTTTGATGGCTGTTTTAGGGTTTTTTGCATTTCGGATTTTTTGCAGCTTTTTGGATTAACAGCTAAGCATTCCGGATTGAAGACTTCATTCGGGATTAAAAAACATAGGAATTCAGATTGAAGACTTGAATTTCGAACCAAAATTTGCATTTCGGATCTGGAAAACAGTGCAATTCGGATCAGAAAAGCCTCGGATTTTTCGAATTGAAATTTTGGATCAGAATTGTATTCCGGATTCCATCTCGGATTAGTACTATTCCGGATTCCATCTCGGATTAGTACTATCCGATCCACCGATCAGTATCTACCAGATTTCCATTTCGGATCAAACAGTGCATTCCGGATTTTCATCTCGGATCACTATTCCGGATCATCATTTCGGATTGTCAACTCGGATTACTGTTCCGGATTTTCATCTCGGATTGTTAATCAGAGTTTTCATTTCGGATTTGACACTGTTCCGAGTTACACAGAAAAAGGTGGAAACTTAACCAGCTGACGTAACCAGAGTTAAACATATTCTGACATAGAAATTGATCCATAGACAATTTTGACGAACCGATTGGACAGTTAGACTTAGTTGATTTTTAGGACAAAAAAGGCACGGAATTTCTAAAAAATCATAATCGGACATTATATAAAATTAGAATCATATCGTCGAGACGAGTCTAACGATATAATTTGGTAACAACACATTTCAGACAAGTTTTAACGTTTTTATCGAGCCGGTTTGGTAAAAATGTTGAATATGTCAAACTTAAATGAGCTGTTGAGGATGGAGCATGAGGCTGGTACCACAAATAAACCTCCAAAGATGCTGAAGGTGGAGAACTATCTTACCTGGAAGGATAGATTTCAATCCTTTATTGAATATCAGGACACACGGATGTGGATCTGTATTCAAGATGGGTACGCTAACCCAACGCATGATTTTGAGGGAAGACAGCGTGTTACTGCTTACGCGAATATGTCTGAAGATGAGTAGAGGATGTATGAGTCTGAAAAGAAGGCCTTAGCTGCTATCAAGATGTCGTTACCTGATGGCATCAAACATACATTCAAGCGTTATACAAAATCAAAGGAGATGTGGGATGCCTAGAAAAGAGGTATGAGGCAATACAGATGTGAAGAAGAATAAGGTTGATCTGCTGAAGAAACAGTTTGTTGTGTTCAAAGGAATGAGAAATGAATCCCTAGAAGATATTATCACGATATATTATCATCTGATGTCAGAAATCGATAATTATGACATAGAGGGATACACAGATGTGGAGATAAACGACAAGTTGCTAGATGCTTTACCTGCAAAGTGGGATATTTACACGTTGATGATAAAAGGTGAAGCTGATTATGAAAAGAAAGACCTGGAAGAGGTTGTTGGAAAGTTGAGAGCTTATGAGCCTAACATGAAGAAGAAGGAAACGGGTTATGATCAGGTTCAAGATCCGGGGATATATAAAGGTCTTACACCTTCATCTTCCAACAATGCTTCTAGTGACACTACAACTGCGTTTCTCTCATGTGAGAATGAGCAGATCATGACAAATTCTGATGGAGAAGTATGTTTTGTTGCTGCTTCAGGGGCTAAGAGACACAATCAAATAACAGCAGTTCTAAGTCTATGCCTCTGAGTGTCAAAAGTGCTGAAGAACACCTGGCATTGCTTGCTTCTTTCGTTGCTTCTTACGAGAACTATATTCAGGAAAAAGTATTTGATCCTACTACGTTTGATGAAGATTATGATCAGATTGACCCTGATGACTTAGAGGAGATGGATTTGCAATGGCAGATGGCCATGATTTCTAGAAGGGTGAAGAGGTTCATGAACAGAACGGTAGGAAGTTCGTTGGTAAGAGTGTGGGCTTTGACAAGTCGAAAGTGAAGTGTTACAATTGTCACAACTACAGACATTTTGCTAGAGAGTGTCAAAGAGCAAAGTCTGAATCGCGTTCTAGTTCATCCTTTGAATATTCTCCTGGTCATGGTTCAAGCAACAGGAATGCATCAAACAACACTAGATCAAAGGCCCTGATTTCTACTGCTAGAGAGGGTTCTTATGATTGGAGTGTTCATCTGGAGAGTGACAACAACGCATCACAGGCGTTTATGGCTGAGATAGCTCTAGTTGTTGATGAAGATGTGAAAGCTGATGCTGAGAAGGAGCAAAAGAAAGCAGCTGAGAAAGATAATGGAGAACAGATGGCTACAGAGAAAAAAATGGCTGCTGATTTTGATGCTTTCATGGCTGATCTAAGACAATCAACAGGCGAGGTATGTTCTAACTCTAGTAGTTCAGTTTGTTTGAAATGTTGTGAACTGCAAAGTGAGGTTGTCACATTAACACAAAAAAACCAAAGTCTGGCTAATAAGCTCTCGAACTTAAAAGAATCAAACTTTTTCGTAAAACGAAATGAGTCATTATACTTGAAGAAAATTAAAGGTTATGAAGAAGAAATTAATATTCTAACCTGTAAGCTTAATGAAAAACTTCAAGTTATTGACTTAGCTCATGATACGATTAGTGAGAAAACAAAAGAGGTTTCTAAAAGTGCAAAGAGTTGTCTAAAGAACAACTTAAAATTTGTGAGCTTGAAAAGAAATTAAATCAATTCAGAGATTCATCTTTTGTCATGAAACACATGATAAATGGCCTGAAGAAGAGTAATGAAAAGACTTGTGTGGCTTTAAAGGTTTGAATGAAGTTCCACCACCACTTGGTCATGACTATTCTTTCTTGCCAGAGGAAGAAGAGCTCATAGACTTTGTGTCAACTACACCTGGTAGTTCCACATCAGAAAGTGTTGATGGTTCTGAGAATGCCAAGAAGGATAATAATAGGGAACCAGTTTTGAAAACAAAAATTACACACCCTAAAAATCAAAAAAACATTTTTTTGTTAAAAAGGTTGATTTTGTTAAGGGGAGTGACATGAATGAAGAGGTCCCTGTTATTACTAAAGAGTCAAATGTGCAATTTTCTAAAAATAAAAACAAAGAAAAATCAGAAGGTAAGCAAACTAAACAAGATCCTTCAAAAGCATCATCATCATCATCATTGCCTGATAATCTAAGAAAGAGGCTTCAATTAAGAGGTCTTCGGCTAGAAATCGTGTTTCAAATGTCATGAAAAAGGACATGTAGCCAGCTGTTTTCCTAACAAAAGAGTGAAGCACAGGTAAGTGAGAAACATAGAGAAAAATCACCAGCAAAAAGTGGTGATGGTGAGAAGAAGGTTAACTCACCAAGGATATCTCCTACCAAGCAACAGAGGGTTGCTGTTGGTGTAGATGAGGCAGAATAAGGAACTCAACAAGTTCCTCGTTTTCAAAGAAATCAACAAAGATTTCAGCCCGCATCTACATCAGGCAGATATGATAGACCTAAAAGTAGTTCACCAAGAATGAATAACTTTAATGGTCAATCAAATAATTTCAGAAGTCAAAGTAAATATCAAAATCGATACCAGAATGTTGGTAGTCGAAATTTTTATAACGATGGCTTTAGAAATTATCATTACCAAAATTCATGGAACCAAAATCATAATTTCCAAAGGTCACAAAGTCCAAACATGGTTAGGAAACCTCATGACCACAGACCTAGTGGAAATCAAAAACCATGTCCATCAACAGGTCTAAGATCTAAGACTCCTGTTAGGAGTATGGATACTGGATGGATGTTCCTATGATTGATGAATCTGGAAGACCCAAGACCATTAAGGTTTGGGTCCCCAATCTAACTAATTTTGTTCGATGGTGCAGGAGCTGCTAAGGAGGATTATCAACTTGTGGTATGTTGATAGTGGCTGCTCCAGGCACATGACGGGGGATGCGAGGCTGTTGACAGAGTTTGAGAATATAGATGGTGGTTATGTGAATTTTGCAGGTGCTAAAGGAGGGCACATTACTTGTCGAGGAAAAGTAACCAATGGGAATATCACACTGGACAAAGTGAACTATGTTGAGCAGCTGAAGCACAATCTGATGAGCGTGTCTCAAGCTGCGACAAGGGTCACTCGGTCCACTTTACAAAGTCTGAAGCTTTGGTGTTGAAACCTGGCTCTGATGCCAATTGTAGGTCCCCTAGTCCTTATGGATCTTGACAGAATCGTCTATCTAATCTAGAGTGCGGAATCCCCTAGATCAGATTTCACATAAAACACAAGAACACGAACACGAATTCCTTTAAACAGTCTTCTATTGATTATCAAACACAGTTGTTTTAACAATCAATTCAAAACTCTCTCTCTCTAAACTCTCTGAAGCAATTCTTGTAGAAACTGAACAATAGAACCAGCAACCTTAACCCTAATTACAACCTCCCTATATATAGAGATAGGTTATCGCATGGGCTAGGGTTTCCTACATGGACTGCTAATGGGTTTTAGGCCCAATTTGCCTACCATGTTCTCTTTTGTATCTAGTTTAGCCCAATTACTTCTAATTAACTATAACAAAACTAAACCCGCTAACCGTTTATCATTTTACTAATTACAAGATATCCAAAGACCAAATCTAAGTTGTTGTCACAAATATGCACCAACAGTTGACCACACACGACCCACACCCAATCAAGCGACTCGAGGGTACATCCTTAAACTCACTATATAATGTATGACAATTTTTTTTGATTCTCACAGAACTTTCTTAGCGGCCATCAATTCACATGATGAGCCAAAGAAATTATTATTAAGTTGCACAAGACGATAATTAGAAATAAGCAATGAAAAGAAAAATACGTGCTCTTGAGTAAAATGGGACTAGGATACTCAAAAACTTACCAAGTGGAAAATTAGCTATTTACTCAAAATGGGTATATAGAGTGAAATATAAACTGAATGGTGAGGTGGAAAGATACATGACAAGACTTGTGGCTAAAGGCTTTACACAAATAGAAGGGGTAGATTTCCATGACACATTTTCACCGATGGCTAAAACTGGTTACCATTCGTACCCTCCTGGTGATTGCAACCAAAAGGAGTTGTATTACTAGTTAACAACGCGTTCTTACATGGCGAGTTGGAAGAGGGGGTCTACATGAAAATCCTACTAGGTTTCAAAAAGGGGCAAGAAAACAAAGTGTGGCGTCGTAGAAAATCCTTGTACAGTTGAAGCAAGATTCGAGGAAATGGTACCAAAAGTTCACCTCTTCTCTACACGAAATTGGTTTCACTTAATCTGAAGCTGATCACTTATTGTTTATTTTCAAGACTAGCGATTCTTATGTAGCCACTCTCATATACACAGATGATGTGATTATCATGGGAAACGAAGAAAGAAAGATTAGAGACACAAACTTGTTTTAGAATGAAAATTTTAATATCAAGGACGTGAGTGCTTTAATATATTCGTGGGAATCGAAGTAACATACACTGAGATAGATTAGTGCTCAATCAAACAAAGTACATTATGGACATTCTTAAGGATTCTAGTATGATAGGATGTAGACCAAGTACTTTTCACATGGAAAAATACCAAGTTGGCAAGAATGAAGACGAAATAAGGGTCAATGCAAACAACTTTCAAAGACTTATTGGAAAACTATTGTACTTGCAAGAAACCAAACCAGATATCACTTACTCAATTAATGTTCTTACTTAGTTCGTTGGTGATCATCGAAGTAATCACATGAAGGCAACAATAAGAGTGCTGAAATACGTAAAGGCTATAGTTTATAATTGGAGTTCACTTCCAAACGAATGAGGGATGAACTTGATGGTTTACACTGAATTAGATTGGCCTGAGTGTCCAAATACTAGGAGATCAAGGACTGGTTATATTTTACTCTTGGGAGGAGCCCCAATCTCATGGAAATTAAGAAAACAGTCGGTGGTGTCACGTTCCTCGGCTGAAGTAGAGTATCGAGTTATAGCCACAACAATTAGTGAAATGCTATAGATTCGGTGGCTATTAAAAGACTCGGGTTGCAAACAAAGTAACCCAACCCAATTGTTCTATGATAACTTGGAAGTAAAACATATAGCTAATAATCCAGTCTTTCATGAAAGATTAAAGTATGTAGAAGTGGATTGTTATTTTTTGACAGAATGTGTAGAATCAAAGGAGATCGAGGTGGTGCATGTTGACTCTAGGTTTCAAATCGCAGATTTGTTCACCATGTCATTTGTAACATCCGTCAAAAAACGGATTTACCAAACCCGCTCCGTTTATCAACCGAACAGTCAGTCAAAATTTTCGTTTCGAATTAAATGTCCAAAACATTTTTAAACGATCCGTAATCAATTATTATACGCGAATATATATTTAGTTTTTGAAAAACTGTCAAAAATCGCAAAATAAAAATTAAATACATCTGCCGGGTTTCGAACCCGGGTCTGTACCGAGTCACTCAGTGACTTATCTTCACACACACAAACCACTGCGCCACTTGTTCCGTTTGTGATATAATAGAATCAATTAATTCATAAAGTGTCTTTGCGAATTCAAAACCGGCGCCCAACGATTCAGTCGTCGGAATCCCGGATTATTCGCGAAGTCTTAACACCAATTTACGTTATAACGTAAATCTTTAATCACATATCGGTTATAACCGATGTTTGAAGTCCGCGACCAAATTCAAAACCGCCGGAAAACTTGAATTGACGAACCCAGTCCGAAATCAGACCAAATACATTTCATTTTTTTCCCTATAAATTCAACCACAACCGTCTACAAACACTTTCGCACAAAAATCACACCTTTTCACGGCGTATTTTCACTCGCCGGAACTTTCCTGTTTTTCGCCGGAAAACCGTGTTTTGATCCCTGAGCTTTATTGAATCCCCTAAACCTTCACCGAAGTCACCCTTACCTTTTTGCAAGTTTTCTGGAGACTAGCTACTACAAGGAACACGTCGCCGGAGTTGTTTTTCTGTCGCCGGAGTTCTGCCGGAAAACAGAGGAAACGAGTCGGTATACCTCACGCTTATTTTCCTTTCTTTTTACTTCCATATTACCAATAATTAACCTAAAACGCTAAGAAACTGATTTAAAATCTTGATCTAGTCGAACACCGATTCTGGTTATTCTTTCAGTGAAGAAGACGACGCTCTCTCGTTATCATATAAGTATAATATAAATCAAGAAATTAATCGGGTTAGACACACAGTCCAGCGGTGGACTGTGTGCGCATATAAAACGCAAAACGTCTCGAGTTCGAATCCCGTCTCACACACGCTGCCTTAATAAAATCCATTTTTTTTGTTTACTGAACCGGATCGCCTAAGATATATGTTAAGTATATTAATAACCGAAACAATAACCAAGTTAGACACACAGTCCAGCGGTGGACTGTGTGTTTGTTTATATCACAGGTCACGAGTTCGAGTCCGGTCCTCAGCACCGACTCGGACAATTATCTTTTCTTTTAAATAAGGCAGAAAAGGAAATATCTATTTTGTATTTAAGTATAATAAAAACCGAATACTATAACATGTTGAACACACAGTCCAGCGGTGGACTGTGTGTTGGATTGAACCACAGGTCCCGGGTTCGAGACCTGTGGTGTGCATGACCGTTTCGATTAAATTGTTTTTAAGATAAAAATGATTTTCGGTTTAATCTAATTAGTGTATATATATAATTAAAATCGGATATATAACGGGTTAGACACGTAGCTCAGTTGGTAGAGCTGCGTGCACGCGTACGAGAGGTCTCGGGTTCGAGCCTCACTCAGCGCACAATAAACTGTCAACGAACCGGTCAACGGTCAGGTCAACGGTCAACCGGCCGGTCAACGGTCAGGAAAAAAATAATCTTTTTTATTTATTTTATTTAATTATTTTAAATTAAAAATCAATTATAAATACTTAAAAATAACATTTTTAAGATTAGAAAATAGTTTCAAACTCACAAAAATACACCCAACAATCCTACTAAAATAATTTAATAAAATCCGTTTACTCACCAAACCATAATGCGATTTATCTAGGTTAAATCTCACTCGTGGTTAAAACCACTTCGCGTGCATTCATCATCATCAACCGAACGCACCCACTGTGAGTGAATCTTACAATTCCCCTTTTAAATTACACGTTTTGGGGTGTGTCATGTGTTATGAATTAATTAATTTATTTATTTAAACTTGTGCCATACCACATCATGACTTAATCTTAGATTGATCTATTGTTGTGATTTATTCATATTCCGTTTGTCAAATTACATGAAACTCATACATTAAGCCCATCAGTTCCTCGTGGGAAACGAGTAGAACATCGCGTGCTTCAATCCAAATTCATTATTGTTCATGTGTGTTTTCATTGAGTTTATATTGTTTGTAGTTGTGTTATTCGTATTATCATGTTTATGCAATTCATTCATCAGGCCCCTCAGTTCCTCGTGAGAGACGAGTTGAGCATCGCGTGCCTTTAATTGTTCCATTATTGTTCATGAGTGTTTTCATTTAACATCTTATGATTATTGATCAAGTTACATCTAATGTTACTCATGTTTGGTTGTGCACATTTTTCATAATCAATTTAAATAAATTGTTCAAATGTTTTTCCATAGGATTCACTCGCCAACATTATGTTGATCCAAAAACCTTTTTACACATGATACAGGTGAACAGGTTGAAGCGAGGATAGCATAGGATATGCCTTAGAAGAGAACAAAGGAGTTAGATTGTTAGTTAGATCATGTTGTAGCAATCATTGTAAACTTTCATTTAATTTGTAATAATGAATATGAAACATTTAATAAATGTCATGAGCTTTGATGATAACCCAATCATGCCCCGATCACCTTGTCCGCTGCGGGTCGGGGTGTGACAGATTGGTATCAGAGCCATGACTATAGGGATATAGGATAGGTTATTAGACCCTTAGAGCCTATACTATAGTCTGCCTAAATTTTAAATTGATTAGGTGGTTACATACAAACTTGTGATATTTATCTGTTTCATATTTGTTTACATTTCAGTTAAACATACATGCTCATATACATGTTCATTATACATATATACATATTCATTATACATATATCGATGTTCATGTGTTCAATTTAATTTCATATTCTCATTATCCAAAGATTTTATGCAATTTTCAATTCTCATCAAAGTAAGTTCTGCGACGGGCATGTAGTAACTGGAAGGGTACAAGTACCGGTAGTCGGAACGTCCTGTCTAGGCTGGCATTCGTATAAATCCAATATAACGGACCAGTTTGCCTACCTGGGGACCAACGATGAGAGTACGAAGGACCTATTAGGCCAAAGCATGCCACACCAAACGTCGTTCGAACTAACCCTACTTTGAGGTGTCACCGTGTCTACACCTGGACACATTCCGAACATCACACGTTGTATACATATTTCTCGATTTTCACCGGGTTTTGTGTACGCAACCAGGCAGAAACCGTGCGAACCATATGAAAAACCGGTAATTCATGGGGGCCCACATGATTACATAAGGTAAAGTATGGCGGCACGACGGGCCTAACAGCGAGCAAAGCCAAAGACATCCTATGGATGTGGTATTTTTGTATGATTATTTTATGAATGTTCATCCCTAATGTGACCCATGATCTCAAAAGCATCCAACTCATACCCTTGTCATGTATTCATTGTAGATGTCTTCTAACCTCGCCCGTAGGAAGACGAGAGCAAGAAAAGCCCGCGAACGCATGGCTACCTTAATCGCTCAACAAATGGCTGCTGTAATACCCAGTATTGTAATCCAAGTTCAACAAGCACTTACCAATAATCCTGTCAACCAAGCAAACCAAAACATTTTCAACTCTTCCCCAAACACCACTAAATGCACCTACAAGCATTTCAAATCATGCGACCCTCCGAAATATAAAGGGACTGAAGGTGTCACCGCACTCCTCCATTGGTTTGAAGAAATGGAGAATATTTTTCTAAATTGCGATTGCCCTGATGATCGCAAAGTGCGTTATGCTACCGGTCGATTATATGGGATAGCACTTACTTGGTGGAACACAGAGAAGGCAAAACGAGGTGTTGAAGATGCTATGTCCCTAACTTGGAACGAATTGAAGGAAATCATGACCAGACGATTTTGTCCAAGGAGCGAAATCAAGAAGCTAGAAGATGAATTCTACTCATTGAAGCAAGTGGAAGGAGACCACACCACCTACAACAAAAGGTTCCTCGAATTACATCAAATGGTTCCCAACATGTTTACTCCCCTCTACCGTTTGATCGAGCACTACATTCGTGGTCTTCCGTCAAAGATTCAAGACCCTGTGATAAGTACCAAGCCTGCAACTTTGGAAGCAGCCATGGAGCTAGCAATAGAGCTCACCGAGAACCGAATCCGAAACAAAGACTTCGAGGGAGAGAAGAAGAAGGATAAAGAATCAACTGAAACCTCCGAATCCTCTTCTCAAACCGAATCCCCTTCTCGACCCGAATCCCCTTCTCAAACCGAATCCCCTTCTCAACCCAAACCTAAGAGAAGAAGAGTTGGGCGACTTTTCGCTGCTACTCAACGAAATCAACCAGTTTTTCACGCTATACCCATCCGAGCTGTCCCAATCACCCAAGTGGCACCCAATTCAGCTTACCCAAATAAGAAACCATATCTTGGACCTCACCCTCAATGCAACCACTGTTTTTATCATCATTCCCTTACTTTACCTTGCCGGCTATGTACAACTTGTGGACGTTATGGTCATTTGAGCAATGTTTGTCGCACCTTTCAAGACCAAACCTTTTCCCCTACTCAAAACATGGCCCAAACTTTTCACCAACCCCAACACCCCATGTTCCCATATGCTCGAGCTTGCTTCAATTGTGGCGACCCTACCCACCTTAGAAACACATGCCCTCAATTGGTTAACGTTATCAACACTCAAGCCCAATCAAACCCAGTTAACCAAGTAAACCAAGAAAACCCAACCACTATGCCGCCAGCAAGAGAAAGAGTCTTCAATATCAACGCCAACCCTGTCGAAGATAATGACGGCCCAAACGAAGATACTCAGCTAGTCCTGTTCGCCGAGGATCCAGATTCAACTCCTATTGTTTAGTCTTTCTTTATCACATGTGTAGACTGTTAGAGAAATCATTGGATATTATATATTATATATTGTTTTCAGTATACGATTTTGCCGAGGCCGTGGCTCCCCATCCATCGAGGTTGAGTTGGATCCCCATTTTATTATGTGGTTGATCTTGGCGTGCCCGCACGATCGGCTCCGTTTGTTGAGCCTTGATCGGTTACGTAATATTACATTCAAGTACATGCAATACACTCGGCTCCGTTTGATTGAGCCTTGAGTGCACAGTTCAATTTACATTTCAAGTACATGCAATACACTCGGCTCCGTTTGATTGAGCCTTGAGTGCACAGTTCAATTTACATTTCAAGTACATGCAATACACTCGGCTCCGTTTGATTGAGCCTTGAGTGCACAGTTCAATTTACATTTCAAGTTCATGCAATACGTTCGGCTCCGTTTGATTGAGCCTTGAGCGCACATACAATTTCATTATCAGTATCTTGTGGTTGTGGTGTTTGTAGTAGAGTCGCATCGAACTAACCATAACTTTCGGATAAAGTCAACGAAAATTTGACAAGGATATGGTGGATACGCCGATGGTACTTCCTATATATAAGTATTCTTGTCAAATGATCGGAGGCATTATCAGGCGATTATGAGAGGTTCCATGCATAGGCTGTTTGTGTGGTTAAGTTATTCATATTCAGTACATGCAATATGTTCGGCTCCGTTTGATTGAGCCTTGAGCACACAATTTCAATTTCAGTACATTCAATATGTTCGGCTCCGTTTGATTGAGCCTTGAGCACACAATTTCAATTTCAGTACATTCAATATGTTCGGCTCCGTTTGATTGAGCCTTGAGCACACAATTTCATTTTCAGTACATGCAATACGATCGGCTCCGTTCGATTGAGCCTTGATCGCACAGATATGTTTCATTTCAGTAATTTATGTTTGTTGTATTGATTGTAGAGTTATAGGACTAATCATAATTCACTGTTAAAACCAATGAAAATTTGACAAGAATATGGTGGATACGCCGCTGGTACTTCCTATATATAAGTATTCTTGTCAAAGGATCAGAGGCATTAACGGATGGTTATGAGAAGTTCTATGTAGGATTTATTAGTTTCTTGGTAACCAATCATAACTTGTGGATAAAACTAATGAAAATTTGGCAAGAATATGGTGGATACGCCGCTGGTACTTCCTATATATAAGTATTCTTGCCAAAGGATCAGAGGCATTATCAGACGGTTATGAGAAGTTCCATGTAGGATTTATTATTGCCTTGGTTGGAATTTGTGATACATTTATATCATCATGTATTTAAAGAGATTGGATTGTGTTCCATTTCTACATAAATTAACCTCTCCATCATAACAAACGAGAGAGGAACTTTCATCATTCAAACATATATGTTATCAGAATGTGGATTCAAATTTTTGCTGTTGTGTTTATTCATGTTCAAATACTTGCTGTTATGTTTATTCACGTTCAAATATTTGCTGATGTGTTCATTCATGTTTGGATATCAGCTGTTGTGTTTTTATGTTCCATGTAGATTGTAGTGTTAGAAGTTTTGCCTTAGGATATAACCATATTTTTCCCAAACGTATCTAAACTCTTATGCATGATATCTTTTTAGAGAATCATTCCTGTTTATCAATATTCATACAGTAGGCAACAAAAAGCGATTCCTGAATAGGGTACTTAACCTTTACAAGGAACGTTACCGCCTTGAACAAAAACTAAAACCCTCATTTTTGCTAAGCATACAACTGTCAAACAAAACATCATCATTCTTATAGTCAAAATATATCATTATTTAAATTTCGGGACGAAATTTCTAAAAAGCAGGGGATACTGTAACATCCGTCAAAAAACGGATTTACCAAACCCGCTCCGTTTATCAACCGAACAGTCAGTCAAAATTTTCGTTTCGAATTAAATGTCCAAAACATTTTTAAACGATCCGTAATCAATTATTATACGCGAATATATATTTAGTTTTTGAAAAACTGTCAAAAATCGCAAAATAAAAATTAAATACATCTGCCGGGTTTCGAACCCGGGTCTGTACCGAGTCACTCAGTGACTTATCTTCACACACACAAACCACTGCGCCACTTGTTCCGTTTGTGATATAATAGAATCAATTAATTCATAAAGTGTCTTTGCGAATTCAAAACCGGCGCCCAACGATTCAGTCGTCGGAATCCCGGATTATTCGCGAAGTCTTAACACCAATTTACGTTATAACGTAAATCTTTAATCACATATCGGTTATAACCGATGTTTGAAGTCCGCGACCAAATTCAAAACCGCCGGAAAACTTGAATTGACGAACCCAGTCCGAAATCAGACCAAATACATTTCATTTTTTTCCCTATAAATTCAACCACAACCGTCTACAAACACTTTCGCACAAAAATCACACCTTTTCACGGCGTATTTTCACTCGCCGGAACTTTCCTGTTTTTCGCCGGAAAACCGTGTTTTGATCCCTGAGCTTTATTGAATCCCCTAAACCTTCACCGAAGTCACCCTTACCTTTTTGCAAGTTTTCTGGAGACTAGCTACTACAAGGAACACGTCGCCGGAGTTGTTTTTCTGTCGCCGGAGTTCTGCCGGAAAACAGAGGAAACGAGTCGGTATACCTCACGCTTATTTTCCTTTCTTTTTACTTCCATATTACCAATAATTAACCTAAAACGCTAAGAAACTGATTTAAAATCTTGATCTAGTCGAACACCGATTCTGGTTATTCTTTCAGTGAAGAAGACGACGCTCTCTCGTTATCATATAAGTATAATATAAATCAAGAAATTAATCGGGTTAGACACACAGTCCAGCGGTGGACTGTGTGCGCATATAAAACGCAAAACGTCTCGAGTTCGAATCCCGTCTCACACACGCTGCCTTAATAAAATCCATTTTTTTGTTTACTGAACCGGATCGCCTAAGATATATGTTAAGTATATTAATAACCGAAACAATAACCAAGTTAGACACACAGTCCAGCGGTGGACTGTGTGTTTGTTTATATCACAGGTCACGAGTTCGAGTCCGGTCCTCAGCACCGACTCGGACAATTATCTTTTCTTTTAAATAAGGCAGAAAAGGAAATATCTATTTTGTATTTAAGTATAATAAAAACCGAATACTATAACATGTTGAACACACAGTCCAGCGGTGGACTGTGTGTTGGATTGAACCACAGGTCCCGGGTTCGAGACCTGTGGTGTGCATGACCGTTTCGATTAAATTGTTTTTAAGATAAAAATGATTTTCGGTTTAATCTAATTAGTGTATATATATAATTAAAATCGGATATATAACGGGTTAGACACGTAGCTCAGTTGGTAGAGCTGCGTGCACGCGTACGAGAGGTCTCGGGTTCGAGCCTCACTCAGCGCACAATAAACTGTCAACGAACCGGTCAACGGTCAGGTCAACGGTCAACCGGCCGGTCAACGGTCAGGAAAAAAATAATCTTTTTTATTTATTTTTATTTAATTATTTTAAATTAAAAATCAATTATAAATACTTAAAAATAACATTTTTAAGATTAGAAAATAGTTTCAAACTCACAAAAATACACCCAACAATCCTACTAAAATAATTTAATAAAATCCGTTTACTCACCAAACCATAATGCGATTTATCTAGGTTAAATCTCACTCGTGGTTAAAACCACTTCGCGTGCATTCATCATCATCAACCGAACGCACCCACTGTGAGTGAATCTTACAATTCCCCTTTTAAATTACACGTTTTGGGGTGTGTCATGTGTTATGAATTAATTAATTTATTTATTTAAACTTGTGCCATACCACATCATGACTTAATCTTAGATTGATTTATTGTTGTGATTTATTCATATTCCGTTTGTCAAATTACATGAAACTCATACATTAAGCCCATCAGTTCCTCGTGGGAAACGAGTAGAACATCGCGTGCTTCAATCCAAATTCATTATTGTTCATGTGTGTTTTCATTGAGTTTATATTGTTTGTAGTTGTGTTATTCGTATTATCATGTTTATGCAATTCATTCATCAGGCCCCTCAGTTCCTCGTGAGAGACGAGTTGAGCATCGCGTGCCTTTAATTGTTCCATTATTGTTCATGAGTGTTTTCATTTAACATCTTATGATTATTGATCAAGTTACATCTAATGTTACTCATGTTTGGTTGTGCACATTTTTCATAATCAATTTAAATAAATTGTTCAAATGTTTTTCCATAGGATTCACTCGCCAACATTATGTTGATCCAAAAACCTTTTTACACATGATACAGGTGAACAGGTTGAAGCGAGGATAGCATAGGATATGCCTTAGAAGAGAACAAAGGAGTTAGATTGTTAGTTAGATCATGTTGTAGCAATCATTGTAAACTTTCATTTAATTTGTAATAATGAATATGAAACATTTAATAAATGTCATGAGCTTTGATGATAACCCAATCATGCCCCGATCACCTTGTCCGCTGCGGGTCGGGGTGTGACATCATTGGGACCTAATTAACGCGAAAGATAAATTCGATGTGCATAGGATAAACTTTGATATATGTAAGACACTTGTAGGATAAATATCAATGTGTATAGAAAACGCCTATAAGTGTGAAAACGGTGAAAACGCCTCTCATCCATTAGATCAAAACAATCAATGGATTAGATTGACATGTGACGTGAGATCGTAGTCTCAAGCAAATTTAATCCAAATACTACTAATAGTTAGCGGTAAATGGGTATCGAACACAGGGAGCTTGTGGAATATGTGTTATCTAAAGGTTTAGTAAAATTACTAAATTATCGAAAATGCAAGAAAAGTAATTTCAAGATTTTGATTGTTTGGTTTTAAAGCTAAGATTAACTGAATAAGTTGCAAATCAAAGATTGGTTATTAAAACAGATTAGGAGAAAGTAACCATCCTAGGTTTCCAGTTTCAATTGACATTCGTGTTTAAATCCAACTAGAAAGAATCACATAGACATGATTCATGATTATTTGTTCGTGATGAAAGGGAACTAAGTACTCAGATTATAAAAACGCGAGGTTGTTACCCGATGACCAATTAACCAATATCCGACCCTAGTCCCTCCCGTGATATCTCGATTGCCAACGACACCAAGAACGTACGAATTAGGCTAAGATCAAAACATCAATTAACAACTTACAAACAAACATTCACACACCATAATAAACAACAAATATTGCAAGTCTATTATTCTAGAAATACGGATAAAACACAAATGTCTTAAACAAACCTTCAACCTAGGATGATCACAATGAGTTTAGCCACTCATAGTCCAGCAAATCATCATACCATCAAATTCCATGTTCATACGAACCAAAAACACAAAACCAATGTTTAGAAATTGTTTTGAACCAAGAAGAACACCCAAATTCGCCTCCTAACTGCTTAGAAACGTCTCTAATGATTAGAAATCCCAAAATATTCTCCAAAACCGATTTTAAAAGGCAGTTACACTTTTCTTGCAGTCACCACCGTAAGCTACGGTGCCCACCGTAGCCTACGGTGGCAATCATCTCCTTACGCCTTCAGACTTCTGGCTTACGGTGTACAAATAAAGATTCAGACATCACCGTAAGCTACGGCGCCTGTCGTAGCCTACGGTGGACTCTGTTTTCTCTCCTCTTGTTCCATCTTCACTTTGCCAAGTACGAGCTCCCATCAAAGCACAGCTAAACCACTTATTTATGCTCTTTAGTACCTGCAAAACCATTCACACCGTAGTCATCACATTCCAATAATTAACCAAATTAAGTGCGGAATATTAATCCTTTTAAAGCACCTGGGGTTGTCCTATGGACCACCCGTCACATCCCCGCACTTAACCGTTGCTTGCCCTAAGCAACACATTAAAACCATTTCCAAGCTTCCAAGCGATCAAAGTGTAAACCAAACAAAAACATGTTGTCCTTTTGCTAATCTACCATCTAACCACATGACACACCCCTCACAATGAACTCTCCTCTCAGTGACAAAAAGGTACTAGCAAGATTGTGCTAGATCACTCAATGCAAGTGCATGATTGTGCGACAATAAGCTTGTATAATAATCAAATCTCCTGCTATAAAATACTTAACATGCTTATGAATCAAAAGGACTTACGGGTTGTAACGAGGCTATGTGTAAAGGTGATAAACGGTGGGATATATATGCAAGTAGCTCATTGATTCGACCCGGTCCTATTATTACAACTAAACAAGAACAAGCACTAACTATTTACACAACTTCACTTTCTTTTTTTTTTCATTTCTTTTTTTTCAACCAAACAAACAAACGTTGACATAACATCAAACACTACATACTAAGCTCCTAAACCGGGTCGAATCAATAGGTAGAATTTTTGTAGGAAATAGGCTTGGGTTACAAATGAACGACATTAAGCTCAATTTTGGCTACTAAAGACCAAACCCCCACCCCTCGCACTACCAAGCACATATATTGTATCGTATGAGGTCCAACCCCCAATCCCACACTCTCACACATCCTGACGAAAGCTACCTAAATGCCCTTATCATCTTCACAAGCATGTTACACCAAGGCCCTGACAAGCATATATTAAACAAGTTCTATTAACACAATCACACGCTTGCCACTCAAACCAACAAATAATTTCGAATAATCATATATGTGTGGCCCAAGAACTCACCATGAAAAGATAAAAGGGTTACCGATGTGTCATGCGAATAATGTTAAATTTTCAAACTTTGAACAATGGTTTCGCTTGATTTTTTTTTCAAAATCCTCAAAAATTTCCCCCATCCCCACACTTGTGATACATTGACCCCAATGTATGGCTTTGAAGGAAATGATCACTAAAACCATGTCAACATAAACTTCAGCTCAAACTCTCAAACCCCAAATTTCTTTTTGTTTTTTTATATATGAAGACATATAAACACCACCAACACTACCATAACCCATGACATAAATATCAGACAAATACACCACCCATCTACCCAACCATAAAAAAAACATAATAATATCTACAATAATGTACAAGAAAAACACCACCTGACTAGTAATATCGCGGCTGAGGAGGTCCAAAATAGACGCCATCATCTCCGAGAACTCTCCAAATACAAATGCACCGCTCCCACTATGGCTACCACTTTCACCTCCTCCTTGCTGCGCGGCGTCATGCTGTTGGCCATATCGGGATCCACCCACTATGAGTGATGCAATGGTGGCGTAGGGTATGAAATACTACCATCATAAGGTGGCAATGTCGAATAATCCACAGGTGGCGGATCCACAACCACCGAATCGCCCCGCATGCCAATCGGCATGCATGCGCCGATCCTGATCTTCAAGATATCAGTTGTTCATCTCTTGTTCAAAAGCATATGCATGTGTGCGATTTCATGATTCTTGTCGATTAAAGTTGTGCTTTAAAGCAGTTCCATTCTTGCTCCCATTCATGTTTGATGATCAAAAAATGTCCGTTCGGACCCGCTCCAACTATCGAATACAGGAGGACGTTGACTTTCGATTACCTCGAAGAATCCCCCAGCATGTCCACTACTCGAACCCCCTCGGTCCAGATTCATGGGGTCCACATATGGATTATCCATATAATCCTCATCTCCACTCGGACCCTCCTCTTCATTTCAGGCTCGTCACTTCCCCCGGTCTCAACGGCCGCGCATCGGCTTTTAAAACTCTCCACCATTGGCCCTCGCTCTTCCGTTTATGATACCTTTCAGATTCAGTGTACTTCCATCTAACCCCCAACTGTTTCACATCAAATGTTTGAATTTTTTATAAGACCCCTTATCATCAACATCAATCGCCCCATACATCTTTAATAGCGCCGTAATGAGTCTGCAGTGCGGTATGATCTTCTGCTGATCGCTGTTCCGACTGATCCAAATATTGTTCATCACTAGAAATCAGAACGTGCCCAATGGAGCCCCAGTTAACAGAGTGTACAACACCGGCACTTCAGGACGTCGCACTTCAACTTTGTCACCCCACCGTGGAATGTCATTCTGTAAACATATTGCCAACATTAGTTTTCCCTCAATCCTCAGATTCTTGCGGTAGAGCTTCCCATGTGTAGTACCAGGTAAGAACAAATAGTCTAACATTGTATTCCAACTCGGGTGCTTTTCTGGCTCAAAATACAAATCTTCCAACCTCGGAATCATGTACTGGTTCACAAGTTTACCAACAAATTTAGCCACCCTTCACAACGAATCAAACGACATTTCCATATCAATACCATTGACTGTTCCAATCAGCTTCATTCTCGATGCACCCTTATACGGAGGACATCTTAGAGTGGCCATCGACTCTTGAATTTCTGTATCGTACAAACTCGTACCCTCATGATCATAGCACTTCAATGCAGCCTCCCAATCAAATGCCCGGAACTTATCGTTAATCCCAAACTGACCGAAATCCACCTCTCTAACTTCCTTTTCACATATAAATGCTTATTTCCGCTGGCTAACTTGTTTATCTGATCATTGAATAGCTCCGCCTGCCATTCAGGTGGTCGGTCATGCAAAGGCCGGATGTCCACTTTGGCTTCGGACCCTTTCCGGTGCTTCTTCTTCCTGTTCTTCTTCTACATCCCTCTACAGTACCAATCTCCTTTTCTGTTGAGTTGGATTACTTGAGGATTCAACTTTCTCCTTGCCTTTACGACCCATGTTAATTCTGTAATGTATAACAACAAACAACACAAGTTATTCCTCTTCTCATTAACCCACAACATCCCCACACTTGCTTATCACTATGGTTGTGGATGTAAGACAAGTATGTATTCATCATTTTGCAAAAATTTAGACAATATTTCCCTAAGTTAGCAAAAATTTCTGCCCAAAAATCAGTTTAATATAACAACTTATCATCTACAACCATAATCTCACACAAACTCCTTAAGTTCATACCATCATATCACTAACAACAAGTGTGTAAGCAAAAACCAAGATGAAAACTTACAAATATGCAATGTGCTTCAAATAATGAACATAGATTGCATACCTTTGTCTTACAGATGATGAGAATGCTAAGAACTTCAAGATTAGTCAAAAACCACCAAAAACCCCAAATTTTCAGACCAAAATGTCTAAAATCGACCACCCAACGTTGGATTCTTCAAGATGCAAGCACAATTTCGGAATCCTTGTGAAATTCTAATCAAAATCAACCCAAAAATCACTCGATTTGGTGAAGGTATGGTGAAATTATAGAGTTCGGAAGTGGTGTTCTTGGAAAGGGTTTTAGGAAGAAGAAGAAGAAGAATAGGATATGTGGCTAGGGTTTGTGTAGAGAATATGTGGATGGGGTTTAGGAAGGAGAAAACTCTTTTTTTATCTTTTTACGTCACACCCTTTTTTGCCAGCAGCCACCGTAAGCTACGGTGACCTCCGTAAGCTACGGTGGTCAATGGCAGTTGATTATGACCGTAAGACAGACGGCTGACACCGTAAGCAAATTTAAGACCCACCGTAAGCTACGGGGGGGACCGTAACCTACAATGGTATCTGGGCAACTTTAGTTTGGAAAAGAATTCTTTCTTTTTTTTTACATAAAAAATTATGCTAATTATGCTACCCCCCAAAGAAAAACCCGTATTGTCCTCAACACTATGTTAGAGAAATTTATAAGAATTTCCCCACACTTGTTTTAAACACAAGTTAAAACGAGTACGAGAAATTGCTTGAAAACAAGCTAACTAAACTAATAAACTAAGTATTTACACTACCAAACCTGGGCCTCTTATGCTTATTCCTCGTCCAATGGGCGTAAAATGTAGCCCACCTTGTCGAGCTCGAGATATCGTTCCCTTCCAAGTATGGTTTGAGCCGGTGCCCATTCACCGTTTGCTTCGTGTTAGTATGAACATCTTCAATATATATATCTCCAAACCTGCCCACTCTTGTGATTACATATGGACCCATCCATTTGCTCTTCAACTTTTCCGCAAACAACTTCAATCTTGATTTTGCAAAATGATTGACAGGAATAACCACTGTTGAACACATCAACAGTCCTTTTTGGTCATCCTGCACACACTCAACAACTTAGTTAGACTGGGGGACCCAAGCCTTAAAGGTCTTGGGTCGTCCAAATTCATCAACCATTGGAACATCCATCCAATATCCATCACACCGTACTGGTGTCTTGGAAGTCTTTGGAGTTGTTGAACAAGATTTATAGTTTCCACGAGACCTTTGATCACAAGAATTCCAATAAGCTCTTGGATTTTTGACCTATGAAAATTATTTTCTCGAAACCTTCTTCTCCCATTATTGTAATCTGATCTTTGAAAAAATTTTGGATTGTTTTGACCATTCGAGTTACTAAAACCCCTATATTCGTTTCTTCTTTGAACATTTCGATTACCAGCAGTCTGGTATCGATTTTGATATCCAAAATTTTTCCTTGTAAAAGAATTTGATTGTCCATTAACATGACTTGATTTAGGAGAAAATTTTCTTGGACTATCAAATCTTCTTGATGTTGAAGATTTAGGTTGAAATCTTGGTGGATTTGTCTGAGAACTTGGTTTAACATTCTTATTTGACCCAACCTGATTTCCATCCTTAACCTCAACCTCAGTCTCCACTTGCTTCCCCTTTTTAAAAGGACAATAACTAGCCACATGCCCTTTGTTGTGACATTTAAAACATGATCTCTTCTTAAAAGTTTTCTTTCTCTTAGATACCTTTTTAAATGATTTGGCTGTTTTGTCTTTAGTATCCTCATCCACTTTATGAGGTGTACTATTTGACCTAACAGATTCTTTCAAAGAGCCTAGACTATCAGGTATGTCAACTGTGATCAGATCCACTATAGCCGGTATAGTAGGAACAAAATCTATTAGCTCATTTTCATTTGGTAAAAAGGAGTAATCCTGATCCTTAGAAGATGAAGCTTTACTAAACCCCACTCTGTTTTATCACTACTCCTTTTCAAACTTTTCTGAATTTGAGTCCTGACTACCGAGGATTCTTCAAATTTGTCTAACTTTCTATGAAGTTCAACAATTGTGTCTTGTGCACCAGCCAATTCTGTGCACTTTTCAGAAAGCTCGTTAGTCTTATCCTTCACAGTTTCACGAGCAAAATCAATGATCTGTAAAAGTTCATGACTTTACTGGTCAAACTGATGATTTCTTGTTCATTTGAATTGAGTGTATTTAAAAAATTTGACTCCCTTTTACTCAAAAGAACATTTGACTCTTTCAGTTTTTCTAATTTAACTAAAGAATTTCGTTTTGCTCCGATAATTTGTCAACTTTACCTTGTAGTTCAGTGCATTTATGACAAGTATGACTTACAGATTGAAATTGTACCTGTACCTTTGCTGTAAGCTCATCTGTATCATCCATGCATACTGTAGCTTTTGCATCCTTGAGTTCCATTCTCTCCTTCTCAGCTTCCTTCTTCTCTTCTATCTTAGCAGCTCCTTCATCAGTCTTCACAGCTGCAGTCTCAGCCACACGTGTACTTTGTCTTGAAGTACTCTGATAGCATTTTTCTAAAGCTTCCCACAGCTCTCTAGACGATCCGTACCTATTACAAATGTTTTTCATATCAAATGGCAAGGACATCTTTATCCTGCTAAAGCCTTCTTCTCAGCATCATATACACATTTCTCATAATCTTCCATCTTCTCATATGTGAGTGCCATAATTCTTCCATTAACTCGACGTGTGGGAGCAATGTACCCATCTTTCATACAATTCACATCTTAGTATCTTCACTTTGAACAAATGCCTCAAACTACTTCTTCCATTCTACATATTGTTCAGCATTTGTCAGCTTTGGCCAGTGTTTAACACCCTTACTTGGATTGTTCAATTTGCGCATCTTTAACACTCAGCTAACATTTAAATGGATTTTGCTATACCTGTTGTAACATTTATGAAAAACGACCCGCTTCGTTTAATAATCAAGCATTCGGTTAAAAGTTCGTTGGGTTTTGATCGTGCCGACTATTTTTAAACATCTCATAATTAATAAATATTATAGAAGTTAAAAACCATAATTAATAAATAATAATAATAATAATAAGTAAAATAAACTTAAAAATAATAAATAGAGTCGCCTGGGTCTCGAACCCGGGTCTCCCGCAAAGACACACACACACCACACCACTCCGCACACACATCATTTGTGTTATGTACTGGAACAAATAAAACTTATAGTAAAAACCGAAAATCAAAACCGGTAATCAGTGCGCCCAGAACTCGCAGTCGCCGGAAAAACCGAAACTCCGCAAATGTTGCCATTTCCCTTGACTGAAACGCATAAACTGATTTCGACATCAGTTATAACCGTTGCCTGCATCAATTTCAGTCAAAACCGTTGGAAATCATTGACCGCGAATCTTGACCCCTAATTCGAACCCAATCGGCCTGTCCTCCTTATAAATACCCACTCAAACTCCTGGTAAACATTTCGCTCAGAACCGCACTCTCTTTCCGAAGCTTTATTCCTTCCAAATCACGTCGCCGGAGATTTTCGCACTCGCCGGAATATCGCCGGAATCACTGATCAGAAAACCGCAGTTGTTCTTCAGACCGTATATTTGTCTAAACCTCCTTACTATCTCTTGATTGATAATTTAATTGCTCAAATCAATAATCAAAATGTTAAATCAGTTCATTCAGCCGGAAATCGCAAATCAGGGTCGACGAAACTTGCCGGAAATCTGAAGAAAACTCTCTGTCTTGGTATATCATATTACTTAATCTTTATTTTTCTATTCTATTTCAATCGAGTATAAGTTTGTTGATCGATTAAGCAAAACAGTCGGGTTCACTGTTCTGTGTTTTCTGAGTGAAGAAGACGAAGACTAAGTTGTATATTAATGTAATTAAAATCGGTATTTAACCGGGTTAGACACACAGTCCACGGTGGATGTGTGCAAATATAAAACACACGTCCCGGGTTCGAATCACACATGTTTCCGACTTTCTGAAATAAAACCAACATTTTTAAAACATATTCAGATCAATTCACAGTATATATATAAGAGGAATATAATCCATAGTTAAGCAGATTAGACACACAGCCCAACTGGTTGGGCTGTGTGCACTCGAACCGAAGGTCCCGAGTTGATTCCAGGTTTCTGTAACGGTTGCATATTAAATCATTTAATAAAAACTAAATAGTTAGTTAGTTACTAAATATATTAAAACAAGATATTCGGTTAGACACGTAGCTTGTTGTAAGCGCGAGCACGTATACGAGAGGTCCCGAGTTCGAAACCTCACTCACCGCCTGGAATACATACAGTCTGACCGGTCAGACCCGGTCAAACCTGACAAAGTCAACCCATTTTTAATTATTTTTGTTTATTTATTTAATTGAAAAATCATTTAAAAATACTTAAAAATAGGTTTTTTTAAAGTTAAAAATTGCATTAAACTCACAAAAATAAATCTAAAAATCTCATTAAAGAACACTAATTAAAAATAATAATCTCAAAGTAAAATTTATTTATTTAATCGAATCATGTCGTTATTATTTAGGTTAGTTTTCCCTCGTCGGTTGAATCATAATATTCGTGCGCATTCATCGTCATTAAGAAAGCATCCACTGTGAGTGAATCTCTACCAATTCCCCGTTTTAATCATGTTTTGGGGTGTATCATGTGTCGTACTATTCTTTTATTTTATTTAAACACTTGTGAATACATCATATCCGTGATCAAATGTGTATTGATTGTTGTGTAATTATATGTAGATTGAATTTATCATTTCAGTGTACGCATTTCATTAGGCCCATCAGTCCCCGTGGGATACGGGTTGAGCATCAGGAGCCTCATTAGAACGGCTCCGTTTGATTGAGCCTTGATCTCAAATACATCATCATTCATGTCATATACTCATCCAAAGTGGTTTGTGAATTGTTTATATATATATGTTTGCTCACATGTGATTAATGCACGAATTTTCTTCAATAAATAAAACATGAAATTAGTAAAATGTTTTATCAAGGTTCACTCGCCAACTTTTGTTGACCCAAATTCTCCCCCGTTTTACACATGATACAGGTGATCCAGCCGAGACAGGAAACACTTAGGATGGCCTAGAAGAATAAACAAGTTTATGCTTTGGAATAAATATATAGTTTCATTTTTCCTTTGTAATTGTATGAATTTTGTTTTTGGATATTTAAGTTTGTAATTTGAATTTAATAAATATGAAACATCTTAGTAAATACATGAGCTTTGGTGATAACCCAATTATGCCCCGACTTTTATTCCGCTGCGGGTCGGGGTGTGACACCTGTGTCAAAATCCAAATCTAACCCGCAACTTATCGTGACCAAACCGTTAAAAACTTTCAGAAATTTGTCCGAAAAGTGTGATTGCCAAATTGTACCGTTAGACTCGCCTCGACGATACGAATCCAATGATATATAATGTTCGATAGTGATCTTTTTGTCCTAAAAATCACACGAGTCTATCTGTTCAATCGGTTCGTCAAAATTGTCTATGGATCAAAATCTATGTCCAAAAACGTTTAATTCTGGTTACGTCAGCTGCTTAAGTTTCCACCTTTTTTAGTGTAACCCGGAACAGTGTAAAATCCGAAATGGTAACTCTGAATGACAATCCGAAATGAAAATCCGGAACAGTACTCCGAATTACTAATCCGAGATGGTGATCCGGAATAGTGATCCGAGATGAAATCCGGGAATGCACTTTTCTGATCCGAAATGGAAATCCGGAATGGTTTCTGACCAAAATGCAATCCGAAATGGAATCCGAAAAGAAATCCGAAATAGAATCCGAAATGGCTTCTTATCCGAAATTAATCCGAAATGGACTGTTCTGATCCGAGATGGACTGCTAGAATCCGAGATACAATCCAAAATGAACTGCTTGAATCCGAAATGCACTTTGCTGATCTGAAATTCAACCTGTTCTGATCCGAAATGCCAGTTTTCAATCCGAATTCCTGCTGTTTATCCGAAAATCCCCGTCAAAACCCTAATTCAGCCGTCACAAACTTCAAAAACAACCCCAAAACGCTCAAAAATCCAACTTTTTATGCTGTTACGATTCTGAAACCGAGCAAAAATCAAGAGCCAAATGCTCTGATACAAATTCTAGGTCCCCTAGTCCCTATGGATCTTGACAGAATCGTCTATCTAATCTAGAGTGCGGAATCCCCTAGATCAGATTTCACAGAAATAACAAGAACACGAACAAGAACACAAAGAATTCCTTCAAACTGTCTTCTATTGATTATCGAACACTATGTGTTTACAACCAATTCAAGACTCTCTAGAAATCTCTCAGCCACTCTCTATAGATTTCTCACACTCCTCTATGATTTGTTCTTGTCTTACTTAAACCCTAATGCACCACATGTATATATACTACATGTTTGCATACTAGGCCTTATACTGGCTGGCCATTCTCCAAGCCCATTACAGCTCTAAACAAGCTAAACATGAATACTAAGCCCAATAAAAATATCAAAGACTAACTATTAAACTATTAAGCTGTTGTCACCAATATGCACCAACATACAACTAATCTTTTGACCTACTTCAAGAGTTCAGTTTTCTAATCTTCGCATCATGGACCTTTTTAGCATATCTTTATACGCTGATGCACACTCATACGCTTCATCTCAGATTTCTTCTATTTCGCTCACCTGTAGCTTCTGAATTCTACCCGCTTCATCATAATCCGCATTCACCGTTTTAATCGCCCAATGTGCCCGGTGAGCTAACTCCATTGGTAAATGACATCTTTTCCCGTATACTAACTGATAAGGAGTTGTACCAATGAGAGTTTTATAGGTCGTTCAATATGCCCACAACGCATCATCCAACTTACTTGACCAATCTTTTCTATCTGTTCGCACCGTCTTCATGATAATTTCTTTGATTTGATGGTTGGACACTTCAACTTGTCCACTTGTTTACGGATGATACTCGTAGCGATTCAGTGATTCACATTGTACCGCTTCAACAATTTTCCGAAGTTAAAATTTTTAAAATGCGAACCACCATCTCTAATTATAACCCTCGGGATCCCAAACCGAGCAAAAATATTAGATTGCACAAATTGGCATACTACCGAATGATCGTTGGTTCTTGTTCGTAGGCTTCAATTCATTTCGAGAAATAATCCACCGCGACAAAATATACGAGAACCCCATTCGAACTCGGGAAAGGACCCATAAAATCTATACCCCACACATCAAATATCTCAACCACCAGAATAGGTTGCAATGGCATCTCATCCCGTTTCGAAATACTTCCCATTTTTTGACAATTTAAACAATTCGGGCAAACTCACACGCATCTTTAAAAATTTTCGGCTAATAAAACCCACACGTAAGTACCCGATATCCCGTCTTGTGACCACTAAAGTGACCCCCACAAGCAGATGAATGAGCATGGGTCAAGATTTCTAACACTTCCGTTTCAGGCACACATCTTCGAATCACTTGGTCGGGCCCAATTTTAAAAAGGTCCGGTTCATCCCATATATATTGTTAGACTTGAACCATAAACTGTTGTCTCCTTTTCTTCGTCCAATGACTAGGAATAGCACCCGCAGCCAAATAATTCACGTAATGGGTGTACCACGGTGCAACAAGAGTAGACACGGCCAACAGTTGTTCATCTGGAAACCGTTCGTTGATTTCGCTAACATCATCGACCCCTTCTAACGGAATTCGGGATAAATGATCCGCCACTAATTGTCTCTTCCTTTCTTATCCCGAATTTCTAAATCGAACTCTTGCAATAAATGCACCCAACGAATCAAACGGGGCTTTGCATCTTTCTTCTCCATCAGGTAACGAACCGCACTATGGTCCGAATACACAACCACCTTGCTTCCCCATATGTACGACAGAAATTTGTCCAAAGCATACACCACTGCTAACAACTCCTTTTCGGTTGTGGTGTAATTCAGTTGCGCCTCGGACAATGTCTTGCTTGCATAGTAAATTACCACGGCTTTTTATCAACCCTATGACCTAAAACCGCTCCAATTGTTGTGTCACTCGCATCACACAAGATCTCAAATGGCTTTAACAATCTGGCGGTTGCAAATGGGAGTTTTCACCTAACTGTTCCTTCAAAATTGTAAAAGCTTGCATGCATTCGTTAGTAAAATCAAAAGGTACATCTTTTAGTAACAGATTACATAAAGGTTTAGTAGTGACACTAAAATCTTTAATAACTCGCCGGTAAAATCCCGCATGTCCCTAACAATGATCTTACCCGAATTTTTGCCTTATCTATCTCCATCCCCTTTCCGAAATGACATGACCTAATACAATACCCTCTTGGAACTGAAGTAACTTTTCTCCCAACTGAGCACCAAGTTTTTCTGACACACCTTTTTAAAACTTTTTCCAACTTGTCGAGACATGACTCAAAACTTTTGCCAAAAATGGAGAAATCATCCATGAATACCTCAAGTGGCTCCCCAACCATGTCCGAGAAAATACTCATCATACATCGTTGGAAAGTTGCCGGGGCATTACAAACGAATGGCATTCGCGGAAAGCAAAACTGCCATACGGACAAGTGAAAGTGGTCTTGTATTGGTCATCCGGGTGAATGGCAATTTGGTTATACCCCGAATACCCATCTAAGAAGCAATAATATTTTTGACCCGATAATTTTTCAATAATTTGGTCAATGAAAAGTAATGGAAAATGGTCCTTAGATGTCGTGGCATTCAATTTTTGGTAATCGATACAAACACGCCACCCGGTGACCGGTCGAGTGGCGATTTGTTCACCGTTTTCATCTTTAATTACTTGAATGCCGGCCTTTTAGGCACCATTGGGTAAGACTTGCCCAAGCACTATATGAAATGGGATAGATTATACCTGCATCTAACCACTTAATACCTCCTTTTTTCCACTCTGTAGATTCGGGTTCAATCTCCTTTGAGCCTCTCTAGTTAGTTTGACATCCTCGGTCGTGATGATTTTGTGCATGACAATTGATGGACTAATTCCTTTCAAATTGGCAATCACCCACCCAATAGCCGCCTTATTTGCTTTCAACACCGTCAACAATTCTTGCTCTTGAGCCATTTCCAAGTTAGAGGCAATAATGACCGGTAACATGTCATTATCCCCTAAAAATGCATACTTCAAATGGCTTGACAAGTCTTTCAACTCCAACTTCGGTGGCTCCTCTAATGACGGCTTCGTTCCCAATTAATCTCCACCGGTAAGCTCTCAAACTGATGGGTCCATGGCGTCAACCCTCCTTAACCGCAATCGCATCTTGCTCTTTCTCCTCAATCCTCAACGCACACGCGTGTACCTGTTCAGAAAAATCGCAAACAAAGAATCTGCACAATCCTCATCATACTCGTGCGGTTAGCATCCGTCAACTAAATCTGCCATAAAACACTCATCAACACCAATAGAGTTAGAAGTGTTGGTAAAAACATTCAATCTCATTTTTCTATTGCCGAATGTCATGTCAACCGTACCAAATCGACAATCAATCACAGCATGAGCGGTGCTCAAAAATGGCCAACCCAAAATAACGTTTTGTCGTTGTTTTGGGTCCGTATATGAGTAATCTTAGACCAAAAAGTCTACCGGATAATAAAACTCATCAACCTGTACTATGACATCTTGTACCATCCCTCGCGGTAGCTTATGAGACAAATCGGCTAGAACCACCGTTGTCTCAACCTGTGCTAATGGACCAAAATCATATTGGTCGTATAACCCCCCCCCCCCCCCGGTAAAATACTTACTCCGGCTCCAAGATCTAACAACGCCTTTGACATTTGAATATTTCCAACTTTAATATTTATTAGTGGTGTTCCCGGATCTTGAGGTTTGGGAGGAAGATCCCCTTTAAGCACCGATCTGTCCGGTCAAGTTAACCCGCTTAGGCAATTTTTTCTTTTGTCACCTCTTTTGTGTGCATAATTCTTTTAAAAATTTTGCATAAGCGGGTACTTGTTTAATTGCGTCGAGTAAGGGGAGGTTTACTTTGACTTGCTGGAAAATATCCCACAATTCCTCTTTTAGAGGACCCCTTGTTGAAATAAAAATTTTTCTACCCTGGTCAACTAAAGCCGATGGAAATGGGACTTGACTTGGTCCCCCTTCCTCGGTTCTATCTTTTAAAATTTTACCCAACCCCGGGTTTTAAATTATCTTTTCAACGTTAGGGTCCTTAGACACAATTGAAGGTGAAATTTCATCCGCATCACTTTCATTTCCCGTAATATCTTCAACCATCCCATCAACCAAACCCAGTGACAAGTTTGCTTTAAATTCTTTACCGCTTCTTAAAACACTAACATGGTTAATAGGAATATTACGTGAAAAACTATGAGAAGGATTTACCTTAGTGTCGCTAGGAAGTTGACCTTTACCTTTTTTCAACTCCGCCACCTCGGTTGCAAGTTGACCCATTTGAGTGGTCAATGTTTGAATGATCTTATCACGGACCTCATCCTTTTACATCTGAACTTCATCAAGTTGATTTCTCCTTTGCATATCTTGTTGCATCAACCGGAGCATATCCAGAACTTCATTTCCACTTGATGAGGTTTGGCCTATGGTACCACTTTGACCACCTGATTGCCGAAATTGCCCTTGGTAGCCTTGACTATTCCTGCCTCTAAAATTACCTTGATTGTACTGTTGGCGTGGAACAAAATTTCCTTGAGATCCTTGGAAATTTGTATTGGCTTGGTTCGCCGGATTCCCGTAACAAAAATTAGGATGGTTCCTTAACCCAGTGTGGTATGTGTTTGAGTTCATGTTAAAATTACGACCACCCCCTTGAATAGCATTCACCTCTTCTGCTTGACCTTCGACCACACCCACCAAAAACACATCCGTCGAATGACCTAATTCATTTCAATTTGTACAAACGTCATACACTTGATTAGTTGGTTGCACCCCCCCCCCCCGTATCGTCTACCGCATGAACTTGAGGTTTTGTAATGACATGTCTTGCCCTTCTTGAAGATTGCGTTTTTCTCTTGGATGTGACCGCCATTTGCTCCAAAAATACCCAATCATCTTGCTCAAAATTTATACCAAACATACCATTAGTGGTCGACATTAAGTCACGAACATCCTCCGAACTCAACCCCTCATGAAAGGCATTCAATAACTCCAAGTGGAAGTACGGTTCCTCCATTGCTAACCACTTGTACTTCGGCAAACTTTGGAGTGCGGTTGTTCTAACCTCAAATGTGTAACATCCGTCAGAAATCGGATTTACCAAACCCGCTCCGTTTATTAACCGAACAATCAGTTAAAAATTTCGTTGCATATTTAATGCCCAAATTAATTTTAAACGATACATAATTAATAAGTATATTGGAATATATAATTTATATTTGAAAAAGTATTAAAAATAGTGGTTTAAAAATAAAACAAGGCTGCCGGGTTTCGAACCCGGGTCAACCTGGTCAACAACGCCTTAACTTCCAACCATCCAACCACTGCGCCACTTGTGTTCTTTAGTAATATATCCAAACAATTAATTCAAATAATGAAACAGAAATCAAACCCAGTCAACAGCGCGCCCAAATCCGCTGACGCCGGAAAATCCGACGATTTCGTCAATCACCGTCGGTTACCTTTGACTCAACGTAAACATAAACAACGACGTCAGTTCTAACCGATGTCCAGTCCGCGACACAAGTCATAACCGCCGGAAAAATCATTGACCGACGAATCAAGACGGAAAACGGACCAAATTCGTCAATGTTCTGCCCTATAAATACACCCTCTAACTTCTGTTAGCCTTTTCGCTCACAATCACACCCTTTCTCGACGTAATTTCACTCGCCGGAAAATCTCTGCAAGTCGCCGAAAAACCGAGATTTCATCTACACGGTAAATACCTCGACTCTTTCCGTTTCAATCCGTTGTTTGACTGTTACTAACTTCAATCCAACCATCAGAATCAATCCCAGACGACTTAGCCGGAATATTCAACTCTCGCCGGAAAACTTCTGAAATTTTCTGATCTCACGCTGTGAATCGGTATAACCCTTCAAACTTCTGTTAATCCTTGTTTAAGTACCTCAATTTCATAACTAATCGAACAAGACTGTTAATTGATTCTAACAGCCGAAGTTCACAAACAGAGCCGACGAACCTTTGCCGGAGTTCTGAGAACGACGACCTGTTCCGGTACTTTCTTTCCCCAAACCCTCTCCGTTCATCACTTTTCAATTGCTCATAATATTCGTTAAACGAATTAAACGAGAAACAGTTGCTTTGACCGATGTCTGTGTTTTGAACGAAGAAGACGAAGTTCAGTTATGTTATAAGATGAATTAAAATCAGTTTTTTTTAACGGGTTAGACACACAGTCCAGCGGTGGACTGTGTGCAAACAAATACATACACGTCGCGAGTTCGATTCCTGTCCCAACCTCACTCTCTTGAAATAAAAATGCATTTTTTTTACCGAACCGGGTTAACTCAGTAAGATGTTAAGTATAATAAAAACTAGAATATTTACCAAGTTAGACACACAGTCCAGCGGTGGACTGTGTGCCAAACTAAACCACAGGTCCCGGGTTCGAGACCTATGGAGAGCACCGAGTCGATACATTAAAACCTTTTTAAAAATAAATGAATTTCGGATTAAGTTAAATAGTATATAAATATAATTAAAAACAGAAATATTTCGGGTTAGACACGTAGCTCAGTTGGTAGAGCTGCGTGCACGCGTACGGGAGGTCACGGGTTCGAGTCTCACCCAGCGCACACATATAACCGACCGAACCGGTCAACAAGTCAACGGTCAATGGTCAAAAACCAACACTTTTTTTATTATTTTTATTTATTTATTTAAATTAAAAATCAATTAAAAATACTTAAAAATAACATTTTTAAAGTTAGAAAATAGCCTTAAACTCACAAAAATATATCCAAAAATCCTATTAAAATTTGTTAATAAAATCCATTTATTTACCTTACTTTTTCGTTATTAATTAGGTTAGTTATTCCTCGTCGATCAATCCTCTAAACTCGTGCGCATTCAACATCATTCACCGAACGCACCCAAGGTGAGTGAATCTCTACAATTCCCCGTTTTAATCACGTTTTTGGGTGTATCATGTGTCTTATTATTTATTACTTTTAAACTATGGTGCATCTATCATATCCATGAACAAATGTGTATTCATCATGTATTATCTGTTTGTGTGATTATTGTTCAGATTAATTTTAATCATTTTCGGTACATATATTTTCATAGGCCGCCGCTCCCCATTACCTATGAGCGTTGAGCTGTTCCCCATTACCTATGAGCGTGAACCAGGCGTGCCAATATACGATCGGCTCCGTTTGATTGAGCCTTGATCGCACATACATTTCATCATAAGCCGTCTGCTCCCCATTACCTATGAGCGTGAGCCGTTCCCCATTACCTATGTGCGTGAACGAGACGTTGCCAACATTTACATTGTCATTCATGTTACATATTCATGCAAGGTGTTTGTTATTGTATGTTATTTGTTTGATATTGTATGCTATTTGTTTGTTATTGTATGTTTACTTACGTTTGTTCATATATGATTATTGAAAAAACTTTTTCCATATTAAATACAACAAGAAATAAATAATAAATGCTTTCGGACAAGGTTCACTCGCCAACTTTTTGTTGACCCAAAAACCATTTTTACACATGATACAGGTGAACAGGATGAAGAAGGAAAACATAGGAAATTGCCTTAGAAGAAAAATAATGAAGTTTAGAAGGATGTATTAAACATGTTGTAATTGTTTGATTTGATTGTATGATTCCTTTTAAATTGTAATAATAAATATGAAACATTATAATAAATGTCATGAGCTTTGATGAAAACCCAATCATGCCCCGATCACCTTTTCCGCTGCGGGTCGGGGTGTGACAAAATGTTCTTCCATCCGGGTGATAAGGAATCATCACCGAAGAAGGATTATTAATAATAACGGGTCTAAAATGGGCTTCAACCCCCCTCACCACCTCTTGGTGATGTCTTTGTGGAGCACCCAATGGTACTCTTGGTCGACCCGCTTGACCATGCATTGGCCCTTGAGGTGTAAACTGTTGTTGGTATTGAGGTTGCTGCATTTGTGGTTGCTGCATTGGCCTTTGAAATTGAGCTTGAACTTATTGTAAAGGCATTGGCTGAAACTGTGGCCTTTGCGGACGAATCTGTTGTACCCCCGTAGGTTGCCTAACCACTTCTTGAATTTGTTCCACTTGTTGTCTTTGTTGGTAAGCCATTCCTCCTTGAGGTCCCAAATTACCTCCATCTCCTCCATAATAATACCCCTCTTCTTCATATCCTCCAAATTCTCTCATACCCATCATCAAATCCATCTCCTCCTACACCCGAAGATTGCACAAACTGAGAAGATGGATAATGAAAACCCGGTTGGTTTTGTAGTTGAAATGTAGAAGTAGTATGAACAATGGTTGAACTTGGTGGGAATTGATTTGGTGGTGGTTGTTGAGTGGAATATGATTGACCGGAAGTCGGGAAAAAAAATGAAAAGGTGAAACAATTGATGTGGGGTTAAAAGTGAGAACGAGTCCGGTTTGGGTAGTTGCTGATGATGTGGTGTTGATTGGGTTGACTTCATGTGTTGAAGTAGGATGGGTAGTAGAAATTGGTGAAGGTGTGGATGGTGCTGTTTGACACGTAGCGGGAGGTAATGGATCCATTGTGTTAACCGGTGTAACTGGTGTTGTAGGCGTTGTTGGTGAACCACTGATTTTATTTTCTCATAGTAAATAAGGATAAAATTGTGGAAAAAAAGGAGAAGAGAGAGTCAAAAAAGAGTAGAGCATGTTTTGCATTTGTTATTAATGCAGCAAGGCAGGCATAAGAAATCAACATTCCCACATACATATTCACCGGATGCGAACAACATGAGTATGTACATTTCTTTCTAGTAAAATGCCAAATTTTGCATTTGTTACATTATAAATATACATGCATATGCATGTGAAACACCGAAAACGCCATGTCTTATGTATACATGAGTGAGAATAACTAAAACGCCATATGCTATTTTTTTTAAGTAGTATAGCGTTCAAGATCGATGGAGTGTCAGAACTCTCAAGGGTGATTGCTAATAGCATGAGACCCAGATTGTATGCACACATGTGCATTATTCAAAGTCGGGGGCATATCTTGAACTACGAAGAAAGATACAAGGCTCCTGAATCACCCTCAAGATTAATTTGCACACAAATAATGCTAGTAACTCTTTTGCTAAATTTAATTAATGCAATTATATTGTGACTTTGTTTTGTTGTTAAAAATGTCGTTCATCGAAATTATAGAATACGTCCGCGCATTAAAAAGCAGACAGTTATTGATACAAATAATTCAACAACAACGTGGATTTGGTTATGAAACACACCCGTTTCAAAGAAGACCGGAAAGATAGAAAGATACAAGAATATGATCTAGTCTTCGTGCCAATACACCAAAGACATTTCTATGTTGTCTGCTTCAATATAAAACACGACATAGTTATTGTATTGGATAACAACACTATAGAGGATAAACTCAGCATCAATTACAAGTATGGTGGATGGGTGAAAACGTTGGTAAGTATCTTAAAAACTTTGTATATAGAAACTGTGTTGACAAAAATCCATAATAATATATACAAAAATGTGAAACTGCAGCAACATGCTTTTGCAAACTACTTTCGTATTCAAAAACACCCGATGGCTAAGATCATGAAGATGGCGCCTGTTATCAGACAAAAGATGGAATGGATGACAACGTCTAACGTGATCGACTGTGGGATTTTTGAAATGAGGCATATGGAAACATATATAGGGCAGTTGGCTGGTTGGGAATGTGGTCTGGCAAAAGAAAATGCACCAAATGACCTACAACAAAGACAACTAAATGACCTCAGGATTAAATACATTGTAAAACTCCTGCTGCATAGACAAAAATGAAATAGAAAAAAGGTGGTTAAATCTTTAAATAAATTCTTGCAATTAGGGGTAGCAAAAATTAGGGACTTGGATCAAATAGGATTCAGGAGAATAGAACAAAGGATAGAGGACTATGTAGATTAACTTAAACGCCATGAATTGCTTTCTTTTTGAATTTTCATGTTGACTAATGTGTTTGGTTTAGACTATTGCATCTACTTGTTTCTTATTAAAATGTCATAATGAACAAACCATTGGTTGAATGATTAACAATAAGAATAAAAGATAGACTGTAACCCTATAACATTTTAATGAAAACGCCATAATTCGAATAATTAACAAATAGTAGGAACTAATAAAACACTATAATGATAAAGCTATTGGTTGAATAATAAAAGGATGGAGGACTATATAGATTAACTTAAACGCCATGAATTACTTTCGTTTTGTAATTTTCATGTTGACTAATGTGTTTGGTTTAGACTATTGCATCTACTTGTTTCTTATTAAAACGCCATAACGAACAAACCATTGGTTGAATGATAAACAATAAGAATAACGTATTTACTATAACCCTAAAACATTTTAATGAAAACGCCATAATTCAAATAATTAACAAATAGTAGAAACTAATAAAACACCATAATGATAAAGCCATTGGTTAAATAATAAACAAGAGCAATAACTGGCTTACTGTTTTCCTAAAACATGTTAACGAAACACTATAACTTGAATAATTAACATATAATAAGAAATGATTTTTACAATGAACAACTAATAAGATATGCGAAACAAGGTGTAAAACGCAACTGATAAGTTCTAAATAATGAAAACGCCGAATATTGATTATAGGTTGAAGGACATAACAACATTTTTCATAAATAGTGCTTTTACAAAAAAATTTGATAATAAAACGCCATTGAAACAAGAATAGATAACAACACGCAATATCTGATGGACTTTAGTTTGAAAACGAATTATAATGTCATCTATTAAGCGGACTTGGACAATGACAATCGTGGCCCGCATATCATTTAGCGCCCCTGACCACGTGTTCGACCAGGATCCATTTTACCGTTTTCACACTTTCAATCGTTTTCTCCTGATCCCGTTTCTATATGTATAAAGTAATTTTGACTAATTAATTCACCATATATATATAAAGTATTTTTGACTAATTAATTTACCACATACATACATATATATATATATATGTATATATATAGGGTGAGGATCCTAAGATAAACACTTGCTAACTTGAGAAACATTATGGACCATAAATTTTCTCCAACCCATTTTTTTTACTTCTATACGCTTCTAAGAGGTTTTTTTAATATATACATATGTGTATATTGTCAATGTTGAATTATACACATATGTATATAGTAAAATTAAACTATATATATATGTGTATATTATGAAACATATATATCCTTAACCTACGAAGTGTAGGAAAACGGGTCAAACAAACTCCGATGATCTCATTTCAGCGGCATTGGTCGGCTCTTCGAACCCTAACAGGAAACTCTAAACCCTAAACCCATAAGGTTAAACCCTATGCTAAAAACTAAAAGCTAAATCCTAAACTCTAAAGCTAAACCCTAAATAGTAATGATAAACACTAAAACGAAACCTTAAAGTTATATCCTAAAGCTAAACCCTAAATACTAATGTTAAACCCTAAAAATAAACCTTAAAGCTAAAACTAAATCCTTTCCTTCAAACATAGATGTAAAATACTTGTTTTTCAATTTTAAACACGTATATACATATATGTATAGTTATAAGATTGACAATATACACATGTGTATATACCTAAAAAATTGACCAAAAAAACTCTGATTTTCCAAAAAAAAAAAAACAAGGATATGCATGATTTTGCATTTTTGCTTAGGGAAAATGTGTGGTCCAAAATGTTTTTCAAATCTGTCAATTAGCCTAGTGTTTCTCACACGATCTTAACCCTATAATATAGGGAAAGGATAATAAGAAAACCCTTATGAGTTCAAAACACTTTAAAAACCTTATCTCCACCATCAATCAAAAAATATAACAGTCCGACAAAAAAATGTCTAACAGCTGTAATTTTTACATAAAAATCTTCCTATGACAATGGAACATCTTTTTACGTGCACTACAAATTAAAAACTTCGTAAAGTCTAAGTTCTAAAATCTCTACAATTCATAAAAATATAAAAAGCTGTTGTTGATACAAAAAAAGGTGTAATAGGTGAAGTTACAGAAAATGTAAATGAGCGAAAGATGTAACACATTCTCACTCCTTTCTCCTAACACAAAAGGTGTAACATATCAAAAAGATGTAATAGTAAAAAGGTGTAACATGTGGCAAGTTTTAATCCACCTATTGAGTTTCGTGAGTTTTTTTACTCATTAATCGTCTTGAAACATTAGACCATTTGTAATGGTTTGTGCTTTCTAAGGGGTATTTTCAACCACATTAGCTTCATAAAGCCTGTTAAAATATGTGTAATGGTTAACGCCCTTAATACCTTTTCAATTATTACTTTCCAATTTTTTTCTTCTCATTTGGTGTTTTACTAGAAACAACCCTCTCTCTTTAGACCCCTATAACTCTCAGAGGGCAATGTTAGAGACGTTATCTTGTCCCTATAATGCCCAGTATGTATGGTCTGTTATAAACATTAAAGAATGTATAGTTTCTTTTACAATGAAAACCCATCTGGGGGGCAATGTTATGACACCCATCATGAAACCCAGCATAAGCTATATAAATCAAGCATGACAATTAGTGTCACCCAACTGTAAATTTATGTCCCATACTCAGACTAAATACATGTTGAGGATATGTCTAGTAATTACATATCTGGCATCAGGCATACTTGCGAGTATTTGGTATACCGTTAGTTTGGTAAAATATTCTCTTCAGGGTTTCCAAATGCATTTTCTCATCGTTACCATTTAATTTTTGTATAATTACTAGGTTAGAAACCCATGTGTTATACGAGGTTGACTTAATGAAAAGTTAAATAGTTATTAACAAAAGAGAAAAATAAAGGAAATAATTGAGAAAAGAAATATTAAATTAATGACATATTTATAAAGTAAATACTAATAAAGAAAATAATAAATAGTTAAGAAACATAAGAGGAATGAACTTTATTTAGTTACTTATTTATTAGGTATAAAACTCGGCTCACTAGAAAATAAGCGAAAAAAACTTTTCAAACAGTTACAACAATCTTCAAGACACAGAATTAGGCCACGTAGCAACAATTATTTATTTATTAAGTAGAGTTTTATGTCAAATATGAGTATAAATCTATTTTATTCTGATTATAATATAACAATCTAAATATGCCTTCTCATTGTCAACTACTTTTATTTAATTTTTAACTATTTGACCCACTAGAATAAAACATAACCTAAATCGGCGTGTTCATAAGAAAACTGGTTGAAGTTGCTACATCTACAAACATATATAAACATATGCAAATTAGTTAAAATAAATCATTATATAAATCGAAATGGAAACCAAAAAAATTACTTAAAGACTTTTAGCTATAATGATATGACAAAAATTATAATAGAATTTAATAAATCATAACAAATATTAGATCTTTGAATATGTAATACCTGAATGAATATATCTTTTTATTGGATCCTAATTGATTATAAAATCGTTTTTAGTTTGTAGTATGCATAAAAAATAATCAAAATGATTAAATTGATAAAAAAAAAAAAGAGAAACATTGAGTTAAAGAATCGAAGTTAATTAATCTAGTTGTCTAAAATAGTGAAGTTGATTAAAATGTAAAAATAGTGTGATCATATAATAATTATCCATGATAAAATTTTATTTTTTGGAAATGATTATTAACGTAAAAAAGAGAAGCCACATGAAGGACTCATCAGAAAAGCTTCAAAACGGAAGTTGAGTTACTCAGAAATGGACAACGAAGGAAGAAGTGGTTTCAACCAATCTTAGATTTTCGTAGAGGACCTGGTGATCCGTACATTCTTTTTCGTTTTCTAAATAAAAAATATACATCTTTTTGTTGACTTTTTTAAATAGATTATTATTAATATGTAGTTTTATGTATTTCTTTATTTTTTTAAGGGAATCCTCAAAAAGAGGAAAACTTTGGGATTGAATTCATGATATATATATCGCGAAACCTTGAAGCAAGATGTATATTGGTTCAATAAAGTCTCTCATCAAAGTAGCACGAAATGAATAAAAAAATCACGTGCTTCAACGGTATGTTCCACAGCACCAAAAATGACAAAAAAAAGACGATGATAATGAAGCCGATTTCAGGCAAGAGCATTGAACAAGAAGGCTAGACATTCACATTTATTGATTCGTGGCAGGTGACACATCACCACAATTAATGAGCGAATGTACCGCTTGTGAGCCAATCTTCAAAAAGAAGCAAAATAAGCTCGTCTACTCATTTTGATCCTCGTAACGAAATTGATCTCAACTTAAACGACGATAATATTGAAGTTAAACCGAGTCGTCCACCCGATAAAGATAAATCCAAAAGGAGGCCATAAAATCATCAAATGTCAATGTGGACTACATTGAAAGTTAACTTACAACATATTAGTACGTTTAACAATATTCAACAAGAAAAGCTCGAGGATAAAGAAGTATACGTGCACTATTTCAAGAAAGGAAATTTTGAAAAAGGAGAAAGAAATGTCAAACTTACAGAACATATTAGTACGTTTAACAACATTCAACAAGAAAAGCTCGAGGATAAAGAAGTATGCGTGCGCTATTTCAAGAAAAAAATTTTGAAAAAGGAGAAAGAAATGTCAAAAGAAAAACGAGAAGATTTAAAGTTCCTCGCTATGAAAATCAAATATATTACTGGACCCGAAAGACAATTGTACGAGGACATGATAAACATATTACGAAAAATATATTCTTTAGTTTGTAACGTTTTCTAATGTCTTTTAGTTTCGTTTTTTATCATATATCGTTTTTTCTATTTTTCAAATTTCTTTTAAATTTTTGTAATTTAATATTTCTTAAATTAATGTTATTGTTTTAATTAATAGACATGTATTTTTTTATTTAACTGTTTTTTTAATATGAATAAAATAAATGATTTAATTAAAAAATATACTTCTTGTCCTTGATCACTCCATGCTTTTTGTGATGTAGTAGACAAAGACCATATGGTCTAGGTGACAGGCTGGGAGCTCTATCCTTGTTCTCATAACTCTTATAGTCTAACAAAGCCGTACCTACGTGCATACATCCGTACATGTATTTTGGCAAACAAGGAAGTTTGGCTTCCAAGTTTGTTACTTTTACTTTAGAGTTAAATATTTGGTTGGTCCCTGTGGTTTGCAAATCTTGCAGACTTGTCCCAGTGGTTCACTAATTACACACTTGGTCTCAGTAGTTTCAAATTTTGCACTCGGGTGGTCCTTACCACTAACCTTTGTTAGATTTCTCAGTTAAGTATATGCAAAATTACTATATTACCCTTGAAATAATAAAAATAAAAAAATATAGATCTGCAACAATAATCACCAAACCACCACCATCACCATAACACAAAACACCACCAAACACAACCTCCACAAAACCGGACCACAACAGCACCACCACCCCCGTCATAAGACCGCCACCACCAACCCCGTCATCAGACCGCCATCACCACCTCACCCAGCCGGAAAACGCTACCAACTAACCCCGTCGCCGAAAAACAAAACAAACCACTGTTCTTCATTTATATTCGATTTTTCCGGCGTGGAGGTGAGCAAGCCGGTGCACTCCTAATCGGTTCAGTTCCCAGTTATGAACTTCATGTATATTCGATCTCTTCATCATCTACATTCGGATTCATGTTTGCATCCAATCGGCACTCTTCAGTTTCTTCATCATCGACAATCAGTAGAACTGCAGAAACATTGGATTCTTCAATTTAGGTTCTTTAGATTCTTGTTCATCATTAAACCACCATTTACCATCAAAAGTCAAGCACTTCCACCTCAACCCGCCGGAAAAACGTCATCACCTCAACTCGCAAATCTGTTTTGAGTCATCTAAATCTACTCGAGTCTTGACCGGAATTCACCGATCGGAACTTTGTCGGAAGCCATCAATCTCCTTACCGCCACAAACCCACCTTAACACCCACCAATCTAACCGATTTAGTAACTTGCAACCTTGAAATGAAATAGAATCGGTCATATCTCTATCTCCTCTGTTCTCTTTCTCTATCTTTCTCTACCACTGGACCGTCGCACCACAGTCAAGTTCATTGATCAAACCCACACTGAACCCGCTGAGGTCACTTCAAGCCACCCGTACCGTAGGTTTGACATGTCATCATACCAGCAACGGGCAGAGGCTTTAGAAGGGCTGTTGGAGTTTAGTGCACAGCTGATGCAGCAAGAGAGGATCGAAGAATTAGCGGTTTTGTTGAAACCGTTCGGGCCAGAGAAAATGTCTCCAAGAGAAACTGCTATTTGGTTGTCAAAAAGCTTTAAGGGGATTACAGGTGACTTATAGTCTATATGGAGTCTGATTACAGGTGACTTATAGTTTATTATTTCAAGGGTAATATAGTAATTTTGCATATACTTAACTGAGAAATCTAACAAAGGTTAGTGGTAAGGACCACCCGAGTACAAAATTTGAAATTACTGGGACCAAATGTGTAATTAGTGAACCACTAGGACCAAGTGTCACACCCCGACCCGCAGCGGAAAAGGTGATCGGGGCATGATTGGGTTTTAATCAAAGCTCATGACATTTATTATAATGTTTCATATTTATTATTACAATTTTAAAGAAGATCATACAATCAAATCATACTAGTACAACATGTTCTATACATCTTCCTAGTCTTCATTATTTTTCTTCTAAGGCACTTTTACTATGTTTTCCTTGCTTCATTCTGTCCACCTGTATCATGTGTAAAAATGGTTTTTGGATCAACAAAAAGTTGGCGAGTGAATCCTATTAAAACATTTAAACGTTTTTATTGAATTGATTATAAAATAAAGTGCATAACCACATATGAGTAAATGTAAATGTAAATTTCTTCACAAAACACTTAATATTAAATATTGCACACACATACAACAATAGATTGTTTTGAGGCACGCGTTGTTCAACTCGTCTCCCACGAGGAACTGATGGGCCTAATGAATGAGTTTTAAGGCACGCGTTGTTCAACTCGTCTCTCACGAGGAACTGATGGGCCTAACAAATAATTTGCATACAACTTGACAATATGTAATACATAACAACAAACAATATTTACATTCTAAGTTTAGATCATAATATGGAATAGCACGAGTTTGAATAAACGAATTAGTTTAAGCGACACATGATACACCCCAAAACATGAATAAAAAGGGGAATTTGTAAGAATTCACTCACAGTGGGTGCGTTTCTTGGATTGATGATGAATGCGCACGAATTCGGATTTAATCGACAAGGGAACTAACCTAAATAATAACATAATAGTTCGATAAATAAATAAACTCTTATTTGAGATTAGTATTTTTAATTAGTGTTCTTAATGGGATTGTTCGGTTTATTTTTGTGAGTTCACGGAAATTTTCTAACTTTAAAAATGTTATATTTAAGTATTTTAATTGATTTTTAAATAAAATAAATAAATAAAAATATAAAAAAAATGTTGACTTTTTCGGTTGACCGTTGACCGTTGACTTTGACTGTTGACCGGTTCGGTCGTGTGTATGTATGCACTGGGTGAGGCTCGAACCCGTGACCTCCCGTACGCGTGCACGTAGCTCTACCAACTGAGCTACGTGTCTAACCCGAAATATTTCTGTTTTTAATTATATTTATACACTATTTAAGTTAATCAGAATTCATTTATTTTAAAAAGATTTTAATTGTATCGAACCGGTGCCGTCAACAGGTCTCGAACCCGGGACCTGTGATTTAGTGTTGCACACAGTCCACCGCTGGACTGTGTGTCTAACCTGGTTAATATTCTGGTTTTTATTATACTTAACATCATTCAGTGAGTTATCCCGGTTCAGTTTAAAAAGGAACATTTTTATTACAGAGAATGAGATTGTGTCAAGGATCGAACTCGAGACGTGTGTAATTGTTTGCACAGTCCACCGCTGGACTGTGTGTCTAACCCGTTTATACAACTTGTTTTAATTATACTTATACACTGATTACATGTTTCAGGATTTGGCTTTTATAAAAAGGCATTTTATTTCAGTGAATCGGAACACAACAGAACTCGAACCCGGGACGTATGCTTTAAAATCGCACACAGTCCACCGCTGGACTATGTGTCTAACCCGAGATATAACTCGATTTATATTAAATATATATTCAACCGAAGCTTCATCTTCTTCGTTAAACTTTACCCAGAAACCAAATCCCGACTGTTTCGACACATTCATCAACTTCTTTAGTGAATTGTAATTAACTACATATGAGATTAATAAAAAAAGAGAGAGATTAGGTGCAAGATATACCGAACAGAGATCCCTATTTCTCCGGCGAGATTCCGATAACCGCAGGTGATTCCGGCGACGTGTATCTTGCGGCAGAGGATCTTCAGAAAGTTTGAGGCGAGTGGGAGTGACTTCGGTATGAGCTCTAGATGTTCTGTTTATAAAGTAAGGCAACAGAGATGAAGGGGTTCGGTTTTCCGGCGACTTGCAGAGAATTCCGGCGAGTTGAAATTGCTTCGAGAAATGGTGCGATTTTGAGCGAAAAGATTACCAGAAGCTTGGGTGTGCATTTATAGGGAAGAATCAAGTTGAATTGGGTCTGATTTTAGTCTCGATTCATTGGTCAGCCATTCTCCGGCGGTTATGACTGATGTCGCGGAACTAGACATCGGTTATAACCGATGTCGATGTTAATACGTACGTTAAGTCAAAAGAAACCGTCGTGAATTGGCGAAATCGTCGGATTTTCCGGCGACTGCGAAATGGGCGCGCTGTTGACTGGGTTTGAATTCGAGTTTTATTATAAATGTTATTTGTTTCATTATATAACACAAATGGATCAAGTGGCGGAGTGGTTAAGTGGGTGTGAGTTAGGTCTTTGAAGTTTCAATCCGGCTGACCTGGGTTCGAAACCCGGCATCAGATATTTATTTTTATTTCATTATTGTTAATAAATTTTCAATTATAAATTTTAAATTCTAATATATTTATATATTATGTATCGTATAAATTAATTTGAGTATTAAATACGCAACGAAAATTTTAACTGGATGTTCGGTTAATAAACGAAGCGGGTTTGGTTAACCCGGTTTTTGACGGATGTTACACCAAGTCTGCAAAATTTGCAAACCACAGGGACCAACCAAGCTTTTAACTCTTTACTTTATAGCCGATCAGTTATGATTGCCCTTCGCATGTCTCCAAATATTTCGATAGGCCTCATGGCGAATGACACACTTGTATCAAGTGCCGAAGCTTGAGATTTCCGACCGGGGAGTCAAAAGTCACCGGACCTAAAATCATACCTTAAAAATTATAAAACCGGGAGGTCGAAAACGTATATACCTAAAAAATTCTATACGAAATCTACATATGTAACACTACTGAGCGAAAGTTTGGGGGATCGGACGCCCCCACACCCGTCCTTCTAACATGCGCCTATGCTTGTATCAACAAACCATATAATCTAATTTTAAAAAAATTAAACATTACTAATGCTTTAATGTTTAAGTGTCTATGAAGAATATAACCTTTTAGCCTAACTGTGATCAGTATTAAAGTGACATGCAATAAAAAAGCCAGCAAAGTTCAGTAACCACTTAAATTATTACCAAAACAAACTAACCATTTCATAAGAAATAATTTTTTTATAATAATTTAAATTTATAATTAACCCTTAACATAATGATTGTTTTTATAACTTGATGAGTGGAGCATTTGGGGTATATGAAAGGGTGGGGTTGGCTTAGAAAGTGGCGAGGGCTGTAACGTCTACGCCCATGCATCATACGCAAGTTATTGACCGATTTCAACATGTTCATCATTTTGTCAACTACAATAAAAGAAATCCCTCACAAACACCCATGATAAGTAAGAGAATATATATTATTTGTTGGGAAACTTCATGATATTTGTTTTGGTTAAAAATTGGTTTAAGGATCATGTAATCAAACTTTGATTGTGATTTAGAGTGTTAATGCGTTAAATAATTGTATGAACAAATGAGAAATGTAAACAATGATTAACACAAATATTTGTACGAGGAAAAAGCTCTTGATCTTTAGAAGATCTACGGTATAAAAAACCTCGGGTGATGGAAACTATCGATCACCAACTATATTGTATAAAAATATTACAACTTTGGATGATCTTGAGCTTGTTACAGTTGAATTCTAGTGTGTGGGTATGAGAGTAGTTTCGAGAGCAACCAGTGTGCGTGTTGTGTATGTGCTGTATATTCTAATTCAAGCTCAAAACCCCTGATATAATTAGAAATATGTATCTAATTAACTATCCGAAAAATAGGCAAGTCTCCCACGATCACCATAACGGTTATGGTCTCATGCACGTGTCTAAAATCCAACATATCCAACTTTACCAAGTCTAATTCGCTATGTACTTGCGTATACAAGTTTTAAACATAGTATACAATTGTTAGTTAATAAAAACAATCATAAGGATCCATGATCATCAGACTTACTGCACCAACTGTTAATAAAGAGTGATCCTGGTAAATCTAAGGATATGTGATCCATAGTAATAAAATTTACGCGCTAACAATTACCCCCAAATACGACTGATATTATATAAATTTATTTGCCATATTTCCATTATTCTCGAACTAGCCGTTACAATGCTGATGTCACTGGTGGGATAGCTCTACAACCATCATTGCGATAAATAAGGGAAAAGATAGAGTAAAAAATCTCATTTAAGATCATACATCTCCGATTTATATCCCACATCAGAGTTTCAACAGGTAATCTCTCTTCTTCTCTTCTCCCTTATTTCTATAATCGTCTCTTTTTTTTTAAATCCATAGCGAAAATGGCGACTCGATCATCTCCAAATAAGGATCACAAAACGTAATAGTCCACCCAAAAGCCAAAACCTACTGAAAAACCCTTCCTCTAAGCTGTGTAGATTCACTGATCCTGAAGTTGATCAGTTATTCAACTGTTTCCCAGAGGGAACCATCTTTAGGCTTTTTGACTCTTCGTTTAATAGTGACTCTGAATCCTCCGTTTGGGTCTTTTTCCCTACTTCGATGTTTCAAATCGGCTATACCTACCCCTTTCCTTCATTCACCCAAAACTTCTTCATCCACACAGGTCTATGTTACAACCAAGCGATTCCAATGTTATTAAGGGTATTATACACTTTTAAGCAAATCATATGCGATTAGGGTTTAAGTGTCTCACTTTCTGAACTTCCATACTTGTATAACCTTGTGTCTTATGGATCCCTCCAGTTTCTTTTCAAATCTAAACCTCAGCAGCCGCTCCCACTACTCAAACCCACCAAAAACGGTACCTCTTGGAAGAACCAATTCTTCTTCATGAGCAGGGACTCTATTCCTTCAGCAAATAGTCTTCAAAGAAAGTGGAATTTGAAGGGTAGGATATAGGATCCTTAGGTTAGGACTATAGAGAGTTCTTTCTTCTTTAATGAGGGTAACTGATCCTATTTTGTTTAATTGTGCAGTGACCAACTTTGCTTCTTTCGTTGATAGTCCTGGAACTATAGAAAGGGTAGCTGCATTCTGGGCATTAGATACAATAGTCAGTACTTTCAAGCCAAAAGCAAAGGATTTAGAAGATACCTCCTCCACCTCCTTCACAATGTCAAATAAGTATCCATGAAATGTTTACAAAATATAATAAAAAAAGGATCACGAATACTTATCTTTTTTTGTTTGAATAGGTGGTGCCAAGTCTGCTTCAAAGTTTGTCCTCGGAGACATCGACAATATAATCTCCCCCCGCTCGATCAAGAAAGAGCTGGCCAAATGCCAAAGCCAACCGGGGCCCTAGGTCATGACTTCCCGTGCCAAAGCTAGGTCCAAGAGAAAGAAGCCAAGCGAGTCTGCCGAAGACACCCTTCAGATAGAGCAGTAGATTCATGACTTTGTTACCGAGGTAAGGATCACTGATGCTTATAACTAGTCCTGTCCATCATGTCTTGTTATCTGCAGAAGCTTGCCCAAATCCAGGCTATCTAGGGTAAACGCCTAGCTGATGCTAAAAAGGGCCTAGCTGATCTTCGCCCCATTGCCACTGCAAGGACAAAAGGTTCTCCAAGCTCGAGAAGGAGATCAACAGCCTAGAGAAACAAATCATAGTTGCTGAGATACATGCGAACATAGCTCAACTTGAGGTCGCCGATGAAGGCAAGGTCTGTGCAGCTCAAGCTATTCTGCGGGCAAGGATCAAAATAGTCCAAGAGGCTATCGATCCTGCCTTTGAAAGGTCTGAATGGGATCTTGTTGGGTGGAGGCAGAGACTCTTAGAGCTTGGTGGTGAAGAGTAGCCTGAGCCGGTGCACATGCTGGAAGCTCGGAGCAGCGGGAAAAAGGAGGTGGTCGAGGTAGTCGGGGCTGAAGGTGGTGAAGTGGGTGGTGGTGCAACTGAAGGTGATACTGCTAAAGTGGGTGATGAATGATGTTGATGCCTAGTCTTGAGCCTACTTTTTTAGGTTTTGTGGTTTTTGGTTAATGGTGTTTTGTTTTGAACAATTTATGGTTTGTAATTCTAAACAATAGGTATTTAGGTTAAGGATCCATGATCCTTAAGACAATAGGGGGTGGCAAAGGTGGATGAGTCCTTCTGTTTGTGGAGGATGAAGCCTTTGACGCCCCTCACTTTTAATTTCCTGCACTTGATGAACAATTAGTATGGACACCCTTCATCAACCCAAGTGGATGGGCCACATTTTGCTGGTAGAAACTTGGGTTGATGATTTTGACAATATTTTAAAAAGGGTATTAATAAAAATAACAACTTTTAACTGTATCTTATTGTGTATTTTTATTTCTGTAATATCGCTTTGATATGTTTATGTTTATTATTAGCATTATTTTGTAAATCTTAGAGAATATTGAATTTGTTAAGAGTACATCAATTCTCTATAAAAACTGTTGAAATCATAAGAAGTAATATGATCAACGATCATATATCCTTACTAAAAGGTCTAGGGTGTAATCAATGTGATAAATAAACATAAGGACAAAACATACCGGAGAATGCAAGTTAGGATTTTGTATCCTTGAGACTTACAATGCATCAATAGACCAAAGAAATCAGTTAGAATTTAAGGATTCCGAATCCTTAATTGCAAACCTTTAAGGCTTCAAGAACCTGTAGAAAACAACTTGAGACTAAGCCAAATATTCTAGGGATAAACCCATCATAACTAGGGACAAGCCCAAATTCCTTGGGATCTAGCCCGAACTAGGGACAAGCCCAATGTAAGTGACATGAAAATGCCAAAACCTTAGCTAACGTGAAAACGTTAGAAACCTTAGGATAACGGATGTATGGTACGTCTACCATTATACAGCAATGAAATTGTCAGCCACTAAAGCGTGTACTGGTCCCATTGCCTCGTACCATACTTGGATAATCATGCGCTACTGGCGGGGTGTCAATACCCAATTCGTATGAAAGGTGAAAATCTTTAAGTATAAGATATCTTAAACATGGGAGAGAGGTGGCCAACCTATTGATCCTCTGTAAAAAACGTTAAAGCTCTGCAAAAGATCTGATAAAAATGACCGTTAAGTGTTTAACATCCATTCTTTAAAATGAATAATAAATACAAAATGAAAGAGAGCAAAATCAAGATGTTACCGAAGTAAGGATCATACATCCTGTAAGGATCCTTGATCCTCAATCAGTATATTGAAATCACTACGGATCCGAGATCCTTTTTACATGAAATATTTCTTGAGGTGAACAGCATTCCAAGCTCTTGGTAGGAGATCACCATCCATAGTTAATAAGCAATATGCCCCCTTTCCAGCTTCTGCTTCTATCAAGTAGGGACCTTCCCATTTTGGTGCTAACTTACCATCAGCTGGGTTCGTAGTGTTCTGGAATGCTTTCCTTAGTACCAAAACACCAACTTGAAATCTTCTGATCCTGACATTCTTGTTGTATGCCCTAGCCATCCTATGTTGATAACTGACCATCCTTATTCTTGCTAAATTTATGAGCTCATCTAAAGTATCCAGGTCTTGGGTCAGGTTTTCAGCATTTGTTCCAGGATCATGGATGCTTGTTCTGGCTATGGGAACCACCATCTCTGTAGGGATCATTGACTCAGTTCCAAAGACTAGGGAGAATGGAGTTTGGCCTGTGGCATTTCTTGGAGTTGTCCTATCTACCCAAAGGGCATACGGTAGCTCTTCAGCCCACTTCCATTTCTTAGATACAAGCTTCTTCTTCAAGTTGTTGATGATGATCTTATTGCTTGACTCTGATTGACCATTAGCTTGTGGCTGGACTGGTGTTGATGTTATCATCTTAATCCCTCAGCTGTCACAAAAGTTAGAAGTTCTACTCCCAATAAATTGGGATCCATTATCACAAATAATTTCAGAAGAAATTCCAAATCTAGTAATAATGTTACTTATAATGAAGGATATGACTTCCTTTTCTCTAACTTGAACAAAAGCCTCTACTTCTATCCATTTGGAGAAGTAATCAGTCATGGCTAGCATAAATACTTTTCCTCCTGGTGCCTTTTGGAAGTTTGCCTACTATATCCATCCCCCACTTCATGAATGGCCTAGAGGAAATTACTGGATATAAAGGCTCTGCTGGCTGATGTAGGATGTTGCTATGCCTCTGGCAAGCATCACATTTCCTTGCATACTCTATAGCATCATTCTTCATTGTAGGCCAATAGTAACCTGTTCTAAGGATCCTCGAGAATATCGCTCTGCCCCTAGTGTGATTTCCACAGTCTCCTTCATGATAATCCTTCAAGACTTCTTGAATTTTTGGACCCTCAATACACCGCAAATAGGGAACTGCAAGAGATCTCTTATATAACATGTTATTTAATATAGTGAATTGAGATACCTTGATGCTGAAGGCTCTGGTATTCTCTCTGGTGGAAATTTCCCCACTCTGAATATACTTCACAATTGGAAGGATCCATGATCCCGAATTTGGCTGCACATCACTGGGTCGAGGGGGTCCTCTGTTCGAGTAGCTAGGCAGATACTCGATGGCTCGCTCGTGCTCGTTCTGGTGGTACAACTGAAGTATCCTCAACTATCTCCAATGCTTCATTTTCCTCAATTGTAGTAGACATAATATGGATGATAAGTATCCTCACGTCCTCTGCTATTTTCAAGGATGATCCTAGGTTTGCTAAGGCATCTGCCTCTTCATTGTCTTCTATGGGCACCTATATTAAGCTAAAAGAATCGAAAGCATTTGCTAGTTTTTTAACAATTTCTAAATATTTGTTTAATTTCTCACCTTTCACAGCATATGAGCCATTGTAATGAATCAGCAATGAGTCTATGTATACTTGAAGATACTTGATTCTCATCTGTTTAGTTAACTGCAAACCTGCTATTAGGGCCTCATATTCTGCTTCATTGTTAGTTGTCTGAAACTCACAAGCAATGGATTGGGGTATTATGTCCCCCTTTGGTATTTTAGTAGTATTCCTAGTCCAGTTCCTTTGACATTTGAGGCTCCATCTATGAAAAGTTTCCAAGAATCCTTGGTCTCCTCAAGCTGTTGAACCTCTAATTCAGCTTCCCTTTGTAAATCACTACTCAAATCAGCCACAAAGTCTGTTAAAGCTTGAGACTTAATGGCAGTCATGGGTTCATACTTAATGTCATATGCACTAAGTTTGACTGCCCACATCGCCATTCGACCTGACATTTCAGGTTTCCTGAGAACATTCTTAATAGGAAAGTTAGTTTTCACAATAATTGTATGTGTTTCAAAATAATGTCTAAGTTTAGTGGAAGCCATAATTTATGTAAGAATTCATTTATCTAAATGAGTGTACCTAACTTTAGCATCAAGAAGGCTTTTACTTACATAGTATGCCGAATGTTGTTGGCCTTCATGATCCTTAACTAACACAACACTTACTGCTTTACCTGAGACGGCCAGATACAAGGATAATGGTTCACCATCCTCTAGTTTCATCAGGGCTGCAGCTGAGGATAAATAATCCTTGAGAGCCTTGAGTTTAGCTTCATGCTTTTCAGTCCACTCAAATTTTGTTATTCTTCCTTAGGATATCATAAAAATCCTTGCATTTCTCAGAGGATTTCGAAATGAATCTGTTTAGGGCCACGATCCTTCCTGTCACTCTCTAGACATCCTTAGAATTGGTAAGGGATTTTATATTCACAATCGCCTTAATCTGCTCTGGGCTTGCTTCATTCGCTCTCTTAGTCACCATGTATCCTAAGAACTTTCCAGCTTTAACACCAAAATGACACTTTGAAGGATTCAGCTTCATGTTGTATTGGTCAAGGATATTGAATGCTACTTCAACATCCTTGAGATGATTCTCTGCTATCTTGGACTTGACCACCATGTCGTCTATATACACTTTCATAGTGTCTCCAATCTTCTCCTTGAACATCATGTTGACAAGTCTTTGGTAGGTGGCACCTGCATGCCTCAGTCCAAAAGGCATTGCAATATAACATTATATGCTAGTAGGAGTCATGAATGTTGTATCCTCTTGGTCAGATGGTTCTATCTAAATTTGTTGAAATCCAGATGAAGCATCCATAAAAGTTAGCAATTCATGTTCTGTTGTTGCATCCACCATGGAGTCAATGTGTGGAAGTGGGAAAAGGATCCTTGGGACATGCCTTATTTAAGTCTATAAAAGATTTATCAATTACAAGTTTATGTGTTATAATATCTTTAGATATACCTGTCATATCCTCGTGTTTCTAAGCAAAGGTAGACTTTCTTTCGTTCAGGAAGGATACCAGATCTTGCTCTATACTGTCAAGGATCTCGGATCCTATAAGGACTTTGATTTTAGGATCCTGAGGATCCAAAATTACATCTTTGATGTATTGTTCTGCTGTCTCCAGGACACTCCTTGGAGGTTGCTGTGATTGCTATGCCGCTCATGGTTATGATGCCGGTTTCATAGAAGAGGCGCAACAGTTCTTTGCCTCTTGTCGATCACTCTCTATCTTCACTACCCCCCGACGTGTCGGTAACTTGACACATTAATGATAAGTAGAGGGAACAACTTTCATACCGTGTATCTAAGGCTTGCCAAGAATCATATTTCAACACGACAAGCAGTCAATGACACAAAACCTCAATGTAGATTGAGAGTTTGACGTCCCCCAGCGTGTTCTTTGTCCGCCGCTGAATCCTACAAGGACAGATGATCTCGGAACTATTTTTATCTCTGGGATGTTCATTCTTTTAAGGACCTCTAGTTGAATGATGTTCACGGAGCTCCTTCCATCAATAAGGATCCTGCAAACAAAGTGGTTAGATATAAATAAAGTAATGACTAAACCATCATGATGAGGAACCTGAAAATCAACACGATCGTCCTCATCAAAGGATATAATTTTCTGCTGAGTCAGGGTGGAGGTTCGGATAGGCCGGTCTCCGTTTTCCAGGTTGGTTTCCTTAGCATGTCTCTTTGCTACAGAGAATGAGGTTCCACATATAACCGAGCCTCCAGAAATGAAGTTAATGATTTGAACATCTATACGTGGTGCAGGAGCTCTTTCGGGCACTTTTTCAGGATCCTAGATCATTGATTTCTTCCTTCCGAGAAGCTCTTTCAAGTAACCTTTGCTGAGTAGGTAACCTATCTCCTTTTTGAGTGCAATGCATTCATCAGTAAGGTGGCCAAAGTCTTCGTGGTATGCACACCACTTTGATTCATCTTTATTGGAGGTAGACTTTTCATTCTTTTTGGGCCATCTAGCCATTTCACCTAGATTCTGTAAAGCAAGGATTAGTTTACTATTGTTAGCAGAAAAACAATATTTAGATATATGAGGATTTTCCTCTCATCTTCCTCTTGTTCAACTAAATGGACATTTCGATTGTCATGCTTGGAGTATTGCTTGGATCGTTCTTGTAGAAGGATCCTTGTTTCTCCTGTTTTGACGATCCGGATAACCTTTCTTGGATCATTTTGTCATCCACTAGTCAGATGAACATCAGGGCCCTGTTGCTTACTTCATCTAAGTTCCTACAAAGTGTCATAACAAGATCATCATAGAAAGGAGAATCCTTTTGTAGTCCCATTTTAAACGCTTCCACAGCAGTGGTAATGTCTAACTTTGGGATTTCCAAGGACTCACTGCCAAATTTAGTAACATAATCTCTAAGTGATTCATCACGAGATTGGGTGATCCTATATAAGTCGCTAGTTAATCTTTCAAAGGTTCTACTACTAGAAAACTGATTATTGAATAAATTAACTAAGTGAGAAAATGAAGTTATGGAATAAGGAGGAAGACTTATCAGCCGTTTTAGTGTTGATCCAGTGAGTGTGGAGATGAAGCCCTTACACAAGTAAGCTTCTTTTAATCTTTCAAGAATGGGATTAATTTCCATTCTCTCCCGGTATTGTGCTACGTGTTCTTCTAGATCAGTAGTTCCACCATACAACTTCATGTTGGGCATCTGAAAACACTTTGGGATCTCTACATTGCATATAGGTGGTGCAAAGCGAGACACCTTGTGACTTTCATTGGGGATTTCAGGAATAGGCTTAACTATTCCTTGAACGCTGGATATCATATCCTTGAGCTTCTATACCTCCCGGGCCATTGCTTGACTGATCCCTGCATTCTGCATGAACTCATAATTAGTATCCATAAAAGTGTTGTTAAAATTGTTACCTCATGTTTGACTCAAAGGTGGTATTGAAAAAGTATATTGGGGATAAGAGATGTTTGATGCCACGGTAGGATTTGAAGAGGCCATAGTTTGCATTGGATGAAATCCCCATCATGGAATTCAGAACTTCTTAGTGGTTGACTCCTCGAGGATCCTTGATATTGGAAGATGTTGGATCCAGGATATGTAGGTGCTGAAGGTCTTGATAAATAATCAATAGATCCTTGAACCCGAGCCGATGATCCTTGATGCTGAAAGTAGGATCCTTGAGGCTGGTACATTCCCTTTAATCCTCCAGGCTGATAAAAGGATCCTTGAGGCTGAGCTGTCTCAAGTGATCCTGCCGGAAGATATAGGATCCTTGAGGTTGGAAGTAGGATCCTTGAGCCTGCGTCATTACTAGTGATCCTTTCTGAAGATTAGAGGATCCTTGAATCTAGACATTGGATCCCCTTGAATGCTGGATTGTTGATGATGGAGTAGCAAAATCCAATGATCTAGGTATCGGTGGAGACTGGTCTTCTACTAGTCTCTTCTGCTTCTTGATCTCATCAATTTCACGAATGATCCTCTGGTTGGTTTTGGTTGCTGTTCCATGTAACCTTTCATCTGCAACACCAAAACAGAAATATCATTATTAGTAATTATAGAAGAAACAGCAGAGGTTTTTGATCCAGTGAAGACAGCTTATGTTTTCTTCTGAGCATTTTCAGCATTCTTCTGGTATGGTGGGGGAATAGGAGGCAAAGGCATAGTGGTTTGAGATGAGGTACCTGTCGGCATGGCACTTGAAGTAACTTTTCCCTAAGAGGCCATGAAGTTAATGGAGATGAACGAAAATTCTTAGAATTGAAGCACCACTTGCCCCACGGTGGGCGCCAAACTGTTTGGTCAAAAATCGGTTTAAGGATAATGTAATCAAACTTTGATTGTGAGGTAGAGTGCTAATGCGTTGAACAATTGTATGAACAAATGAGAATTTTAAACAATGATTAACACAAAGATTTGTACGAGGAAAAGGCTCTTGATCTTTAGAAGATCTTCGGCATAAAAAACCTCGGGTGATGGAAACTACCGATCACCAACTATATTGCATAAAAATATTACAACTTTGGATGATCTTGAGCGTGTTACAGTGAATTCTAGTGTGTATGTATGAGAGTAGTTTCGAGAGCAACTAGTGTGCGAGTTTGTATGTGTTGTATATTCTAATTCAAGCTCAAAACGCCTGATATAATTAGAAATATCTATCTAACTAACTATCCGAAAAATAGGCAAGTCTCCCACGATCATCATAACGGTTATGGCCTCATGCATGTGCCTAAAATCCATCATATTCCATAATATTCCAACTTGACCAAGTCCAATTTGCTATGTACCTGCGTATACAAGTTTTAAATAGAGGATACGACAATTAGTTAATGAAAAACAATAATAAGGATCTGTGATCCTCAGACTTCCTACATCATCTGTTAAGAAACAGTGATCCAGACGAATCTAAGGATATGTAATCCATAGTAATAAAATTTAATCCCTAACAATATTAATCAATAAGTTCGAATATACTTTTAAACTTTGCAAACTATAAACTTTTTAATTAGTCATTATCGGTCCAATATTAATAGATGAGAACGTTTGTTAGTAACTAGTGTTATGCGCACTAAACCGAATATTTCTTAGTTTGATAGCGCGTATGTCTGTATTTCGGTTATTGTACATGCTACTTATAACACGGTCTAAAAAAAGTACATCAAGTCAACCAATTAAACCAAAACACTATCACAGTCTTGCTAAAAAAATAAAAACTAAAACAATGGCAAGCATGTAATTTAGAGCTGGGGGCAAAACAATAATTTGTTAGGACCAATGAGCGAGTTGCTTACATTGAGTCAACCAAGTAAAATAAAACACTACCATAGTTTTGCCAAAAAATAAACGATGGCAAGATTGTAATTTTTAACTGAGTCAAAATCGTAATTTGAAATGAGGGCAAAATCATATTTTAAACTAAGGCCAAATCGTAATTTGTAGTTGGGTGCAAAACCATTATTTTATTTTGAATTGAGGACAAAATCGTAATGTTTAACTGAGGGCAAAATCGAATTTTGAGCTGAGGCAAAACCAAAACTTTATTTTAAACTAGGGACGAAGTTGTAATTTAAACTAAGCATAAAATGGTAACAGGACCAATAGAAAACCATTATTTTATTTTGAATTGAGGACAAAATCGTAATGTTTAACTGAGGCAAATCGAATTTTGAGCTGAGGCAAAACCAAAACTTTATTTAAACTAGGACGAAGTTGTAATTTAAACTAAGCAAAAATGGTAACAGGACCAATAGAAAAGTATCAGACAACAACTGCATTACAATATTCCTCATCTTCTTTTTTGTAGTTATAGATAATTTCATTACGAAAAAACTTCATATTTGAATTTCCTTTAGGCTGTGACTTTTCGCTATTAGTCTTGAGGATGATTTAATATAAGCTTGAAAAAGCTCTAACAGTTGTTTTATAATTAAATTTATCTCAAGTATATGAAAAATTTATATTTGTTCTTTTCTAAACAACATGCTCACTCACACCTACACCATTCTCTCAAGTTAGACTTAAACATTTAACCTTACAAGGGAAAAAGAAACTACTTAAAGAGTCTTAGATACACATTTTGACATCACCATGAGGTCTAACCATCACCATTAGTATCGCCACCAATGACATCGTTATCACACCACGATTATCATTAAACAACTCTTCTCATCGCACCATCACAACAAATTAATACCATAATACCATCATTGGGGTCTCATCATCACCATTAGAATCACCACCATTTAGTAGCGGATCTAAATATCTTCGTAGCGGTAACGTTTTATAAAAAGGGTAATGAAATCGACAAAAAGGTCAAAAAAATATCAAATTTTTCTCAAATTTACACTACCGCCGGAACGCCAAGAGGTAGCGGATGTCACACACCCTGACCCGCAGCGGATATGGTAGTCGGGGTATGATTGGGTTTTCATCAAAGCTCATGACGTTTACTATTATAAAGTTTCATATTTATTTTTCAAATTAAAAGGAAAAAATTTCAACCAACACATAATCCATACAAACACAAAATGTTCTAAACATGACATTCAAATAACGCTTTATTTTTTCTTCTAAGACCCATCCTATGTGTTCCTTACTTCAACCTGATCACCCGTATCATGTGTAAAAATAGAGATTTGGCTTAACAAAAGTTGGCGAATGAATCCCGTTTAAACATTAGAAATAATTATATGTTTAATATTTAATAAAATGTGCATAAATCAAATATGAGCAATGTGTATGTAATCTAACCACAAACCACATAATCATCTAGCAATGTACATGTGAACACGATAAGCGATGTGCTGTGAGATCAAGGCTCAATCAAACGGAGCCGATCTAAGTAGCAACGCAAAGCTCAACCTGTATATAACGGGGAACAAATGGGTCTAATGTGAAAGCATGACTGAAATGAGAAAATATAACTACAAATAACAATAAACACAATATCACATAGCACGTTAGTTCATATAATGGTAATAGCACGAGTGTTGAATTAATATTATAAATGAAACGACACATGATACACCCCAAAACATTAATAAAAAGGGAAGTTTTAGGAATTCACTCACAGTGGATGCGTTTGATGATAAGTGCGCACGATTTGGCGTTAGAGATATCAACCGACGAGAAAGACTACCTAAATATTCAAGTAATAATTCGGTAAATATATTTCTTTTACTTAAAAATTAGTATTTTTATTTAATGAACTTTATTAGACTTTTTAGATAATTTTATGGCATTTGTTACTAATTTTTATGGTTAAAAAGGACTTATTTTATTAAATATTTTTATAGTTTTTGGAGTGAAATAAACAAAAGGTTAATTAAAAAATATGCTCCTTCGCGGGTCGAACCGGGTCGAATCAGTATTATATGCAGCGTGTGGGGACTCGAACGTGTTACATTCCGTTTACGTGCACGCAGCTCTACCAACTGAGCTACGTGTCTAACCTGAAATATATTGAAATTTAATGACATATATAAACATACTGATTTAACCTTATTCTGATTTTATTTAAAAAGGTTGGTTAAATTATAGGAACCAGTGCGTATAACCGGACTCGAACCCGCGACCTGAGCTTCGTGTTGCACACAGCCCGACCAATTGGCTGTGTGTCTAACGCGGAGGATATATCATTTTAATTACTTTTATATACTATCTGAACTGTTTTATATATATGTTATAAAAAAAGGTTGTCAATATTTAGGAAATCGGCAACGTGTTAAGACTCGAACTGGCGACCATATGTTTAAAATGCACACAGTCCACCACTAGACTGTGTGTCTAACCCGATGTATTTACCGGTTTTAACTTCATAGAAACACAAGGTCTATACCTTCTTCTTCATTTAAAAACACCGGATGTTAGAACCCGATTTATTTGTGATGTTTAACAATCTAACCTATATCCTACTACAGACGGGATTAAAATTAATCAATGAAAAGGAAATGAGTATAAGATATACCAACAGAGATGGTTTTCCTGATATCCGGCGAAGTTTTCCGGCGACAAGCACTTTTCCGGTGAAGTACAATTTTGAAAACACAGGGTGTGCAGAGTGTATTGCGAGTATGAGCGAGTTCTATATGAGTTCAAAGCTCACTATTTATAGTTGAAGGTGTGAGTTCAAGTTGGATTTCGGTTTCGACAGTTTTGGTCAAAGTTTTAATTGTCACAATGATTCTATAACCGAATTGATCATGATTTAGTATTAAAACATGATTGGAAAAACATTTTCTTTGGTTTAATTCGTAAATGAAACGAAAATTGATGATGGATTTGGGAGTTACAACCGTTTACAGGGCGGATTCTCTTGAAATTGAATTTAAAGAACTATTTTGCTATAAATGGCGTTTGTTTTGTAGATATAACTAATGTGTGTGTGGTGTAGTGGTGTGTTGGGTATATTGTTTGTGTGGAGACCCGGGTTCGATACCCGCGGTCTACACATTTTGTTAATTTATTTTTACTATTTATATTTTATTTATTAACATTATTATTTTAACTTTATTATTTTATTTATTATTTAATACTAATAACAATATAAAGAATTTTAACTTTTAACATAAATGCGTAACGAACATCATACGTATATTTAAATTACAAAACGGAGCGGATTCTAGAACCCGTTTTATAACAAATGTTACAGCGGAAGCTACACCTTCCCCTAAGGTAGGTCCGTCTCTGCCACCACTACCACTGTTAATCTAATATCACATCACCCACCATCATTTATATGTATTCTTTCACAATTTATTAAAATTATTTAGATATAATGGTGTTGCACTAAATTCTTAATTAATTATGTTTTTTGTATTGCAGCATTTGACTAGTGCAATTGGTAATTTGAGTTTGTTATTATTATAAACTTATATTTCTAATTCATGACATTGATATACTTTTGATCACCCTAATATACTGAATTTGTTGACTTCCTAATCCTAAGTTGCATTTTCATTGATTTTAGATTTGCCTAATTAAATTTGTTGACTAATTTTTATATTAATTCAAAAAAAACTTTTCTAATTTGACCAGTTTTAGTTAAATTATGTCAAGTTTTACCAACTTGGCCAAGTTGGTATGTTATTCTTATTCTACTTTGTGAGCCAATTCTTCCTTCGATTGACTAGTTTTTCAAGTTGTTGAAAGGGAAAATGTGTGTAGTGACAAAGTACATCATCTCATATGCCTTTTTTTAAATAAAAATATGTTTTTTAGACGAAATATTTCATATCTGATTATACAAGTTGTGCAACCCAGCACATGAGACGATTTTGTAATCTAATCTAATAAAATGATGTTTTAGTTGATAGTTGCACACGCATGATGGCGGATAACATTCACCTTGTTGATTTGAATCACCCAACATTATACTTGGATTCAAATATTTACTTGAGAACAAGTACTTATTTTATGGAAAAGAACTAAAGAGAGTTCCATGAGACTTATAATAGATGTAAGAAACTTATCCTAAAATATATGAACCGTGAAAAATAATTGTATTTAATCTAAATTATAATAAAGAATTTCAATTGCATAATAATGTAATGTGGCAATATATTCTCTCTTATATAATTTTCATTTAAATTATAAATAACTATATAGTGATAATTTCATATTCTTATAAAAGTATTTAATTTAAATATATACGAGGGGAATGTTCATTTGAGAAGAAATTTTATGTGAGAAGAAAAAGAAGAAAGGGCATAATGGTAAAACATTAAATATTTGTAATTCATTCATTAATTATGTTATCTCTCATTAATAAAGAAAAACATTTTATCCTACACATTTCAAAATTTATCCTACATATGTCTACATTTACCGGAATTTACCCTATACACATGTAAATGTACCCTACACATTTCAAAATTTATCCTACACATACTAAAATTTATTCTACACATGTCAAAAATTGTCCTACACCATAAATTATTTTATCTTGAAAGAGTATATGAAAAAAATGAGTTACAAGTTTAATTAATTAGCTAATTAATGACCATTATAGATTTACCTATATGCTATTTTTCATAAAATTAAATACACACATTAAATAAAGTAAATGAAGAATTCCTATTGGTTTAAAAGCTATTTTTTTTATTCTTAAAAATTTTTCTTCTCATTTTGAACTTGAACTCTCCACTATGTGTGTATATATATATTATGGTAGATCAAAATGTTAATAAATTTATAATTAGTTTTTCTTTTTATTATTATAATATTTTTTTTAATAATATTACCTTAAAACGTCAATTTGTTATTATCAACAAAATGGTTTTGTCAATTCGATTAAAGTAAATTCTTATTTATAATAGTTTTTAATAAGATTTCCTTAACACATCAATTTGTTATTATCAACAAAATGGTTTTGTCAATTTGATTAAGGTAACTTCTCTTTTTTAAGGAATTGAATGTTTGGAACCTAATGTCTTTGGGGGTTTTTGGGAAGTGGTGATGAGTTTGCAGATATCTAAGTCGTTTGAAAAATGAAATTTGGTTCCGCCACATGAGATTGTGATTAGTGTATAGACCATGAGATTGTGATTAGTGTATAGACCATTTCAGATTCGGTCATTCAATTACCCTGGTGTGGTAGATTCGGAGGATGGCAGTGGCTTACCTGCTACCTTTTTTGCAGCCATGTTGTTATGATCCTTTTGTAGCTTTTAAGCATCATAAAATTGTAGTAAATAAGCTGAATAAACAATGCAAGGCCAGTTACCATGCGAAGCTGGTTTGTTTTTTTTTTTTATTTATTAGACCAGTTTAAAGGTGTTTATTTAATTTCCTCGTTTAAAGATGTTTATATACATATTTGTTCGTTTATGGTTTGAGTGGTTGGCCTGGCATATTGGTTTGCAGGGCTGTTAGTTTATGTTTATGTTTACACGTGTCATGATTTGGACACTCCTGCTGCTAAGGTGGTTTTTTTAACAGGGTATTTAACCTGGTTTTTGTGCATAGCATTGGTTAACTTTACTTAGGCTATAGACACTATAGTGGTTGTTTTTGTGAAGAAGCTATGATGGCTTCAAAAGTTTCTTTGAAAGTTGATGAAGACGGGCGTGACAAGAATGGTGGATCTCAGGTCTTGACCTTCAACCCACTTTGCAGCAATGTTTTTAGAAAGTTTGAGCTTCAGAAAAATCAGTTTTGATTCAGCCTTTGTATTTTGCGACGACTTTTTTTGGGTGATTGATTTTTACCAAATTAAGAAGTAAATACTAATGGTGCCTCCATGTAGCAGGGTTGGTTTAAGGTTCGTGTTCATACACAATATGCTTGAATGAAATACTTGAGTAGTATAAATGTATCAAGATTCATTTTGTTACATGTTCTTTAATTGGGTTCATCCTTCTGGATCTATTATGTGCAAAAAAATAGATATGTGGGGATGAAAGGAAAGATAATTATTGAGGTTGTGATGATTTTGTGGATATGAGTAAATGTTAATGAAGGTCTCCTGTTACACCCTAATGATGACGGAAACATCAGAGCAAGACAAAAACAAGATTGCAAAAGACTTCGTAACACTATTTGTGACAATATTTAATAATTCAAAATTTCATTGATACTAGAATGGCAATACATTGTTTTGAAAGGAAATACAATAAATAGCAAATAACGAAATGAAATGAAACAAAGTACTAAATTTAAATCTAGGTGTGTTTCTATTCCACCCTAAATAATATTCTTCATCGGCACCAACTAGTTTCCTGCAACATGTATTAAAATAATGATCAATAAAAGTTGGCGAGTATACAAGTTTTATTACATAGCATAATAGTGAAAAATTTGCCTCAAACTTAACAATACCACAAGAATACGGGCGGCGCTTAATCGTATAGCGCTATATATGTTAAAGGAGGCTAGCAAAGTAAATGAGCATATAGGCACAAGTATACATAACATGTGATAACAATAATAATACAAGTATCATGTTTTAATGGATAGAGTGTGATTATAACAAGTTTAACATGATTCATAATTTTTGTATAAGTGTACATGTTACACCCAAAGTGAATAAAATGGAAAATGGGATCGAGTATATTCACGGTTTTGCGTATAAATCCCGCTTACGTGAGTGATGTATTGAGTAGGGCTGTAAACAGATCGAATGTTCAGCGAACTGTTTGGCGGGAAGTTCGTTTATGTTCGTTCAATTAGCTTAACGAACGAACACGAACAAAAAAAATTTGTTCGGTTAGCTTAGCGAACGAACACGAACAAGGTCTCGTTCGTTCGACTGTGTTCGTGAACGTTCGGTAATATGTATGGTTACGTTTGTTCATGTCCGTACGTGTTCGTTTGATTATATTAAAAATAATAAATAATAAACTTTTATCTAAACATATTGAAAACATGAAACCATATTTTTTCTAAGTAGCTAAAATTTAGACATTCTAAGACATTTTTGGGGATTAAGTTAGTTAAATTTGCTTCATCGTTTGGTGGTGTAGTAGACTTCTTATGTTTTGATTTATCATTTGATGGTTGTATTTAACTACTTATATCTAATATGTAAGGATAACAATGTTTTCTATTTTTTATTTTCAAGTAAAATGTTCGTATGTGTTCATTTTTATTTGCTTGCGTTCGTTTGTGTTCGAGACCAATGTTCACAAACTGTTCGTGAACAAATGAATTTTCTTAACGAACGAACACGAACATAAACTTATGTTCAGTATACGTTCGTGAACAGTTCGCGAACATGTTAATTTCCTTAACGAACGAACACGAATATGGCCTTGTTCATGTTCTTTCGGTTCGTTTACAGCCTAGCTTGAGAGTCGAGAACACTGAAGTTACCTTACATTGGCGAAACGAAGGTGTGTGAGTATTCAGATTTGGAATTTAAGTGTATAAAAGTATGTACACAAAAGTATATCTTGTCTAAGTACTAGTTTTGACACTATGATTTTAAGTGATTTCATGGGTCCTAATTTGCCCATTAGAATCAAACCGGGGAGTTTAGAACAAAGATAAAATAACCTATGTTCATGACATATAACCATAATCTCATTTACATCACGAACTCAATTAGTATATTATATATATATATAATTTATATAATATAAGTCCATCATGTATAATCATAAAAACTCATGTAATGTCAAGCATAGAGGTATGTATATCTCATTGTATGATTCACAAAGCACAAAGTAATCAACAATGTTGATAACCCAGTTGGTCATTAATAAAAGTAAAATACATCTATCTAATATTGCTAAGTAGCCAAATAAGGACAACTCGGGTGTGTCATACCCAACATTGCAAATGTTGGAGGCGAGAGGGGTTAACTTACTTTAGATCTTGGAAGCTACTTAGATGAACACATAAATACAAACAAGTGTGGTAGTGGAACAAGGTTGGAAAGCCCAAGCTTCCATGGTTCACACATTTAGATGCATGCAAGCCCCACCATATGAACAATGGTAAACTTGGATTATCACACACTTGAAGGTTACTTGGAACCTTGTCTAAAACAGAAAGCTTAGAGGGTGTTTGCATCTCTAAACTCATAATAATCAACCATACACAAGCTTACTAACCATGAACTTGGTTAGAAGCAATGTAAGTATAAATTTGCATAAGAAAATCATAAGTTCATAAAAGTTAACAAGATAATCTTCCAAAACAAAAGGTTTGCACCTCAAAATGGTGATGTTCCACCATAGTTTACCATGGTAAACTTGTGGAAACACTCCTAGAGGGTTCCAAGCTTTGTAATGGAAGATTAGCCAGAAACTTTCATTTTTTGCAATTTGGCCCCTGAACTTTCATTTGTTCTCATTTCAAGCTAAAACTTGGTGTTTTGACTTGTTTTAAGCATGGAACGAGTTTGTAAGTGTTGTGTAATTAACATTCAAAGTATAAACGTTAAATCAAGTATATCAGTTTGCATGAAAATGTGTATGGAAAGTTTGATTGTGTATAAGTCAAGTTTAACAAGTATAAGTATAAAAGTGAATTTTTATTACGATCGAAGTCTCGGATTACAAATATAGGAAATAAATACGAATGCAATATAATCACAAGTTTCCGAAAATAGAAATACGAGTACACTTTCTAAATAAAGGAAAGTACAAAATGCGAAGCGTTACACTCCCCATGGCGTAGCAAGCTGGTAGGATGGCATGTGTTTGTTTGCAACCTCCCTTTCAGCCATGGTGGTCTCGTTTGTGTAGCCATGATGGTCTTGTTTGTGTGCATAATTTGAGCCTGATAATGCTTATTTTTTGTGTTTTGTGTCTAAAGCTTTTACTCCGGAACTGAAGTGTGGGAGTGTTTTCAATGAAATTCAAGAACCCAACCCGATTTTTGTGTACTACTACAATATCTTGCTCACATATTTGTTTACTACCACAAAAATGTGGTTGGCTATTCACACAAATCTGGTTGGGGCTCTTGAATTTCGTTAACCTCCATTTCACACATGTAAGATTCTGGCTACCTCCATTTCACACTAAGTGTTTTTTTCCGAGTCGTTGATTTGTTAATATGTGTGGTTTATTGGAACTTCGACAACCCAATTGTTTTATATGTTGCTTTGAGTGTCGGAGCTCGACTCAGGAGGAAGAACTGTTAATATACAAAAACCAGCATCCATTTTTAATGAAGTACTTGATGAGTGATTTGATTAGGTTGTTTTTTCTAGATCTATTCTCTGTAAAATAGGATGTGTGGGGATGAAAGTGACTTGGTCGGGTGTATGGATAATGAGGCTATGATGATTTTATTAATTTGAGTAAGAGTTATGTGAAGGCCTGACCATGGCTTGGCGTAGGATGGGAGGTGTTTGCCTGCCAACCTCTCTTACAGCCATGGTGGTCTTATGTTTTTGCTTAATCTGAGTCTGTCAATAGTAATTTTTAGTGTGTTTAAACTTTTATTTTTGGAACTGATGTGTTACCGATATCATATTTGGGAGCTATAGGAGTAATGATGTGTAAGGCCCTGTCTTATACTATTGAAATTTCTATAAAAATTTCACATTTAAACAAGAAAATGCAATTACACGTCATTTAAAATCTTGGCGTTTATTAAAACTTTATTTGCGTTAAACATTTCGACGTGTTCTTACTATTTTGTTGTTTCTAACCATTGAAATTCCCTTGAATCATCGAACTGAAATTTGCAAAATATTAGTATTATAGCAAATAACCGAAAGCATAATATAATAACTTGGTAAAATATTCAAATCAGAAAAACACCGTTTCTGAGTGGGTCGGCGACGGCCGAAAGTCTCGTCGGCGACGCCTTCTTAAAACCTGTGTCGGGGCTTTCCTGCCGTAGGCAGTAACTTAAGATGTCGGAACAATATGGATGCGTCGGCGACGGCTAGGTGTACCGTCGGTGACGGTATCTGCTGCAACAGATTGCTGCAGCTTTATTTAATTACCCGCTCGACCCGTTTCAAGTCCCGAACATTAAAACACGACTCAGGGCTTTCGGTGACACATCAGTAAAACACTATTGACGCTTTCATTCAACGGTTTCTAGTCGTAGGCTAGGCTGGCCATCGTAGCTTGATATGGCCGTCGTAAGAACTTTTCTAGTTTTTGTCGCTTTTGTTACGAAATCTTCGTAACTTATTAAATCTATATTCGTTTCTCATGAAACTTGTTTCTAAATAACCATAAAATGTTTTCTTACATATTTAACCCGAAATCCTTAACCCGGGTACTTATTCCTTATGAATTATGCATTTATTCCGATTTATACTCTACATTTCCGATTTTGCCCTTTAACCCCATTTAAACTAAACTATACATTTACACATCCATTTCGGTATGCATTAACACTCCATTATTACCCGTATAGTTGTCTTAGCGAAAATACATCGCTTTATTCAACTAAACTTTATATATTAACTATTTTGACCCGTTTGGTTGTTTTAGCGTAATCCAACGCTTATTTCAACCAAACCTTCTATCTTAACATTTCTTCACTAGGATATCTATCTAATTCCCACCAAACATTATTTGTGGTGGATTTATTATCAAAAATTCATTTTATCCAATATCCACCCTTTAGTTCGATAGTTTACGAAAAAGACCGTTTAAAAAGGCAATAAACCAAAAAGGCTTATGCTTTTTCTCTTTTACTTTACTGAAATGATCTATTATATTATAAAACTCAATTTTTAAACTAATATTAAAGTCATTTACTTATTTTCATCACTCAAGGGCATTTTGGTCAACTTAGTCTCTTCTTTTACGACGAAGGACTTACCTTAACATGTTTTGACCAAAATGAACATTTAACCATTATCTATGTAAAATAATTATGTTCTTTAAGAACATAATGTTACACGGATTAGATTATTGGATTTAACCTTATCTTAGGTAGTCCATTATTCATTTATGACCTATTTAACTCTCATCGGACCTTTAAGTCCTTGATGAGAGTTTTGACCCGTTACACGTACCTGGCTCGGCTCATACCATGATTCGTTCAAATATCATGCTCTGTTCTTTCTAAGAACACAAAAATTTAACAAGCGATATTAGTCATCATTGTCATACGGTGATACTATCACCATTTGACCCGTTCGGTATAAATAATCGTTTGTCATTATGAGATGGCACTTATTATGCCATCTCGCCTATTTAACCCATTTCGTTTACATCTGTATGATCATATTGCTTAAAAAATCATTTCTTAATTCACTTGACCCATTATGCTTACGCCATATGGTATCTTTTTGAAACCCCTTATTTATTCGTCATCACATGACTAATTTACCGTTTTACCCTTTTTACGATAAATCATGGTTTAATGCCATATTCACTCGTTCCAACCCGTATATATCCGTATTGGAACTTTATATTTCGAAATCTTTCCCCGAATACCCAAAACATTTATTCACTACAGTATTTTATTTAAAATTAAGCTTTACTTACCTCGAAATCCAATTATGCTCTTTCCGTGTACTTGATCTGTTTGATCCGCTTCTTCCAAAGCCTCCACCTAGCTTGTCAAGCGTCAAACTACCTTTTATCATTCGCAAGATGGTTAGGTTAGTCATCATTTAACACGACTATTCCATCTTACGGATTTTACATCAAATTTATCATTCGATCCTATTACGGGTCAGTTTGACTTTTAAAAGTCAACTGCCTATTTACACATACAAACTCACAAATAAGTTTAACAACTTATTTAGTCATTTCGTTAATTACCCGGTAAGCGCTATTCTTAGGCCACCATTATAGCTACGTTTCCCAAACCAAGTTCATGTTGTTTCTTTCACTTAAACAAATTCAAGCGATTGTTAACATCAAGTTAACTTAGCTTTTGATTAACAAATGTTAATTTATCCATTAGCTAGGTTTTTATCTTTATATAACAACCCATTTCATCATATTATTAGACATTCATTCCGAATACCTAATATAATCCAATTTTACGCACAAATTAGTAAACAACATGATCTCAAACACCTATTAGCATTGACATAGCATTAATTTCATCATGTCATGCGAAAACCCATTTCAAGTTATGTATGAACATTTATTCGAACCTCTAATTTGTTCAATTATCTTACACATACATACAAGTATGATGATCATGAACACTTATATATCATCAATTTCATCATATAATAAAAACCTACTTCATAATCTACTTGTTAATCACTAACAAGTAATCTTACACCTGATTATGCATAATTTCTTTAAGTTTAACGAAATCAAGCATACACATACACTTAATATCATCTTTGGATCATCATCCAACAATCTAATTGCAAGTATTCTATTTATCTCAAATTATAACTTTCACCAATCAAGGTTTTGAGACATACCTCATGATCCCCTCGTTTAGGTGATCGTTTATATGCGTTCATGCATTGATTTGAAGTTAGAATTGACCTTCAATTTGTTGATCTTGATTGAACTAGGGTTTCCCCTTGTTCTTCTCCTGATCATCAACATATACACACACTTTGTGTGTGTATTATGTGTTAATTTTGTGTTTTAATAAAACAAGTTTCCTTTCTTGGCAGCCTTGGTCCCTCAAGTTTAGTTTTGATTAACAATGAGACTACAACTTATTGTTTGGTTACTTATATGCATGTTTTTAACTAGGTTTATTTGTTCCTAGTTATTTTTGTTTACGGGTTTATTTTTACCACTAACGATCTTTTACCCACTTTTAAATATTAACGTGGTTTGATCACCAAACCCGTTTTTGGAGTGTTACATGATGGGGTTGAGTAATTGTTCAGTTAGATGAGTTTAGGCTTTTTGTGTGCAGGTTTTCTTTAGAATGTCTAAAGAATAAAGGTTGGTTCAACAACAAGAAGTTGCAATGAATGTATGGATTTAATTTGGATTCAAGTTACGACATCGCGTTGGCGTGGCAGATTCTGGGGATGGCAGGTTTATTACCTGAAACATCCTTTGAAGCTATATTGGTCTCATGATTTTGAAACAAACCAACCGTTGATGGACATGTGTCTGTGGATTGTTCAATTAGTCTGCTTATTATTAGAGTATAGCTTGCATGCAAACTTCTGTTACGAGGTGTGTATTAAAAACTTATATAATATATTTATAAGTTTAGATCTTTGGTTAAGGCATGTTGAAAAGTTCTAGCTAGCACTAATACCGCGTTTGCGGTTAACCTTGTGAGATGGAAAGGTATGGTACGTCGTGTTTGTGGCCAAACCTTTTTTCGGGCAATGAACATTGGATGTAGTGATCAACATGTTTTTTAATGGAATACAAGAACCCCGATTGGATTTTTGTGTACTGCAGCAATATCCTTCTCGATTTTTTGTTTACTACCACAAATATGTGGTTGGTTGTGCACATAAGCCCAGTTGGGGCTCTTACCTTTCAATAGCCTCCTTGACAGTCGGTGATCAATTTAAAGTTCGGCTGATGCGATACACTGGTATGTTTGTGGTTTATGTTTTATGGTTTGTGGTTATGTTTTTATGGTTTTAATTAAATGAGGTTGTCATTGCATGGATTGTTGTTATAACCATGTTGGGCAGATTTGTATATGGTTACTATTATGTTTCGTGGTTGTGATGAATTCTGAAATTTTATTAGCATTGGAAGGATAGTGGATGGTAGGCTTATTATGCCTACAACCCGTCTTGTAGACAGGCTTTCGAGAAAGTATAAAAGAAATTAAGATGTGTGAGTAAACGTCATATATACGATCAAGCTTTAGTATGTCACTGTATGTGTATGATTGTGTGAAATTGTTTTTCTAATAATCCATAAAGATATAACGCGTAAAAATTACTAACTTTTGAAATGTTTTCTTTATTTATCATTATTTGTGTAGTGCCAAAACCTATATTGCAATCATACAACTATTCATAAGGTGTCTGGTAAGCATGTGTCGGATGAGTGAGAAACTCACATTGCATCGGTGGGTTAGAACTCACCTTACATCACACAATATGACAACATATTATCATTCAGTTACAATGAGTAGGAGTCCACAAGACTGGTTACCTTAGTCTATTTGCCACTTTCTCTTCATTCTTACTAGGAGGATTACAATCTCATAACTTACTTTAGTTTTATTTATTTCTTTGATCAGAGAAGTTACAATTTATTAAGATGTCTTTAACTTAAAGTTTCATTAAAGAATAATCACGTTTAATTATTGGAAATAGAAAGCAAGTGAAATAGACTTCAGTGGAAGTTAATGGCGGTAACATGGACCAATATGAGTTGTCTCATCAAAAGCCTTGATATGGACCAAAAATATGAGTTGTCTCTTATCAAACCTTTGATGGCGCCATGTGGTTTACAATATATATATATATATATAAAATAAATGAACTTTTATTAAAAACACGCAAATATGCATTTTATGCATTAATTTTTAGAACTCAAACTAAAATATGTAAAACATAAATAACATGTTTTGACTTTTGTGGATCCATTCCTAAGAAGAAACAAACAACGCAAGATGAAACAAATCAATATGCTACCGCATAGTAAAAAAGCTTTATTTAACTCAATGAACGTATATACACGATAAACCTTGAAATTTCAGAATGAATGAAGAATTAAAAAGTATAAAATGTTTATGGTCAATCATTAAAAATGTGATTGCATGAAACAAATCCGAAATTTTCAAATGTAAATAAAAAAATGTAAGGAGATAACTTAGAAAATTTTAGGAGTTTAGGATAAATCGAAAACTGGTTGTCTGAGACATTCCAAGAGGCATGTGATGAAGTCAAAATAATTGAATTTACCTTAATAGCTTTAGATTAAATAATAAATAATGGTTAAAACAAATAAAATGATGTGCTATAAATAGTTACGTAAATATATAGAGTTCTGAAATAATCATATTATATATATATATATATATATATATATATATAATATATATATATATATATGATAGGGTTCAGGCGAGAAATGTAAGAATCAATGTGAACACAACAAAAAAAACTCATTGCACCATCACCCGAAACCTAAAAACACCTAACCCCTCTCCCTCACACACCTAAGCTAAATTCTAAAAACTAAACCCTAAACCCCCCATAAATCTATAAAAACCCTACTCCCCCCCCCCCCCCCCCCCCTCCCCCAAGCTAAATACTAAAAACTAAACCATAAAGCTAAACCCCTCAAAACCTAAAAAATATTAAAAAAAAACATAAAAATAGTTTTTTTTAAATTGTGTGTTTTTAGATTTTTTAGGTATTTTTATTGTGTTCACATTGGTTCTCCCAATAAAGGATGGTACCTAACGGATCCTTCTTCTATATATATTTCATCGCGAAACACTAAAACACAGGAAAACAGGGGAGTCATACATTTAGCATCTTAAAAATTCAACTTAACATATTAAAAATCAATTTTGTTAAAATGTTTTTCAGTCTTTTCCTTATAAAAATGTATAGAAGCTATTCCAATAAAAAAAAATTTGTAAAAAAACATATATCTTAAAAATTCAACTTAACATGTTAAAAATCAATTGTTCAAAATGTTTTCGGCGCTTTTTCTTATAAAATTGTGTAGAAGCTATTCCAATAAAAAAGAATTTTTGAGAAAAATTTGTTTACCTTTTTTAACTTATTTAAAAGAAATATATATTTTAGTTTTTGAATTTTTTATACTAAAATGTTTCTGCAAGTATTTATAAGAAAAGGAGTAAAAAAAATTAAAAAAATAATTTTTAACATGTTAAGTTGAATTTTGAAGATGTTAAATTCATGGTTCCCTGGTTCCCCACTTTTAGTGTACCCCAATGATCACTCTCATAATATATATATATATAGGATTCGGTTCATCTAAAAATCACCATGAGTTGTGATAACTATAAAAACTTCTACTTCCGGCGCGAGTTGGGCCATAATTTTTTGGTACAAACGTAGATGAAACTGTTATAAATACATATGTAAAACCATTAAAATAAAAAGTGTCAAGTCGATAGTTACACCTGATGTAAATTTGTTTACGACGATGTAAACGTTTTTAAATCACTAATAATATTTTTTTACACCCAATATAAATTTTTGCCTGCGACATTTTTTATACTTTTTATTTTTTTGTAAGAACAATTGATTTTTTTTTAGATTTTTGAGAAAAAAAATTTGAAAAAACTTTTTGGAAGACCTAGTTCTCATTGTTCTCATAACTAATCGTGGTTCTCATTTTACCATTTCCCATATATATAGGGTTAAGGTAAAATGAAAACTTATACGAGTTGTGAGAACTTAGAGAACTCGACCTTACAAAAGGTTTTTTCAAAAAACAATTACTAAAATTTCTAAAAAAAAAATCAACTGATCCAAAAAAAATCATTTATGGCAGACGTAATGGACTGAAAAACACCACTTCGATTTTACGACCGTCTTTGTAACATTTTAATATAGGGTATGAAAATATGGGGACAAAACTCGCACGAGAAAGTCGAGTTCTCTAAGTTCTCACAACTCGTATGGGTTTTCCGTTGATCTTCATCCTATATATATCCTATATATATGGGAGGTTCAATAGAGAACACTAAAAAGTGGGAACCGGTGAACCATGCAATTAACATGTTAAAAATTCAACTTAACATGTTAAAATTCAGTTTTTTTATAAAAAAAAATCAAAGCTTTTGAATATGAATACATGTAGTAGCTTTTTTATAAAAAAATTCAAAAACTAAAAGATTTAAAAAAATCTTAAAAAACAATAAAAAAGGTAAAAAGTTTTTTTTACAAATATTTTATTATTGTAATAGCTTATACACATATTTATATGCAAACGTTTCCAGAAGAATTTTGTAAAAAAAATTGAAAAACGTAGTTTTTAATATTTTAAATTAAAATTTTAAGATATATTTTAAACCAATCAAATCAAACTACAACCTATACGCTTCATCGGCGTTTTATAAAAAAAATTCAGTTTTTTTTATAAAAAAAATCAAAGCTTTTGAATATGAATACATGTAGTAGCTTTTTTATAAAAAAAATTCAAAAACTAAAAGATATAAAAAATCTTAAAAAACAATAAAAAAGGTAAAAAGTTTTTTTTACAAATATTTTATTATTGTAATAGCTTATACACATATTTATATGCAAACGTTTCCAGAAGAATTTTGTAAAAAAAAATTGAAAAACGTAGTTTTTAATATTTTAAATTAAAATTTTAAGATATATTTTAAACCAATCAAATCAAACTACAACCTATACGCTTCATCGGCGTTTTATAAAAAAAATTCAGTTTTTTTTATAAAAAAAATCAAAGCTTTTGAATATGAATACATGTAGTAGCTTTTTTATAAAAAAATTCAAAAACTAAAAGATTTAAAAAAATCTTAAAAAACAATAAAAAAGGTAAAAAGTTTTTTACAAATATTTTATTATTGTAATAGCTTATACACATATTTATATGCAAACATTTCCAGAAGAATTTTGTAAAAAAAAATTGAAAAACGTAGTTTTTAATATTTTAAATTAAAATTTTAAGATATATTTTAAACCAATCAAATCAAACTACAACCAATACGCTTCATCGGCGTTTTATAAAAAAAATTCAGTTTTTTTATAAAAAGAAATCAAAGCTTTTGAATATGAATACATGTAGTAGCTTTTTTATAAAAAAAAAATTCAAAAACTAAAAGATTTAAAAAAATCTTAAAAAACAATAAAAAAGGTAAAAAGTTTTTTTTACAAATATTTTATTATTGTAATAGCTTATACACATATTTATATGCAAACGTTTCCAGAAGAATTTTGTAAAAAAAAATTGAAAAACGTAGTTTTTAATATTTTAAATTAAAATTTTAAGATATATTTTAAACCAATCAAATCAAACTACAACCTATACGCTTCATCGGCGTTTTATAAAAAAATTCAGTTTTTTTTATAAAAAAATCAAAGCTTTTGAATATGAATACATGTAGTAGCTTTTTTATAAAAAAATTCAAAAACTAAAAGATTTAAAAAAATCTTAAAAAACAATAAAAAAGGTAAAAACTTTTTTTTACAAATATTTTATTATTGTAATAGCTTATACACATATTTATATGCAAACTTTTCCAGAAGAATTTTGTAAAAAAAAATTGAAAAACGCAGTTTTTAATATTTTAAATTAAAATTTTAAGATATATTTTAAACCAATCAAATCAAACTACAACCTATACGCTTCATCGGCGTTTTATAAAAAAAATTCAGTTTTTTTTATAAAAAAAATCAAAGCTTTTGAATATGAATACATGTAGTAGCTTTTTTATAAAAAAAAATTCAAAAACTAAAAGATTTAAAAAAATCTTAAAAAACAATAAAAAAGGTAAAAAAAATTTTTACAAATATTTTATTATTGTAATAGCTTATACACATATTTATATGCAAACGTTTCCAGAAGAATTTTGTAAAAAAAATTGAAAAACGTAGTTTTTAATATTTTAAATTAAAATTTTAAGATATATTTTAAACCAATCAAATCAAACTACAACCTATACGCTTCATCGGCGTTTTATAAAAAAAATTCAGTTTTTTTTATAAAAAAAATCAAAGCTTTTGAATATGAATACATGTAGTAGCTTTTTTATAAAAAAATTCAAAAACTAAAAGATTTAAAAAAATCTTAAAAAACAATAAAAAAGGTAAAAAGTTTTTTACAAATATTTTATTATTGTAATAGCTTATACACATATTTATATGCAAACATTTCCAGAAGAATTTTGTAAAAAAAAATTGAAAAACGTAGTTTTTAATATTTTAAATTAAAATTTTAAGATATATTTTAAACCAATCAAATCAAACTACAACCTATACGCTTCATCGGCGTTTTATAAAAAAAATTCAGTTTTTTTTATAAAAAGAAATCAAAGCTTTTGAATATGAATACATGTAGTAGCTTTTTTATAAAAAAAAAATTCAAAAACTAAAAGATTTAAAAAAATCTTAAAAAACAATAAAAAAGGTAAAAAGTTTTTTTTACAAATATTTTATTATTGTAATAGCTTATACACATATTTATATGCAAACGTTTCCAGAAGAATTTTGTAAAAAAAAATTGAAAAACGTAGTTTTTAATATTTTAAATTAAAATTTTAAGATATATTTTAAACCAATCAAATCAAACTACAACCTATACGCTTCATCGGCGTTTTATAAAAAAATTCAGTTTTTTTTATAAAAAAATCAAAGCTTTTGAATATGAATACATGTAGTAGCTTTTTTATAAAAAAATTCAAAAACTAAAAGATTTAAAAAAATCTTAAAAAACAATAAAAAAGGTAAAAACTTTTTTTTACAAATATTTTATTATTGTAATAGCTTATACACATATTTATATGCAAACTTTTCCAGAAGAATTTTGTAAAAAAAAATTGAAAAACGTAGTTTTTAATATTTTAAATTAAAATTTTAAGATATATTTTAAACCAATCAAATCAAACTACAACCTATACGCTTCATCGGCGTTTTACCCCCCCCCCCCCCCCAAAGGACGACTATAGAGCCAGAAAATAACCAATGGCAACAAAACAGCCATAAAAATCCTAAATCAAACATACAACTACCTATGAATGTTACCATTAAAAATTACCCAATCAAGCAACCACAAACAAATACGTACCTTCGATCGCCAGAAAATGGGAAGGAGGACAGATAAAGAGACAAATGAAAGTGAACGGTTAGGGTTTTAGAATCCCAAAACCAAATCGGTGGCAAACCCAAATGTGGGCCACATGCCCAACAAGGCAACAATATTAATATAACCAAACCAACACAATTTACAACAAAACATAGCACAAAATACACACAAAGCTAAAAGTAAAACATTGTTAAGCCTAACATATTACAAATTAATACTATATAAATTTGCACTTTAATCGTAGACAACATTCTAGTGTTGTTTGTAACTCTAATATATAGACGAGCTTTAGTTTTTGCTCGAAAAAATCATCATTAGCTTTAACTCAAACTCAATTCATATTTTATATAGAAAAATATATGGCGATCTATATCTAATTGACAGAATTGACTCCTCTTTTTATCTTATCTAAGATAGTTTTATGAGGTTGGTTTTATTATTGAATACCAAATTATTTCTCATCTTTCAAATCCACCACATATAGTAAAAATAACTGTATTAAAAACCTTTTTCTATTTCTTAGAGCACCGTCCCAAATCAACCAATTGCTTAACCGAATCAAAATCCGTGGTGATTAAATTTTAACCAAGACAAACACACGCCATTAGATTACCCTCGCGAATAAACACTGTAGGGATTGAAACTATACCTGATGTATTTAAAGTTGATAAAATTCTACTTGATTAAAGTTAAGTCAAGTTTGGGATCGAACTCCTCACAAGAATCTTAACTCTTTAAAAACATTAATATAAAAAAGCAGTTAATTTAAAACACTAATATAAATGTACAACTTTTATGTTTAAAAAGTAGGCTATAATATCATTTATATAAATTTAAGGTTATTAGCTCTAGCTTATGATGAAACAAAAGTGTAGCAAACCCACCTTACTGGATTCTCTTTCATTTTAGTGCCCTTCACACATGAAAACATGTGTTGTTTCATATAAAGGACTTATCATATAATATAAAGGACGCTTTTTTTTTCTCTCTCAAAAGTACTTATCATATGATTAAAAGTTATTAGAAAAACTACATTTTATTTCTTTCAAGTTGTAAATGCTATAAAAAGATCTGATGTCAAAAGTAAATAGCATAACAATAAAGTCAAAATGTATTTAATATGAATAGTTCAATGTATAGTTCGAAGAAAACACCAAAAGATATTCATAGCAATGATACGGACACATGTAGCAATTATAAAAGGTTAAAGTCTCATAAATAAAATATTAATTGATGTTTGGAAAAATTAATTAATGATTTGTGTATTACATATTAATTGATGTATTATTATTTGGTGAATGTAATTTAAATTTAAAGTATATAAATTATGCATTGTACCTAATGTATGGAATACTGTTTTAAATTTGGTGAATGCAATTTAAAGTATATAAATTATGCATTGTACCTAATGTATGGAATACTGTTTTGAAGAAACATAATATTCTGCAACCTTAAAAGAAGATATATGTAATACTTCAATAATTTTGCTAATTTACACGTAAAAAACACCTATAGACAACACAACATAACACAACACTTACATTTTTTAACAACCAACATAATTAATCTCGAGCACTCTCTAGACACTCACTAGACCAAACGTATTACTCCAACAGTAACCCGAGTCCACCACCAATTCCGGGGAAAACCTGGTAACCCACCCGTCCGTTGGCACGACGGTGAAATTACTGGTAAAACCCGTTTGGCTCAAGGATCGAACCTAGGTTAGTAAGAGTTGAACCTACATCTTTCAAGAGAAATCCAAACCTTCCACCAATTAATCTAGAGATCATTGGCACACAACACTTACAATTGATTATGCATTTCTCTTTATCTCTAAGATGAGATTAACTTTCACGATTTATTTTTATTTTTATAATTACACTAAAATTTAATATTTTTATTTGTTTATTTAGTTAAATAATATTTTTCTTATACATTTATTACTATTTTATCCTATAGTTACAACCAATTTAAAAAATATTAAATAATTAATATGAGTAAATTGTGTTCATGTATATTTAGAATACTAATCTTTTCTTTCTTCTCTACTCATAATCAATCCTTCTATACTAGTATAGGTAATTCATTCGCAAATAGTAAAAAATAAAAAGAAACCATTTGTGATGCTCTAAATCGACCATATGATTTGGTTCATGGATGGTTGATTTTTATTTAAAATGAAAATAAAAAATCAAACTATCTAAAGTCTAAACTACCTAAAGAACCAAAGCAAGCCATCCAATTTCATTTCGTTTGGATCGAATATACTATTTAGTTTCTTTATTGTAACATAAACATGCATTCCAATTAACAAAAGTGTAAGTTACTAATATGATAGCGGTCCATTAACAAAAACAAAGCCTCCATATACCTGGGTTTGAGAGAGAAAGGTTTTAGGTTCCAGTCTCACACACGACAGTGAATAAAAGAAATTTGACGTTAAAAAAGACAATTTTATGAGTTGTTCTTTTTTTCTTTCTTTTTTTCTGTATAAAATGAAGAATTGAGGCTCAATATTGTTTGTTGGAATCGATTCCAGCATTGAATTTTGTAAATGCTGGTGATTAAGGCAAGAAACGTTTAAATTTTAAGATAACTCGGTTAGCATTATATAAAACATGCAATATGGTCTATTATTTACCACTAGAAGGGTGTTTGTATGATACGTCAGGAACACAAACATTCGTAAAGATGTGTATAGTTTGGTTTGGTTGTTAGGCTCAACCAAAACTGAAATCATCGGTGAATCTATTTTGTTAAGCAATTTTGGTTAATTGGTTCAATTTATTCGGTTAGATTGTCGGGTTTCTATTCAGTTTAATTTCAGTTACTAACTAAAACAAAAATTGGGCTAAACTTTTTCTTATAATCTATGAAATGTAGGTATAAATACGTGAAATAGAAGTAAAAACATGATATGAATGTATAAAAGCTATAAATATATAAAAATATAATGGTACGATTCTGTTCGGTTAAATTTTAGTTAACTGGGGGTACAAAAAATTCTTCTAACGTTAATTCGGTGGTCGGTTAATTTAGTTTTTTGTTGATTTTGGTTCAGTTTTTACTATCGACATTATATACCAAAGTAACAAATTACAAACAAGTGGCAGGTAAACGGGCAACAAGCTGCGCCGCAACCCCCTTTTGAATTGCAAAACCAATCCTACTAAAGACGAAACGGCCCTTAAAGGTTGAAAGATTACTATTCACAACCTGTTGGACCCTGTTTAGAAATTCCACAGCCTCTGGGGCTAGGGACCCAAATGTATCAAAAGCGAATGGGATAAACACGTGTTGATTCTCTAAACAAGCCTTCTCGTGTTTAGCGACCTTGCCTGATTCCGCCTTTAACGCAGCCTGGCCAGCAACAAACCCATTATCCCTGAGTCCAACAAGAGGGGACACTCCTGTAAGGTCCACACAAGCGTGTTTTTGTAACATTTGTAAAAATCGGGTCTCCAAAACCCGCTCCGTTTTGTAATCTTGTACCAAGTTATGGAATTTCATTAATTAATTATGATTATTTTAGGTTTAAACATTACATAATTAATAAATAAACTAAACCATAAAAATTATATTTGATAAAAAGTTAAAATAAAATAAATAAAAAAACATTGTAGCTGACCGGACTCGAACCCGGGTCAGCTGAAGCAATCCAACAACTTATCATTCCGTCCCCAAACCACTCCGCCACCAAGTGTTTTCTGTTAATCTTAGGAAAACAATTGGGTTTTATACGCAAACTCGAATTTACAGTTAATGATATCTGAATAACGGAAATCGGTAAACCGAATCGCCAAATCAGTTCAAGTTCGTTTAGCTAGCTTATAACCGATGAATATCGGTTTCTAATTAAGACCAAATTGAATGAACGTAAAGTTTCGGTTTTTGAAACCGAAAAGTTATCAAACTCCGAATAATTCAAGTTCCAATCATTTGTGCGATTCAGAACTGTCACAACAACACTCCATTTCCTTTTCGTCGCGTTTTCAAGTCATTTGAGCACCAAAAACTGTTCGCCGGAATTCTCTGCAGAACTCGCCGGAAAACCGTGTTCAACACAAACCGGTAAGATTTTCCTCCTTTGCGGTTTCAATCTATTGTTAGGACTCTACTAACATTAATCCATCACTCAAAATCAGTCACAGAAGACTTTGCTGGATTTTCTGGGTTCGCCGGAGAAATTCTGGAATTGCCGGAAACTCGCTAGTTAACGGTAAACACATTAAATCGTGCTAATAATCCATGTACTCTTGTTCAATTTCAAATCTAATCCCTTAATTCTGTTGTTAGACCCTCTCAGCCGAAGGTTCAAAAAACAGAGTTGTCTGTTCTTGCCGGACTCCTTAAAGAAGACGACCTGTCCGGTATTTCCTTTCCCCAAACTGTTCGGCTTTGTACATTCAAGCTAGTAGTCATGTTATTTAAGTAGTTAAATCATGAACCAGTTGTTTGAGTAAAGTCGGAAATTGTAGTGAAGAAGACGAACTTAAAAACGGGATAAGAGTAAATAAAATTCGGATAATAAACAGGTTAGACACACAGTCCAGCGGTGGACTGTGTGCAAAGTTTATATACAAGTCCCGAGTTCGATCCTTACTACACACACGCTCTACGTAATAACATTTCTTTTTATTTATGAACTAACCGGGTTAGAGCGAGTAGTTGTTAAGTATAATATAAATCAAGAATATAACCGGGTTAGACACACAGTCCAGCGGTGGACTGTGTGCAAAATAAACTTCACGTCGCGCGATCGAGTCCCGTCACAAGCACCGGTCCATGAGATTAAAACGTTTTGCAAAATAAAGGAATTTTCGGTAAATTCGAATAAGTATATAAATATAATTAAAACTGGGTTTCTAACGGGTTAGTCACGTAGCTCAGCTGGTAGAGCTACGTGCGCGTGAACGGAAGGTCACCGGTTCGAATCCCGCTTGGCGCAAACATTTACCGCTGACCGAACCGGTCAACGGTCAACGGTCAAACAGTAAAAAAAATAATATTTTTTTAAATATTTATTTGTTTATTTTAATTTAAAAATCAATTAAAAATACTTAAAAATAACATTTTTAAAGATAGAAAATAGCCATAAACTCACAAAAATATATCTAAAAATCCCATTAAAATCCTTAATAAAATCTATCCATTTAATATATCTTTCCATTATTATTTAGGTTAGTATTCCTCGTCGACTCGCTCGTCTAAATCGTGCGCATCTCACCATCTCCAATCCAACGCACCCAATGTGAGTGAACCCTTCAAATTCCCCGTTTTAATCACGTTTTTGGGGTGTATCATGTGTCTTGTTCATTTACATATTATAACCAAGTTATTGTGCATATATCATATCATGACATGTGTATTAGTTTGTTGCTGTTAAGTAGTTATTATTGTTTGCAAATTATTATTTCAGTACATGCAATTGCCGAGGCCGTAGCTCCCCATCCATCGAGGTTGAGTTTGATCCCCATTTTATTATGCGGTTGATCAGGGCGTGCCCGCACGATCGGCTCCGTTTGGTTGAGCCTTGATCGGTCGTTTCATTTTACATTTCAATACATGCAATACGCTCGGCTCCGTTTGATTGAGCCTTGAGTGCACAGTTCAATTTACATTTCCAGTTCATGCAATACGTTCGGCTCCGTTTGATTGAGCCTTGAGCGCACAGTTCAATTTACATTTCCAGTTCATGCAATACGATCGGCTCCGTTTGATTGAGCCTTGATCGCACAGTTCATTTATGTTAATTATTATATGATGTTGGTATGTTCATGTATGCTATCGATTGTTGATGTAGGTTATAATTGTAACTGATGTTTGCCAATGTTTGATTTCATACATGTGCTCTTTTATGATTATGCACAATATTTTATTGATAAACTAACCAGAAAATCATTATCAAATGTTTATCTATAAGGTTCACTCGCCAACTTATGTTGACCCAAAAACCTCCCATTTTACACATGATACAGGTGAACCAGCAGCAGCTAGAAACACATAGGACCTGGATTAGAAGAAATAAAACGATTTAGTATTTGGATTATTATGTTTGGTTATTTTCCTTTGTAATGAATGGACATGTTTGGATGTTTGAGAAATGTAACTTTGGTTTCATTTAATTATGAAACATAATAGTAAATGTCATGTGCTTTGGTGATAACCCAATTATGCCCCGACTCTTATTTCCGCTGCGGGTCGGGGTGTGACAGTTTTCCCCTAGCCCACCCAAACACAAGAATATCAGCTGGCCGAAGAGTAGACCTCCCGTCGAGCGGATCCGTCAGAAAGTTCACCGGAGCCTCCTTTTTCGCCGAAATCTCTGCCCGCTTTAGAACATCATAGAGAATATCCCTTACCAAATCATGTCGGTATTTAAAACCAGGTAACTCCTTACAATGGACCGCATGTTCGCCGAAAGTATCTAAACAAGCCTTGCGACAAACTGGGCAGGGCTCATCAACCGGAAACAGAGGGATCATTAGCCGGTACTTAAGAATTGCCCGGTATTCCACTGCTGACATGTGTTGGCCTAGTCCTTCAATGGGGATAACTGTCAGAAATCCTGAGAATGAGGTGCCCGGAGACAATCAAACACAGCTTTCTGACGAGGGGATAGACTAAACTTCTCTCCCAAACACTGGACAGTTCTACTAAATAGGGCACTCGCCAAAGCATTCTGGGCTTTAGGGGGGGGGGGGGGCGGTGTCCTTATTAGAGAAACCACCAAGGTCAAAATCTGGAAGGGACATGTGCATGCAATCCAACGCGCACACATAATCAGAATCTAACCCAACAATACCACAGTCTCGAAGAATGTGGTCCTGTAAACTCCAACATTTGCGCCCTCGAGGCCACAAAAGCATACGTGGATACATCCTCAGCCAAACATAAACCCAAACCCCCAAAACGGGTCGGGAGGGATGCAAGCCTCCATTGAAGATCCCCAAAAAACGGACCCCCGCAAACCACGATATCCTCGATAGCTCTCCGAAGGCCTTTGTCAAAAACCGAACAATAACATATCAAGATTTTTACGGTGTATTTTTTTAAAAATCTAAATATATTAAAAAGTTATGGCCGTTTAAAATTGTATGTATAATTGGTTGAAAATAAAGAGGAAAAGTCTAATTGTTGTTTAAATAAACAAAATTTGAGGATGGTTAAAGTGTAACGCCCCAAAAACGGGTTTGGTAATCAAACCACATTAATATTAAAGAGCGGGTAAAGGAACGTTAGCGGTGAAAGTTAAACTATGAACAAAATAACTAGGAACAAATAAACCTAGTTAAAAACATATATACAAGTAACCAAACAATGAGTTGTAGTCTAGTTCATACTCAAAACTACACTTGAGGGACCAAAACTGCCAAAAAGGGAACTTGTATTATAAATATCAAAAATTAAAAACATTAAACACATAGTGAGTGTGTATGTGTGTGTGTTCTATGGCTGGAGAACAAGGGGCAAACCCTTGTTCTTCTTAAATCATCAAATTGAAGGATGAATCGAGCTCGGAATCGATGCATGAACGCATATAAACGATCACCTAATCGAGGGGATCATAAGGTATGTCTCAAAACTTAGATTTGGTGAAAATCATATTTGGGACATGTTGATTACTTGCAATTAGATAGTTGGATTATGATCCAGAGATGAAATTAAGTGTATGTGTATGATTGATTTCATTAAACTTAAAGAAATCATGCACAATTTGATGTAAGATTTCTTATTAGTGATTAACAAGTAAATAATGAAATGGGTTCTTGACTATATGATGAAATTGATAATGTAGGAATGTTTATGATCATCATACTTGTATGCATGTGTAAGATACTCGAAAAAATTAGAGATTCGAGTAAGTAATCATACATGACTTGAAATGGGTTTTGTATGATATAATAAAACTAATGCTATGTCTATGTTAATTTGATATTAGCAATTGCATGAACTTGGTTAGGGAAATGTAACTATAATGGTGGCCTAAGAATAGCGCTTACCGGGTAATTAACGAAATGCCTAAAGGGGTTGTTAAACTTATTCGCGAGTTTGTATATGTAAATAGGCAGTTAACTTTTAAAAGTCAAACTGACTTATAATAAGATCGAATGATAAATTTGATATAAAATTCATAAGATGGAATGGTCGTTTTAAATGATGACTAACCTAACCATCTTGCGAATGATAAACGATAGTTTGACGCTTGACAAGCTAGGTGGATGCTTGGGAAGAAGCGGGTCAAACTGATCAAGTACGCGGAAAAGCATAATCGGATTTCGAGGTAAGTAACGCTTACATCCTTACAATAATAAATTTACTTATATATTTGACTAAGAATAAGTGATTTGTTATTCGGAAAGAGATTTCGAAATACAAGGTTCCGACGCGAATTAATACGGGTCGGAACAAGTGAATATGGTATTAAACCATGATTTATGGTAAAAAGGGTAAAACGGTAAATTAGTCATGCGATGACGAATAAATAAGGAATATTGAAACATTACCTTATGGTGTAAACCATAATGGATAATAAGGGGTAAAATAGTAATGCGGTCACGAGTTGATGAATAAATAAAGAGTTTGGAAAAAGACACCATATGGCGTAAGTCATAATGGGTCAAGCGAATTAAGAAACGATTTTTAAACAATATGATCACACAGAGTAAAACGAAATGGATTAAATGGTTGAGATGGCAAATAAGCGCCATCTCATAATGATAAATAGTCATTTAGGTCGAACGGGTCAAATGGTGATATTATCACCATTTGACGATGATGACTAACGATTGCTTTGTTGAGTTTTTGTACTTATAGAAAGAATAGAGTATGATTAGAATCGCTATTACATAGCAACTAATAGAGCATGATATGAGAACGAATCGATGCTATGAGCCAAGCCAGATACGTGTAATCGGTCAAACTCTCAAAGAGGACTTACGGTTCATTGAGAGTTAAACAGGTCATGATTGAATATTTGATTACCTAAGGTAAGATAAATCTAATGATCTAAATTGTAACATTATGTTCTTAGGAATATAATGTTATAAAATAGATTATGGTTAAATGTTCATATTTAGTCAAAACATGATAATAAAAGTCCTTCGTCGTAAAGAAGGACCTAAGTTGACCAAAATACCCTCGTATGGTAAAAACAAGTAAACGAACCTAAGGGTAGCTTAAAAAACGAGTTTTATAATTCAGTAGACTCGTTCGATAGTGTAAAAGGAAAAACATAAGCCTTTTTGGTTTAATGCCTTTTAAAGGGTTTTTTTCGTAAAATGTCGAACTGAAAGGTAAATTTGGATAAAATGAATCTACGATAACAAATCCACCGCAAATATAGTTGTGGTGGAAAATAAATGAATATCTTCGCGTGGAAATGATAAATAGATAAGATTTGATTGAAATAAGCAAGGGTTTACTCTAAGACCACCAAACGGGTCAAAACGATAAAATAAAGGTTGTTTTGTATGGAGCGATTGTTTTCGCTAAGGCAGTCAAATAGGTAAAAGTATAGTTTTAATGCGTATCGTAATGGATGCGTAATACTCATTTTCGTCGAAATGGGATTAAAGGGCAATATCGGAAGATATGAGCATAAACCGGGAATAGATGCATAATTCATAAGAAATAAGAATCCGGGTCAAATATGTAAGAAATAGGAAACGGACAAAAATGTAACAAGTTACGGAAGTTTCCGTAATAAAAACGACAAAACGAAAATATTGCGACAGCCCACTTTAAGCTACGGTGGTCAGTCGTAGCCTGTGGATGGCAACTGTGGAATGAAAACAGGAATTAGTGTTTTACGGATGTGTTGCCGAAAGTCCCGAGTTGTGTTTTAAAAAGTACGGGACTTGAAACGGGTCGAACGACAATTGATCAAATCTGCAGCAAAACTACTGCAGAAGGTACCGTCGCCGTCGGTACAACCGGCCGTCGCCGACGCAATGTAGAATCTCCGACAACTTAAGCTACTGTCTACGGTAGCAAAGTCCCGATGCAACTTTTAAAGAGGCGTCGCCGCGGCAAAGTGCCGTCGCCGACGCCACCTTAGAAGTTGAGTTTTCAGTTTGATTTATTTTTGACGAGTCGGTTATATTGTGCTTTTCGGTAATTTGCTAAAATACAAATGTTTTGCAAATTTCCAGTTCAGGGTAATCGTAAGCACTTCCGGATGACGATCAAGGCCGATGGAGAACCGAACACGATCAAAGTTCAGCTTCCGCATTTGGTTTCAAGCTATGGAACTAATCAGTAACGACTTATCAAAAATGTTATTGTTAATAAAGTTTTTATAAACTCAAAGATTTGAAGTGACGTGTAATCGCATTTACTCGTTTAAATGCAAAATTTTATAGAAATTTTAATATTATAAGACAGGGTCTTACATAAAGGAGCAAAGATGTAAGTATTGTTTAAAACACAGTGTCCTTCATAACAGTTTTTAACATATGCATTATAGTTTGAACCTTAAATAAGTATAGTTATATTACTTCAATTTTAAGATGTCCATACTTAGGTAGTGTTCGTTTCATGGATTGTAATGGAAATTTGTACAGAAATTGAAATTTGATTAATAATCTATGTGTGTTTGTTTTGAAAAATAAATGAAATTTTGTTGAAATTAGAATATAGATTCTCTTCCTTATGTTACTGTTTAACTCCAATTCATTTTCTTATTGAAACCAACAAATAAGAAGTGAAATTAACATTACAATTCTATTAAGATTCCATTCCAGTTTATGAAACGAATATTACCTTAGTATATTATAATCTAGTATAGATTAAAAATAAATAACATTTATATTGTCCACACAAGACCCACTTCTAAGGTTAATTACTTGTTTTCCAAATGATTATATTAAGTGAAGATGTTTCACAAATTTTGAAAACAAATATTAACTCTTGCATGTTATTATAATATAGTTTATTGTTACCAAATAAAATAAAAATAAACAATATATTTGCCTCACACAAAATTTGTCTTAAAATAAACGCCCAACATAAAAACAATTAAAATGTTCGGCTCCTGTAAGAACCTATCTTATTATATTAAAATTTTATTAAATATTTCGCATTTAAAAAAATAAATAAATAAATGCGATTACACGTCACTTTAAATCTTTGAGTTTATAAAAACTTTATTTATGTTAAACATTTTGACGTGTCCTTACTATTTTGTTTCGTAATATTGAAACCAAAAGCAGAAGCTGATCGTATTTGGTTCTTCATCTGCCTTGATCGTCGTCCGGAAGTGCTAGATATTAACCTAAACTGGAAAATTTCAAGTTATTAGTATTATAACAAATAACCGAAAGCATAACTTAGACTTGACAAAAATTTCAAATCAGAAAGTATAATTTCTGAGGTGGTGTCGGCAACGGCTATAAGCCTCGTCGGCGACGCCCCTTTAAAACTCGCGTCGGACCTTTACTGTTGTAGACAGTTATTTAAGCCATCGGAACATTTATGTAGCGTCGGCGACGACCAATTAAGGCGTCGGCGACGCTGCCTTCTGCAGCGATTATGCTGTCTGTGTTGTTTGGTTGTCATGTTCGACCCATTTCTAGTCCCGCACATTAAAACTCATTTCGGACTTACAAAGACATATCGAGTAATATATTTTCTACTTTCATTCAGTGATTGTCTACCATAAGCTACGGTCGGCCACCGTAGCTTAAAATGGTCTACCGCAGGTATTTTCCATCTTGCCGTTTTTGTTACGAAAACTTTCGTATTTTATTCAGTTTTCATCCATTTCCCACGAAACTTGTTTCTAAAAGTCTGTAAAAACGTTTTCTTCCATATTTAACCCAAAATCCAAAACCCGGATTCTAATTCTTATGAATTACGAATCTTTTCCGGTTTATGCATATATTTATTTTGACCGTTAAGAGATTTAAGCACTTGTGCTTAAATCTCACTTCTCTTACTTTACTTCTCATTTCCCACTAAGATATCTATACATTTTCCACCGCAACTATACTTGTGGTGGATTGGTTATAGAAATGAATATATTTTCAAATTCTACCCTACGGTTTGACAATTTACGGAAAAATGTTATGAGGCATTAAGCCAAAACGGCTTATGCTCTTTACTAATACACTACCGCAAGGGTATACTTTCTTACAAAACGCATTTTTAAACTACCCTCATAGGTCGTCTAGTCAATTTATCATTTAAGGGCGTTTTAGTCAAAATTTTAGCCCTTTTTACGTGAAAGTCATTTAGATGCATATTTTAGCCGAATAAGCTTCTTTAACTCATATTCTATTTAATTTTCACTACGTTCATAAGAACGTAATGTTTTGAATTTAAATTATTAAACATACCTCTCTTTAGGTAATCCAAGGTTCATCCGAGCCTCATTTAACTCTCTTCAGACATTAAACTTCTCAATAAGAGTTTGACTCATTTCACTTACCTGACTCAAGTCATAACTTTGTCCCATGTAATTACCTTGCACTATTAATTACTAAATAATAGTGACGCGAACCAAACGCCATTTCCCTGTGAACACGAAACTCGACAAGCGTTCATTAGATATTATTGTCAAATGGTAATGACCACACCATTTACCCATTTAGTCCAAATGACCATTTTATCATTATGAGATGGTATTTACTTACCATCTCACCATTAATCCGTTTCAGTTTACACCACACGATCGTATTACTTAAAATCGTTTCTCGATTCTTTTGATCCGTTATGGCATACGCCGTAGGGTGCCTATTTCAAAATTTAATATTTATTTGTCAACTCGTGATTGAATTGCCATTTTACTCTTTTTATTTCTTATGTCTTACACCATAAGGCAACTTTTTCCGAATTCTTTGTTTATTTGTCATTACATGACTAAATTACTGTTTTACCCTTTTTACCATCAAATATGGTTTATTACCATTTTCACTTGTTCCGACCCGTATCGATTCACGTCAGAACCTTGTATTTCATATCTCATTCCGAATACCGAATCGCTTATTCTTAGTCAATTTCATAAGTAAATTTACTATATTAAGGATGTAAGCTTTACTTACCTTGAAGTCCGAATATGCCTTTTTCCGCGTATTCGATCCATTTGACCCGCTTCTCTCCAAGCTTCCTCCTAGCTTGTCAAGCGTCAAACTACCTTTTATCATTTCGTAAGATGGTTAGATTGTCATTATTTATCAAGACCATTCCATCTTATGGAATTTATATCAAAATCACCATTTGATCTTATTATAGGTTGGTTTAACTTTTTAAAGTCAACTGCCTATTAACTCATACAAACTCACGAACAAGTTTAACAACTCATTTAGGCATTTCGTTAATTACTTGGTAAGCACTGTTCTTATGCTACCATTAAAGTTACGTTTCCCAAACCAAGTTCACATGATTGTTAATATCAAATTAACATAGTTTCTACATACAACTAGTAGACAACATGATCTCAAATACTCATTAACATTGACTTAACATCAATTTCATCATATCATACAAAAGTCATTTCAAGTCATGTATGAACACTTATTCGAACCTCTAAATGTTCAAATATCTCACACATACATACAAGTATGATGATCATGAACACTTATGTATCGTCTATTTCATCACATAATCAAACCCACTTCAACATCTACTTGTAAATAACCTACAAGTAATTTACATCAAATAGTGCAAATTTATTAAGTTAACGAATCAACATACATATACACTTAATTTCATCTTTGGATTATCATCCAACAATCTAATTGCAAGTAATCTACTTGTCTTAAATCGCAACTTTCACCAAATCTAGTTTTTAAGGCATACCTTATGATCCCCTTGTCTAGGTGATTGTTAAAATGGGTTCATGCACTGATTTGGGTCTCGAATTGATCTTCAATTTGGTAGATTTAGCATGAACAAGGGTTTACCCCTTGTCTTGCTCCTGGCCGCTACACACACACACACCTTTTGTGTGTGTGATGTTTTGTTATTATTATTTTTTTATATATTCAAGTTTCAACCTTTTCCCTTTTTGGTCCCTCATATTTGAGGTCTTATTTATTAAGAGCTACAACTCATTGTTTCATTGTTTTTCCATATTACTAACTAGGTTAATTTGCTCCTAGTTATTTTGTTTACGGGTTCATTCTTACCACTAACGGTCTTTTACCCGCTCTTTAATATTAACGTGGTTTAATTAGCAAACCCCTTTTTGGGTGTTACAGCTCCTAGTTGCTATTAGGGTATAGGTAGTTCAAGCCTTTGGATTAGCCTCATCCGTCTTCAGAGCTTCGATTTCTTCGTCATCTTCTTCACTATTGACCTCCTTGTTAGCATCCTGACTAGGTTTGCTTCCAAGCTCCTTAAGTTTCTTTGTCCAGCCCTTGACATCCCATTGGCTTCTATCAAAACTTTCATCCTGGGCTTCCTTAACAATTTTTATCCAGGCCTCACAGACAACAGCAGCAGCAGCAACGGATCTTTTAACATCATCGCAGAATTTACTAATCTCTGTTTCATACCGACCTCTCAGGGTTTTTTGCTTCTTCGTAAAGTAGCCTTAGCTCCTCAGCTTTGCTTTGAAGAGTTTTATCTTTATTGGAAACGTAGTTCTGGAGCTCGACAACTTGCCCTTTAGCCTCTTGGACTTCACTACAAAAGGCTTCCATGATGTTTCTCACCTTTGCGTGTCCCTTCAGAAAATAATGAATAAGAGTAAGATGGATAGGAGGATATGGTTAAGTATATCTTTCAGGATATTGGTCAGGATATAAGCATTTACCAGATTAATGAAATCAAGTATTTTGGTTTGAACCTCGTCAAGACCAAGACCTTCGAAAGGGCTCGGAACGGATGGCTCGTCTTCTTTCCTCTTTTTGGAAGAACTGATTCTGGCGTTGGAGATTGGGACAGGGTTCTAGGGAGTGCTTGTGGCTGCTGCTTCTTCTTTGGTGCTAATAAAATTTCTGATGTCGTGCAGAGCAAAGGAAGACTGGAAGGGAGCAATTACTGAAAGCAAGTTTATTTAATATCGATATTTTATATCTTATGAATGCATTAATACGCAGGATATTTTTAAGGGTAATTACCTGACATCTTTAAAGTGGAGGTTTGAGTGGTGCTACTTGGGTGCAAATTGACGATTGAAAAAGTATTGTCAATCTTTGGTATCCTCAATAATGTGGTTATCCTGTTGGTAGCTTCAGCTATTGAAGGAGCAAGTTCTGAAAAGTTTACTGCACAAGGATATGAAATAGGATATTACTATAGAAAACATTGAGGATATTTTAATATTTTGGAAACTTAATTTCTACCCTCGGTAAGCCAGCGTAATAGAAGATTGATGCTATATGGGATGGAATCCCTTCTGACAAAGATGAATTTCTTCTTCCAGATTTCATCATTTTTAGAGGCTTTCAAAACAATAGGAGGTTGACGGGAATTAGTTGTAGAACGAAATGGTAAAATCCATGGGTTCTCAGTTTGTAGGTGGTAGTTAAGTCAAAGATTTGCAAGTTGATTCCATGAATCTCAACTAATTTGTTGAGAACGTAAAGAATCCTCCACACCACAGGCATGATTTGGGCGTAACTCAAACCTGTAACGAAGAAGAATTCTAAAACTAATGGAGGAAATGGATAGGTGAATCCTAAGGTGAATGGGAATGCCAAGAAACAAACCCAAACCTCCAAGGCTAGGTTTGATGAACAACCTCGATCGTAGGGTCGGATTACGGCTGACTGTGGGAAGGCACTGGAGCTTTTCAATTGCGAAATCTCTAGGTTCGAGAAAGAACAAATTTCTTGTTCTAGTTTCTCGACCAGGTTTTGCACTATGAAATCGCCGATGATTTTCTCTCCATGAGAAGTAGAAGATCGGGTTCCTCTTTTCACCATGAGTATAGCAAGAGTGACAGTATCGCAGAATAAAAGAAGAGAAGCAAGAAAAGTACCTGAAGAATGATAGTATGATTCTGGACGATGTAATCAAATGAAAATTTGAAAAGTTTATACTGACAATGAGAATATGCGGAAACGGTGTCGTCTAACTTTCATTGGGAATTGCCATACGCTTTATCTTATCAAAAAATAGAGCCGTTTGAAGATAAGAGCAATCAACCATCCTATTTTTGGGGACGATTGTTATGGGTGAATATTTCGACTAATATTCTGGATCATGATTGACCATCTGAAATATTCAACAGGTTATATATTCTGAACTTGTTCTTTATTTTCGAATTAATCTATTTTGCACTTGCTATTTATTAAACGCATGTCGATCAATAAGAGACCAAGTCCTAGCATACTTTTCGTTGACTTGGTTTATGGAACTAACCGTTGGACTCGATGACTTGGACTCCAACGTTCGAAAAAGCACATGCTAGAGCATCCTCGGAATATCAACTTATAGTTAGGCATTTATCTTATAAATATAGAGGCCAAGTGATCGATTAGAACCTTACGACCACCACTCACACACACTCGCAAACTTTAATACTCTTCTTTGCAGATTACATACCTCTTAACAGATAATCACTTACATTTTGAGCAATTGTTGTACCATCGGTCACAGTATTCCGAGCCATTGTCAATATCTTGAGCCATATTATAGTATTTCAGACAATAGTTTTTGCAAGCCAAACGATATTCTGTTACAAACTCTTAGCATCTTTGTCTAACGTATTAATTACATACTTTTAGGGAAATTCTTAATCAATTACGATCTAGAACACTACCACTTGTAACGAATTTGATCAATTAATTATTTAAGTAATTTTTTACCAAAACAAATACCATCATATATATTACTCGTTTGACCCTCGTGGGCTTTCCATCCATATCAATGCAAAATGGGCTTTAGGACTATAGTTAAAACTAAATAAGCTATTGCAAACCAATGTGAATAGCATTAACTAATATATATATATATATATATATATATATATATATATATATATATATATATATATATATATATATATATATATATATATATATATATATATATATATATATATATATATATGTGTGTGTGTGTGTGTAATTCGAGGTATTACATATGAACAATATATTTGTCTCAAGAGTGTATTGATTGTTAGAACACTTACATTGGAGTTTCTATATTGTCTACAATAAAAGACTAATAAGGTTTGGTCAATTTTCTTACTCTAGGGAGATTATATACTTATTCCTTATTCATAATTTTAGCAATCACTATAGTAAATTGGTATATATACAAAATCTCTACTCATTCCATATAATTATAACAATTGGGATGTGAGGTGTTTTTTAAATCTCTAGATTTTTAGAATACATGTAGTTTTTTATTAAATTATAAGGATAACAATTCGGATGTGAGGTGTTTTTTTTTAAATCTTTAAATATTTAGAATAGATGTAGTTTTTAATTAAATTATAAGGATAAAGAATAGAAATCTAACGTCAATGCTCTTGATATATCAATATGTGAGTTGCATGTTTTGAACTATCATGTGATATATGTTTGGTTATAGATTTATATTATTTATAAATTGAATTATTAGTTAGATAATCTTAAGAGTTAAATGCTTGGTTGGTCCCTGTGGTTTGCAAATCTTGCAGATTTGGTCCCAGTGGTTCACTAATTACACACTTGGTCCCAGTAGTTTCAAATTTTGCACTCGGGTGGTCCTTACCACTAACCTTTGTTAGATTTCTCAGTTAAGTATATGCAAAATTACTATATTACCCTCGAATGTGAACCAAACCGGAAATCTGGACTGAACCGGGGTTCGCCGCCGCCGCCGTGAGCTGCGACGCTGCAGCTCCCCTCTCTCTCACTGTCTCTCTCTCTCTCCTGCAGTCTCTCTCTCACTGTCTCTCTCTCTCTCCTGCAGTCTCTCTCTCACCTCTCTCTCACATGAGCGACCAAGTCAAGTGTGAAACATATTTGTAGTTTTCTGGGGGCGTTCTGTTTTTGAGCTTGCTGTGGTAGATCTCAGGGTAGATCTGGGGGGTTGGCGTGCCTTTGGTGCCCAACGGTTTTCCGATGTGATAATATCATCAAACAGAGGTATTTTCTTTTAGTTTCCGGTGTGTGTGGTTCCATCGGGTTGTCGTATTAATATAATGAATGTTTATGTGCCGAACGCCGCTGCTGCCCGGAGTACTCTTTGGTTGGATATTCTTGCAGTCAGAAATTCGCTGCAGGGCCTATGGGTTCTTATGGGGGACTTTAACGAGGTCCGGGACCCATCGGAAAGACGGAATTCCGAGTTTAATACTCTAAATGCTGAGCGGTTTAATCAATTCATTTTATCGGCCAGCCACCACTGCGGCTGTTATCCCCGCCGATGTGAGAGAAAGGTGAGAGAGAGACTGCAGGAGAGAGAGAGACTGCAGGAGAAAGAGAGAGACAGTGAGAGAGACTGCAGGAGAGAGAGAGAGACAGTGAGAGAGGGGGGAGCTGCAGCGTCGCAGCTCACGGCGGCGGCGGCAAACCCCGGTTCAGTCCAGATTTCCGGTTTGGTTCACATTCGAGGGTAATATAGTAATTTTGCATATACTTAACTGAGAAATCTAACAAAGGTTAGTGGTAAGGACCACCCGAGTGCAAAATTTGAAACTACTGGGACCAAGTGTGTAATTAGTGAACCACTGGGACCAAATCTGCAAGATTTGCAAACCACAGGGACCAACCAAGCATTTAACTCTAATCTTAAATATCTATTCTCTAAGATGATACTCTAGATATTGAATTATATATAATTGAGTAAATTGCACAAAACATCCTTTATGTTTCCTCAAACTTGCAGGTTCCAGCCTTAATGTTTAAAAGTTGCTAAAAACAGCCTTTAAGTTTATTTTTGTTGCGGGTTCAATCCTTTACAGCTAACCACGTTATTTTCTTCAGTTAAGTTCCCTCACATGCATAACATGTGAGGGTATATTCGTCATTTTGGTTGATCATGTGAGGAAACTTAACTGAAGAAAATAACGTGGTTAGCTGTAAAGGATTGAACCCGCAACAAAAATAAACTTAAAGGCTGTTTTTAGCAACTTTTAAACATTAAGGCTGGAACCTGCAAGTTTGAGGAAACATAAAGGATGTTTTGTGCAATTTACTCTATATAATTTGATTTGGACATTTGTAATACTTATACTCTGATGCCGTTTAATGCTCTGATCTTGTGACTGAACTACCATTAGAAAAGGGAAAAAGAAAATCATATCTTGTTTCTTAGATGGTATATTTTTATCTTAATATACATGATCTTGAAGACGTGATTACTAAATGAAATAACGAATCTAACGAAAAGAAAATTAAGTAATTTTATCATTTAAATCGATCAAATATTATAGACATAATATACTTTTTAAAAAAAAATTATTTCGTTCTATAACTCTCACCCTATATATATACACGCGTTGAATCCAAAACAAATTTTAGGGAAGTGTTAGATCCGAATAAACAAATATATTTATTGTTTTAACTAAGATACACAAAATATTTATGTAAATAAAAATGCTTTTTAACTTCTATTTTTTTTCATACCGTTCTTATCTTAAATTATAGGAGAGAAAGATTTTAATTTCAACTGACATGACAATGGTATTCGTATTGTAGTAAATTAAACTCAACATTTGAAAATCTTAACATGCCTTTAATAATGTAATAATATACATGCATTTAGTAACTTGATAATACTGAAAGATGCATACAGAATAATATCATTTTATACAATATTTTTTTCGCAATCAATTCAAGTGGAGCCCACCTAAGAGAATTTTGTTTTGTGACCCAAACCACCATTCACCCCTTCAAGTTACCATAACCACAAGCTTGTGGGTCATGATCATATGGCTTTGAGTAAAAGCAATTATTGAGGGTGACCCATGTATGAGGTAACATATTTTGCCATTTTCATGCTTTACTAATTATAGTAATCAACATTCAATTTGAGATTATATTTAAAATAGGTTTATCACTGTATTATCTATTTCAAATTTGAATTATTTTATTTTCTAGATAACATACATTAATTATTTTATTTTCTAGGTAACATACATTAGAGATAGGGGTACGGGTTTGTTGACTATTTAATTGGTCAACTTTTCTATTTATAAGTAATTTAATATCACTTTGTGTTTGTAAATTATCTCTCAATGTATAAATAAATAATTTAATATCACTTTGTGTTTGTAATTTATCTCTCAATGTATGTATGTATTGTGTGTGATGGACAACAAGAATAAAACACCAATAACTCAAAATTGTATTTAGAGGCTGATGTATATAAAATTGTCCGAATCAATGTTTTAAAAATTAGTTTTTAAATCATACTAGGTTGGGCTTTAAAATGTTTATTCGGTTAAACCGGGTTGTACCGGGCGGTTTAACCGGGTTACTAGCTAACCCTATAATTCCATAAAATACAAACTCATCTAAAAAATAATCCAATATCAATTAAGATTTATGTCATTGATCATGATTTTATCTAAAAACAACTATTTTCTTGGAAAATATTATGCATTTTAAAAGCATTTTTATTACTTATAAACAATATAACATTGGATGATGTGGATAATAGTTTCAACAGCAATGGAATAGTGGAATGGCAAGCACTAGGTTAAATACCGGAATTAGGGGCGGTCCTATGTGTTACAAGGGGTAAACGTTCTGACGGTAGTGTAAATTTTGGAAAAAAATTGACGGTTTTTAGATTTTATTACCCTTTTTGAAATGTGTCATGCGGATTTTCTAGATCTGCCACTGACCGGAATTATAGAAGCTCGGTATTACGTTAATATCATATTTTATTATAATAAAAAATCAAATTTTAAGATAATGTAAATTGGTTCAACGGTTTGTACCAGTAAAACTGAATTTACCACAGATATATAAGACACACCGTATTCGAGCTTTACCGGCCTTTATCGTACCGAGCCTGTATCCAATGTCCAGTTTAACCAGCCGATTTGTATCGCTATTTAAAACATTAGTTTGGATAACAACTTGTAACATATTTATATCTACTAGCCAATTGTCAATCCTAGCCATATAGATCTCTGATCCAATGACAATAGGACCTCTCAACTACTAGCAATTTTCTTCACGAGGTTGTTAAGACATCACAAGTGTTCTCATTACTAGGTTGTTAGAACCTATAACAAATAGGTGTTTTCTCACATATTATTATTATGCATGCCTATAATTCCATATTTAGATCATTATAATCATAAAGAGTAAGGTAACTCTCCCTCATTCTATGATCTTTGAGGATTAATTGGTATTAAACATCTAAAATAAGAGGTTGCAACATAGCTTATTGCTCATTTATCTGCCATTTGTTTGTATTTTATTAATTTGCCATTTCAAATCATACCATAACGGTAAAATAAGACACATTTGTTTGAAATAATATTAGCGACGTATCATCACAAAGATGTATGGCCCATTAGATATTCACTCCGCGCACTACATAGTGCTACAATATTTGACACGACGCTATAAGACTCATAAGGTTATGCCATGTTGTGGGCCATAAGGTTACACCACCCACTCCATAGGGTTATGGTATTAATATGTGGTTTAACTTTTGTCCAACTTGCATGGTGCAAAAGGTGTTCAATGCTATAGTATTTAGCTAAAACGTATCACAAAGGGTCACAACTCACAACCTCGAATCCGGTTCAGATATTATGTAGTTCTAAAGATGATTCTATTTAGGTTGTAATCATGCTACATCTCTGATAGCTTATCCATAGATCTTGTGCTCCGTTTATGCTCAAGAACCTTCTTATATTTAGGCATTATGAGTAAGAAAAAATGTTTTAACTACATTTGAATTGTATGCATAAGTTGATAATGTCATAAAAGTTACATTCGTTTTAATAGTATCATATGTAGTAACTTATATACCAATGTTTTAACAAACTTTCAGTAACATATTTTAGATAAACGCTTGATGGTTAGAATGTTTAACATTCAAAAGTACTTAAAGTCTTAAGGATATCTACATTACTAGAAAACTATTATTATTCCTACCAAAATTTCCTGTTTATTTCTTACGAACGAAAAGACCAACACTTTTCCTACGAAATTTCAACGAACAAGAAAGAGTCTTAGTTTTGTGACAAAAAAGCGACAAAGAGCAACAAATTGGTTTGCGTAGGAAAAGTGTCAGAACTTTCCGACGGAATTCGTTTTCATTTTAAGCATTAGTCGGAAATTCACAGGAATAGTAGCAGTTTTCTAGTAGTGCTATTAATATTACATTCCATATTGATATAGATTATTAACAACAATCATAACATATTTTATGATAAACGTCTTACTGGTTAGAATGTTTAAAATTTAAAATTACTTAAGGTCTGAAGGATATCTATTAATATTATATAGATTATTAACAACAATCATTATCAAAGTATGGTATGCATTTAACTTCACAAATTAATTGAGGAATGGACCCAAAATGGGTCCGTGATAATGTATTTGTTACACACTTAGCGTGCATAGAAGACTATCCATTTATGTGGTTACATTCGATAATTCATGTGTAGAGGAGGCCCTTGTTTTAATTTATTTTTGTTGTTTTTTTTAGTTATTTATTTTTATTATTATTTTTTGTAGTGTATTATGTATAATGTATTTTATGTAAAGTATATGTTGACCAATCAAAATTTCACCACCTCAAACAAGAATCTCCTTGTGTATGTAAGATTTGAGATCAAATAGATTTATGAGATGTGTGGAATGTGAGATTTATATATCTATCTATATTTTTAATATATACAAGAACATAAACATGTAATTATATCTAACTTTAAAGTTTAAGTCGTACAACTTTTAAAGCATTTGATACAATACTTCAATATGCTTTTAAACCAACTATCAACTAATTTTTAAACGGTCATAACTTTTTCATACGTTAATACTTAAAAAATTGTTATATCATAACCAATCATTTTTGATTTGGGTATGGTATTGCAATAGTTTTTTTTAATTAAAAATTATTATATTACGTGATTACCAGTTTCTATTTCCGCCGCGTCGCACAGGCACCCCGCTATATAACGGTCATTCCTCTTCACCCCAGGCTCTTTTTTATGCAAACTCATATTTGCTCTTAACACCGGCTCTTGCTTCGATTTTTATTCATGAAATTGTGAGAATGAGATATTGAAAATTGTAGGTGTGGTAGTAATATATAGTTATGATATTGGGTCACTATTTGGTAGGGCCCTTTGTGTGTAAAGACACTAGAAAATAGGCACTTCAAATGCCAATATTGAGCATTATCACTAATTGGTATGAGTCCACATCATCTCTAAATGATAGCCACTTAAAAGACAATGAGAGATGCATGAAATGCCATTGGTGAACAAATAACAAATAAGTATTGTTAGGATATGATATCCGAACATGGTATCTCTATTGAAAAGATCTTGGATATCGAAGAAAGGTTGGTAGTTGATGGCGATTTCAGACACCAAATGTGTTGTTAGGCTCGGCCAGATGATTAGAATGCGTAAAAGTTTAGCAAAGTATGGGTACACGTTTGTACTTACGTTCATATGAGGGTGAACAATGATTAGCCTAGTGAGGATTGTAGCCTCGGCTATATTCCTTGCCAAACGTACCCTTTTGGACACTTTAAGGCGAATTGATTTCTTAACAACCTGTCGATAAATATGTAAGAAATCTAGATTTTAACAAAAGTCTTTCATCTGGTGCATGACAATCAACTAACAAAATTGATAGACAGAACACTTGGAATTTTACATATTCTCTCTACTTGCTCAATGGTATCTTTATTTGATGTGTTCTTTCACTTTCACATATGGGTGGACCCAAGGGTCAAAGCACTTTTCTAGTTTGTTCATTTACACATGATTGGTGTCAAAGGACTAGAGTGGACAATATTATAATGATAGAAAATAAATCGCTAGTACTTTTCTTTAGCTATATCGATTAGGTAATGTATGACTATTTCATGTTCCATAAAATGCTAATCTAAGCAATAGTATTCAAAATGATGGATATAGACATGTTATAGGGAATGTAATCAAAGGGTTTGGTGTACAAGTTAAGAGCATTTGACTTTTAAAAGATTAAGTGTATGAAAATGTATAACTTTGACACATAATATAAATGTGTGTACATATTAAAATATCTATTTTTATATGCATCAAACTCGAATCTTTTTATCGTCATGTGATGGTAGACCGAAAAATCCGGGTAGAAACGTATGTGAAGGGAACTTGAACCGTAATATATATTTAACTTAAACATGTATAATGGTATTCGTATATATCTTAAGTTTATTGAGTTATAGTGCAAAAGAGTTAAAAAAAATTAAGAAGAGTAAGAAGTTATCATAGAGTGAAATTGTCCAAGAAGATATCAAGTGTGAAGAGTAATTTTGTCCAAAAGAAAAAAAGAATATGTACTGCAATCAAATGCTATCCCCCTCCTCCTTTCAAAATTCTAAACGTGCGTGACTGTTTTATACGTCATATGTTTTTTTAAAAGTTATACCATAAAATCGAGTGTTTCTTTATCTTTAATAAGAGTACCATATTGTTATATATTTGGAAAAAAAATATATTGAAAACTCAGTTGCGTAAAACACAATGAGTATTAAACTAAAAGAGTAAATTGCCAAAATGGTCCCTGAGGTTTGGTCACTTTTGTCACTTTAGTTCAAAACTCAAATCTTTTAAATCTGGGTCCCTGTGGTTTCAATTTTGTTGCATTTTCATCTAAAAGCAAAATTTGATCATATTTTTCAGTTAACGTTCAGTTTTTTAGTCTTTTTCTCTCTTTTAATGAAGGGCAAAATTGTTAGATTTTTTAAATTTGTTATAATAAAACGTTAAAATATCTTTTGCCCTTCATTAAAAAGGAGGAAAAAGACAAAATAGTTGGATGTTAACTGAAAAATCTGACCAAATTTTGATTTTGGATGAAAATGGCAACAAAATTGAAACATAGGGACCCAGATTCAAAAGGTTTGAGTTTTGGACTGAAGTGGCAAAAGTGACCAAACCTTAGGATCATTTTGGCAGTTTACTCAAACTAAAACACAACGAAAAGTAGACTAAAACCACTACTGACATCAGATTAAAAAAACATAATGGAAAGTATACTAAAACCACAACTGACATCAGACTAAAACACAATGGAAAAACAGACTAATAAAAACACAACAGATAGTAGATTAAACACAATGGACAACAAAACCAAAAGACACAATGGACAAAAAAATTACACAATAGATAACAGACTAAACACAATGATCAGAACCTAATAACACAAACGTATAGAAAAACCTAGCCATTTGAAAAACACAATAATCAAAATTAATAACACAATGTATAGAAAACCCAAATATAACACCATCTTCATTATGTCACACGTATATTGTGTTATGGTTCTGATAATAAATACACGATAGATAATAACACAATGTGTAGAAACCCTAGTAAAAAAAGTAATGACCAAAACCTAGTTGAAAACATAATGACCTATAAATTAAACACAATGTATAGAAAACTTTATCTTCATTGTGTTATAGGTTTTGATAATAACTCAATGTATAAAAACCCTAATAAAAACGTAATGACCAAAACTCAGTTAAAAAATAGAATGATCAGAACTTTTAACACAATACAAAGAAAACTCATTTTCATTGTGTCATACGTTGTATTATAGGTTCTGATAATAAAAACATAATGAAAAGAACCCAAAATAACATAGTGTTACAGGTTCTACAATAACACAATGTATAGAAACCCTAGTAAAAAACATAATGACAAAAACCCAATTGAAAAACACAATGACTAGAACTTTTAGCACAATGCATAAAATCAGTAAAATTTTGATTTTCTTATTTTATTTTTATATAGCAATATGTTCATAATTCGTTTTGAATTCGAAAAATTCGATATTCAATTTAACTCGATTCGATTTGAAATTCGAATTAAAGTTATACATATTTATTTATTACTTTTTATACATAATACATATATAACTTTTATGGGCTATAGTATAAATTAATCTCTAAAATTTATTCTAAGTATTAAAATAGCTCATTGCAAAACCCATTACCAAGCCTTTAACTTAAGCAAATTTGTTACATATTGTAACTAAATTTGAATCAACATGAATTCATAATTCGAATTTTTCAAATTCGAATTGGGATTTTAATTCGAACACAAATTTGAATCGAATTGACTAGTTCTTAATTGAATACGAATTCAAGTAAAAATAAATATTATTAAAAAATTTTGATTCGAGCAATTTGAAAATTCGATATTCGATGCGATGAACACCTCTAGGCCAATATCATGGTCATAATCAAAGATAAAAAAACACTCGTTCTTATGGTGTTTTTTGTAAAAAAAAAGTATCGTATGAAAAATTTATGGACGTTTTAAAATGATATGGGAATTGACATGTGTCTTTCATGTAAGTTCCTTGTTCCAAACATTTCCTTCAAGTAGACGACAAGTTTTAAATCTTAACACAGTCATTCCTCCCTCCCATGCATTTGCAACAGATTCTTACCAAGACCGGCAATCCCCACAGACACACGGCCATTCTCGACATCTTCACTATTGCCCCTCTTTTCAAAGCCTTTCGAAATCTCAACGTACATTTTTATGTCTTGCATGTAAATAGAGAAATTTAACAAAATACAAGATAGTCCGTTTATGCACTTCCTCTAGTTTAACTTTGATCCTAATCTATGACTTTAATAGTAACAAGAATAGCAATAATAATGGCTTTATTCTTTAAACCAAATTACCCCTTTGTTTGAGTCATGAGTATATGAACTAGTAAAATGACAAGTTTTGTATATTTAAAAATATTGATTTTAAAAACAATCATTTTCGGTATAACCGACCATTATATTGAATCAAATATATATAAAATAATGGTCAAAAGATTTCTTTATTAAATGCAAAATAGGATTATATATTTATTTATTTTGCCTAATTATTTGGATAAAACATTGACAATTCTAAAACAGTATCATCCTTTCGTTCTTAGACATACAATAATGTACTTTTAAGATGATCATAAATACGACGTTGACAATGTATAAGAGGTCAATCACCCATAATTTATATTGAATATTCTAACTGAAAATGTATTTATTATATAACAAAAATAAAAATATGTGAACTTTTCTTTAAGTGATGAAAGTGAAGGTTGATAGGTTAAGCAAGGGTAATATTGTAATTTGACGTATGGAAAATGGCCCACTTGAGCGTCACTTGGTCTCTTTATTTCAATTTACTTCCATTTCACAATATGTTAAGTCCGGACCCGCACCCGGATAAGGATCAGTTTGAATTTTCGATTTATTTACTTTATTACCCTTTTCTATAATTTGACTTTTTCAAATTATTATATACAAATTTTATTCATCCAGTATCTAAAAAATAAAAATAATTGTTTATATGACATGTTTTTAGTATATTTGGTTCACATGGTATGTTTTAAACATTGTCTTTTAAGTTTAAGGGAAATAAGAATAACCTAATATTAAACACGTGTCAGGATTTGGTTGAATTTCTTTTTTTTTTTACATTTCAAACGTAGCAACATAAATAAGGCATATATGTATAAACTAATATTAAAACATAAAGTTCCGACGTTTATTTTTTAACGTGTTATTTAAATAAAAAAGATAAGAATTTGGATATAAAACTGTGATACAACGAAGGCTTCCTTATAAGGGCTTGATACCTTCATCATCATGACACGTTTTAAAATCGTGAGGAGCATGCGCTGAGGGCGTGCTGGCTGCCAAAGCGGACAATATCATGGTGCGGTTACACTGGGCTGTTACAGATGGTATCAGAGCCAGGGCCGGACCAGTGGTGTCAGGTCCCGCGAGGACGCTAGACCCCTTAAGGGGGGTGGATTGTGATATCCCACATCGGTTGTGAAGGGGAACGAAGGCTTCCTTATAAGGGTTTGATACCTTCACCATCATGACGCGTTTTAAAACCGTGAGGGGCAGGCGCTGAGGGCGTGCTGGTTGCCAAAGCGGACAATATCATGGTGCGGTTACGCTGGGCTGATACAAAAACTGATTTCCAATTTTATAGGTAATAGTTGATTTTTAAAACATGTTTATTTTCGAGAATATTAAAAATGAAAAATAGAAATTAAACATTTAATTTAATAAAAGTAAAATTTGCAATTGATCAGTTATCAATAAATATAATTTAATTATTAATTTATAAGTTAATTTTTGTTTTTGAAACTATGATTATTTTCGGTAATAACAAAAAAAGAAAATAAACAATATATTTAACAAACGTAAATTTCTCAATTATAAATGTAAATAATATGTATGCATATTTTTATTGTAAAATATAAGGCCACCCTTATTTGCCCAAAACTTAAAAATGATGGTTAAAACGTGTCAGATGAATAATTATTTTATTTATTAGTTGGGAGAATTACAATTTTTTTTCAAACTTATTATTTAAACAGAATTTTTTTAATCGTAACACCATCACTCCCTTTTAAAAAAAATCCATTCATTCATAGTGCAGATTAACTTACATTTAAAAAAATTGTGTTATTGTTTAGATAGATAGGCCCAAGTGAAGGTCTGTACTGTAATGATATCAAAATATATCCATTTAGCCAAGGCACGGGCCCAAATGTATGAAATAGAAGCATGCAATAGTTATTCAGTTGGTCCACAATCACTCTTATCACATTCGTTATGCAAATGAATCATGAGTCTTAGGATATGTAAAGATAAGCGCGTAAACCACCCAAGTAGCTCATTACCTATTAAAGATCTGATCGTTAAAAATTTGAATTAAGCCGAAATTATAAAAGCCTAAGCACAAGCTTACAATAAAGCACATTTGATAATCAAGAACGAGTCCAAGCTTTATATATCGAGCTGGACAAGGCTCTGAGCCTAAACAAACACCTTATTTACATAATTTTTTTATCTAATACTATATACCACAGACAGAATTATCAATACTGTATAAACTATGATAAAAAAGATAAATAACATATATTACGTTATATATATATATATATATATATATATCATTATAAATGTATGTCTATATAATTATTAGCAGGGATATCCCCACTACACAACGGGATAACTCCTTTTGTTATGTTGCAACTAGTTGTCTTTGAACATTTTTATAACTAACGCATGATCGGCTTCTTTGTTCAACTAACATATTTTTGTATGGTTATTATTTTAAAAATTATTTATGGTGAAACAACAATCTATCACCTTATAACTAAATAATAAATTTTAAGTTTTAGAGTGACAATTATGAATGTATTACGTTTTTAATGCTTTGAGAGATAATAAATTGTTTATGCATCAACGCTTGTACCAAATAAAACAACATTGTTTTTAAGAATTTAAAAATTGAATTGATTTTTTAAGTGTTTTAGAATTAAATTGAATTTACATTGTTGCCTTTCTCAAAAATTTTATATAGTAGTATAGATATAAATATATGGATACGATAAAAAGAAATAGTAAAACAACTTAGAAACTACCCACAAACTAAGCTCAAATTTTAGAAATAGAGCTCTAAATAATCAAGCCTCTTGAACCAAACTTGGCTCTAGTCATTTACGCCCCTACTTTATTTGAACGATAAATTTTTTTAATCCTTATCGTTTGTGGGACTTGAACCCAAAACCTCTCATTTCCAGACTTAGGTGTTTAAAAGCTTCTTTGCCTATGCCAATGGATCACCACCCATTCGTATTTACGCACCTACTACTAGGCTTTTGAAATGGGTACTTGAACTTTGAAATGGTGATAAGGATTGATTAGAATTCAGAAGAAATATAGATATGATCCACATTATTTGTAGGTTCTAAAATGACAATTTTAATAAATATGTATCAAATAAAAGACAAAAGGTCTGAAGATTTTGGAATTTAAAATATTTTCTGGAAATAAATATATTATTTAACCATTCAAAGCAGTTTTTATATTACAAATAAACTCCAGTAAATAGCATGGTATTATCATAAACAACATGAAAATGAGGTAAATTTAACTATGCCTTCTCTTCAGCTGCATACAGCGCCTTGATTTCTTCCACATCATCATAGCTTCCCAGGAATATTGGAGATCTTTCATGTATCTTCTTGGGGACCAAATCAAGAGCCTGCAATTAAACTAATTAATATTTATTTCATTTTATGTTTAATAAATGTTAGATTAAATTTTAATTACCCTTTCTTTTCCAGTAAATGATTGACCTCCAGCTTGTTCCATCAAGAATGACATAGGAAACACTTCATAAAGAACCCTGTTTTTATACATTTAAATTCACAAAGATAATAATTTTTTCACATCGCGATATATTCACAAGTTTTTACCTCTATAGTCATTAAATGCTCGAGTACTTGACGTTATGTTCAAGTATGCCGCGAGGCTTGAAGTGTACACGCGTGATTAACTCCTAACTTTTTACTTATTTAACTTATATTATCTCAAGTTTTGGATCGAACTAATCCATTGACACAGATAGTTCATAGGAGAAAATTGAGTTATTTGGGGCCGGAGGGATTGACTGCGTGAACTGCTACTTTTCCAATACAAGATATTCATCCTAGTCACTATGGACGTATTTGCCCAATTGACACATCTGAAGGAATAAAGGAATAAATGTTGGACTTATTGGATCCTTAGCAATGTATTTTTTGTCAATTATCTACCTTTTTCCCATGTTTTCGCGTATCTACTTTTAATTATATGTATCTATGTACCTTAGTTTTCCACTTGGGCTTTTCTTATCAGCAGGGTACAAAAACACACCCCCGTAGAGTAAGGTACGATGAACATCGGCGACCATACTACAACAGTCAACAGATAATAAGAAAACAGGAGATTATTTGTTAAATAAATACATCATAAAGGGAAAAAAAGTTTAATCATAAATGATTTGAAGTTGAGAAGAATATGAACATAATAGTATGCATAGTTTGTAATCTGAACATTTTGTGATGCATATCGTGTTCGGAAGCAAAAAAATTCACATTTATATTTTTTCACTTTTCGTAAGCATTGTAGAAGACGGTGACCAAACTCGAAAGGAAGTGAAATTACGTTGATATTAATCGCGACTTTCCGCTAAAAATACCAAAAAAAGAAGAAAGAATAATCAAGTTACCTTCCAATATATCTTAGAGATTTAGCTGGTGAGCCATCCTTTGGGAACTTGCATTTTTCCACAAACCTGAAATTAAAAAAAAAATTAATTACTTATTAAATTATAAGATAACTTGTTCATGAAAAACACCAATTGATAAGGACATAACATGATGAACATACTTTGCAGTGGGACCATCCCAGTTCTTAGCATTTCCTTCATTAACAGAATAAATCTTTCCTTTCTTTGGGATCTGTATACACATGAGAACCGTATAAACATTTGTACATTTTGCTGTAAATGTAAGACATAAGACGATTACGTTTACAATTTCACAGTGTGTTTCATTGAATAAACAAGGACAAAAGGATGATAAAAGGCTTGCCTTAATGTCAGGGTGAGTGAGTATAAACTCTCCTAGAGATGGATCAAGAGTAAATCCATTCACACCAGATCCGCTGCTTAACACAAGCTGAAAAAGAATAATGTATCAATGAGTAAATTAATTAACAAAATGTAATCCTAAAAAACGATCGTATTAGTCCAAAAATTCAAATAACGCTTGTTATACGAGTTTCTTCCTTAACCATGAAAAGAAAAGGAGACAAATTCGTGATACGTTTTATAACTAACAAATCAAACAGATCAAATACAGTTAAGAAGAAAAAACTTAGCTAAAAGGAAACGGATCAACAATCACCCACAGTTTATTTTTATGCACATAACCTCCTAGATAACTTTATTAAAAAAAAATAAGTAATATTAAAATAATAACTTCTATAGTCATATTAATATATTTTATTTGTAAAAAAATGAGACACCTACTCTGCATTTTTAATACATAAAACCACCTGAACTATTCTATTAAAAATTTTGTATGTTACTGAAATTATATAACTTCTATAATCATATGTCACACACAAGTTATCAAAAAAAGTAATAATAATAATAATAATAATAATAATAATAATAATAATATAATAATAATAATAATAATAATAATAATAATAATAATAATTAATAAAAACCTTTTTTTTGGAAAATAAATGTTTTGCGTCGACCTATAACCAAAAGATTTCCATTTTAACCCGTGACCTGACCCGCCCATTTTCCATTTATAGGAACGATATTCTTCTCACCGTGCAAGAGCTACCATACATGCAGTATCCAGCAGCCAGCATATTCTTTCCGGACTGAAGTACATCTTCCAAACGCGACTCAGCACCGTCTTTTAACATGTAGACCCCAAAAATCTAGATAAAAGAAATTCAATTCATCATTGCTGAAAATCAAGCTATCTAGAAAAACTTTAATTAGATGTCAACAAAATTTTTATAATAAATACACAACAAAACTTAAATAGTTTAGATGAGTATCAGTTGTCATACAGTTCCTATGGAAACACCACAGTCAATGTTGGAGGATCCATCCAAAGGGTCGAAAACAACGCAATACCTGCATAGTTTGCGTATAATTTCTTGAATAAATAAAATAAGAGAGAATGGAGATTATGATTCAAAAATGAGATTTTTTTGTCTCACTTTCCGCGTTTGATGGTTCTACAAAAATTGCTTCCTCGTCCTCTTCGGAAACAAGTATGCACTGGAAAAAAGTTGATAAAAACGGTTAAATAACGAAAAGTGTAATAATATGAAGTCAAAGAATATGTACAAATGCTTACTGTTCTGCCACTGCTGACCAAAGCCTTCACAAAAACTTCATTTGACAAAACATCTAGTTTCTTCTGTTCTTCTCCCTGAAACCATAACATGCACATAACATTGTAGAACACTAGCAAAGATTTCGGTGCAAATTTTTTTTAGTAATTAATATGTTAGTTATAAATTTGTGATTACGGAAACAATGTTAGTACTATGATTATCTAATTGTATGAATAAAAATCTTTTCTAAGAAAAAGGTATTTTGGGCGACTTGTAACGAAGTTGTCTTGCTTGGCCCGTTTGACCTGTTCCCATTTTAGCTAATTCATTTTTTTGGGCTCGGCCCGTTTGAGATATAGACAACCCAAGTCGACCCGTTTACAAGTAAAGGGGTCGAAATTGCCACTTCTGATTTAAGGAGTTCTATTTGTTAACTTGCCTGCACATTGGTCTCCCCAGCAAGTCCAATGAGTTTAGCTAAACCTGCCTGCACAAGCAAACTTTAGATATAATAACAGTTTTTTTTTTTTGACATTCTTCACATCTAGGTCTGCTAAACTACACGAGTATTCACAGATCAACACGAATATGAACCTGAAAATCGTGTCCCACATATGAACCAGAACCAAACCGACATGTGCATTCACGGGTTGACACAAACACGCCCTGTTTGACCCAAGAATGGGTTTTGAATATATTTACTTTTTTTTCGTATTAAACGTTAAAGTCTGAATTATATACTATTTTTTTAAGCATAGATGTTTATACTCCGCCAGCTTATTTAAAACTTTTTTATTGTAAAATTTTGGTATTAAAAATACCCAAATAGTTTAAGTAATTACATAAGTAAATAAGTTGGTAATATGGCCGGCCCACAAACCCAGCAGGTTGACACAAACACGCCTTGTTTGATCTGAAAAAAATGGGTTTAAATATATATACTTCTTTTTCATATTAATACGTTCAAATTATAAAATTACATATTATTTCTATTTATTTAAGCATATATGGTTAAATTTTGCCAACTTATTTTAAAGTTTTGGTATTGAAAATCCCCAAACAGTTTAAAAACACATTCTTTCTTTTTTTAAAGAGTAAATAAATTGGTTATATGGCCGGCCCACAACAAACCCACCAACTGAAACAAACACAATCTGTTTAGCTAAATGTGTCCACATTCGAAACTGCCTTGAACCCATTTGAACTAAACCCAACCCCCCACAACCAATTTTCATGTTATTAGGTTCATTTCAAGTTTCCGATTAAGTTCTCAATGTATTACACAATGTTTAACACCAATAGAACACCATCACAAACCAAAAACGACATAAATCGATCAATTTCTCCAAAAAAAAAACATATTAACAAACTTCTATCATCATAAATCAAGCGAGATCGAGTTCAAATCCATCATATGATCAAAAGGTCTATCAGTTAAAAACACATGAAAAAAAAAAGATGACCTTATTAACAGCAGCACAAACAAACTTGCAACCAAGAACAATGTGACTAAGCAAAATGCTAAAATCACCACGCGACTCCGGATGCTTCGACTGCTCATTCAACACAAACCGAGTTATCGTCATCAAATCGTCTTCATAGCATCCGCAGCATGATCCATCTTTCTCACACAAACACTACAAGATCTTAGATTTTGCTATTTTTATTTTATTTTCTGCTTTAAAATCAAACAAGAATGAAGATAATTAGCCTTTTATATGTAACTTGAGAATCAGTGATCAAGTTTATCTTAGGCCAGTGGAAGCTCAGATGACACGTGGCAGATAATTGTCTAACAGAAACCGGTTGCCGTTATGGAAGTTAGCAGGAGTTGAAAACAAATCTCATTATTCACTTTTTGGCTTGTACTAATGATATGTTTTTTTTTTCATTTTGGTCCTTATGCTTTACAAATGTGACACTATAAGACTTTATTTATGAACCTTTGAACAATACATGTGAGACTAAAGACACAACTAATATTAAACTTTGAACAAAAAAAATGGTCTATTTTTTCTAGTGATGGATAATTTTTAACAAGAGACACTACTCGAACCGTAGCTAATGGCTTGTAAGGTTGAATCGGATAAATTTGTTATCCATAGTTGTGGAGCGTTGGATTCTCCTTCAATGTTATAAGCGTACGAAGGCCATCCGACGTCGTTTCCACATGGGTGTGAAGCGTTGGTTTTGAGTGTCTTTTGAGTTCTCATCGAGAACTAAAAGACTGGAAAATGTGGAATAGCTGTTTCCGACAAACACGTTGGCGTTTAAGCAAACTTCGTAGTCTATAGCTGCTTGGATTAGATATGGATGCTTTTTGTAAAGATCGGTTAATCCTAATCGCTTTTTGTCAACCGGATGCATGCCTTCTTTCCAACCGTTTAAGATTGAATCGTCTTCGAGAAGCTCATTAGCCACTGCGAGATAAAGAGTTGTCGGCGGTTTTAGGACCGGAATGTTTGCTACTCTAGTTGTGATCTCCTCTTTACTACTACAAATGTTTGATACATTTGATCTTTGTTCTAGTTTTTTACAATGTATCATCCAATCTTTTTCGATTCTCAAATGGATCGCTACGTATGACTTTCGTTGCGAAGAATCGTGTGTTATTCCACTTCCAAACTCTCTAATCTTCGACACGACTTCATTTGCATCTTTTGAGATTTCGTCTACTAAAACCAAACATTCAAACACCTTTGCATAATCGCTAACGGGCCAATGATCATGCCATAGAAACGGGTTCTTCCCCACTACGCGAATGGTCTCATACGCATCATAATCTCGCTTGCTAAACTCTTTCAACTGATCAAGATCTCTTTCAAGCGTCCATCTCCTACCGCTACCTTTGTGAACCTCGATTAAGTTGCTTCGATTCCCAACATCCGAATGCCTGCTCACGCTCACAAACCCATCACAGAGAGAATTAAATCTCTCAAAGTTGAAGACTTTATCGAACGAAATAGGCTGCAACTGATCGATTTCTTTGTAAAACAAAGACGCGCTTAAACTAGGCATCAGAAGAGATCTATTTAACATTCTTGCAGTCAAACAAGCTCTTGCAAAGGCAATCTTTTGATTGTTTAATCCCCAAACAATCTGAGGCACCTCTAAGAACTTCATTCTTACATGATTCCCCGGTTTGAATTCGCCATTTTCAAACACACGAACCGAAATGGAGTTGGGGAGTAAAAGACTTCTGATGATCAAAGCCATTACAATCAAGAACAAACACTTTTTTACCAAAGAATTCATCTAATGAAACTCAACAGACTTCAACAACATTTAAGCCGATTTCTCACCTGAATTCGGCTGGAATTTGATGAATCTATATGCCAAATTCTTGTTAGTATTTAAACAAAAATATGGTGTACATCCAACTGAATATCAAAACAAAAAAAAGATTAATATCTCTGGACCCAATTGGGGTTCAAATCATGTGCATTCAACTGAATTTGATGAAACCTTATGGGATCTAAAGTGTGAAGAATTGGGAAAGAAAAAAAAAGCAAAGGGAAGAAGAATCAAGAAAGAAAAAGGATAGAGAGATGATGATAATAATGATGATGTTCAAAATTCAAAACTAGTGCATGTAAAAAGAGAACAAATGCAATGAAGACAAAGAAACAAAAAGAATAAAGATAAAAAACCATCACAATCTTGACAACATGATCTGCAGATCTGGTTTGTTCCATTGTTTTCTTTCATTTGTTGAACCATGCAACCATAATACAAACAATTATCAAAGTTTGTTTTGGGAAAGAAATTAAGAAATCATAGTTTGTCTTAAAAGCGATCTAATTTACTCTTAAATCTACATTATTGTTTAATACGAGACTTGAACCCTAGACCTCTTGGGAAGTGTCACAATTTTACACATTTGGATATCGTTAGGTCACCGACCCTTTGGTAGGTATCAAATCATAGTTGATAAAGATTTTGTTGGAAAAAGTATTGACTTGTGATAAACGTACCCAGTCATATTGTTTACTGAACATACGTCTCATCCCCTTCTTAATCAATTACATCATCTCTCTACTTTTACTCATAGAAGATGCGCTCAGCATAAGCCTCACCCAAAATATCATCTTATATATATATATATATATAGGTTTTTTTTGTTGCTGTTACTTTTTAAGTCTTAAAAATGCGTATATAAATGACGGATTAAAATCCCCGAGTTCATGTAGGAGCACCTCCAGTGGTCTAATGTGGCAGGTGTCCGCATTCAAGGACCACCAACACAAACCGGCCACCCCATTGGAGTGCGCCCATTTACCTCTCTTGGTCCGTGGACAAGGACTAAGTCTGGACCAAGTGTGTAGGGACCATGCACAAAAACCTACTATTTAAATATATTTGTTATATAAAACTATAAAAGTGGAGTGTGAGAAGAAGGCTTGTAATGGTTTGTTGTTGAAGGAAAAATGAAAGTATTTTAAGGTTAGTTTGAAATCTAATATGGCATGCTGAAGGTAATGCCAACGGTTTGTAAATAAGAACAGCAAGGGCGGACCCAAGTGAGCCCCTTAAAAATTAGTGTATTTTTAGGCTAAAATCACCGTTGCATCCTTGAAAATAAATCATGGGTCCGTCACCGAGAACACGTTCTAAGTTGGATTTTGTTCTGAATTGTTAAAAAATTCTTAGTTTGTAACAACTCATTAAACCTAAATAAAACTATTTATATTAAAAATGTTTAATTGATATCAATGATTGATCAACTACACACCCCATAAAATAACACACGGAAATTCTTGTGTACTTTCCTGACTAGCTTTGCTCATCTAGGTAAGGTTGTTGTACCTTAAAAAAGACAACAAATACGTTTCAAGATAAGCTTATCAAACAAGTACATAAGTCAAATTCTTAACTTTTTTGTTATTTCTACTTTTACATTAGAATATAACTAGAGATAAATACATAAATAGTTCATATGGTTTGGTACTAGTAATATCTATATGGTCTTAGTTTTCAAGTTTTATACATTGATCAAATGTACCTCGTAGATCAATTCAAGTTTTTTATAAGACTTGTTACGTGTAGCCGCCATTTACCGCTAATGTATTTTTATTTTTGTGTTCGGGTTTAAGCACCAAAAAAACATAATTTCCTTTTTGATCTGTATTATTGATATGATGATCATTGTTTACGAATATTGATATGATGATCATTGTTTACAAACAAATCAGAGTGTTTCTGGTCAGTGTAAGAAGTGGTGTGTGACAAGTGGTAGGTGGTTCACAAGAAGAAAGAGAGAGAAAAAAAGGTGGTCATTGTAAAAGGGGTAGGGCTGTTTGTGATTTTAGGGTGGGATAAGACTTAACGACTATTAGGTTTTAGGTTTGATACTTGTATATGATTTTTCTCAAATATGAGTTTCCCTTGAATTGGTGTATAGGCATCATTAGTGGAGATCGATATGATCGGTAATTTGCTGATGATAAGATAATATCAGTGGTTTGTTAGTGATCCAAGTTTGCCATTAAAAGTACAATATTAGGATGTTTTGATTTATTTTATTATAAAACATTTTAAAGCTATTGAATTTAGAGTTAGATCTCAACTTACTGATCTAAATATAAACTATTTTTATTGTATATAATTATTTTTATAAAAATTGTTAGATCTATATATGTTAAAATTGGCAAAGATTAATTTTAGATACAACATATTGATGTATCAATGGGGTTAGTTATTGGATATTTGTTAACATATATAGAGGAAAAAAGAAATTGGTTAAGTAGTATAGTAGAGAACAAAAAAAAAAGAAATTTGTTGTTAAAAAAAAAGAAGTATATTGATGTGTCGTTCTCTCAGCCATTGGATCGCTTACAATCTAAAGATCACATTCGCAAGGTTGTTGCGTCTTTCTATTTCGGTAGGGCCCGTAAAAGATAACACTCGTGATGCTTATTAATGATGATAAGGTTTCTAATTTTTGTATTTACAAATTTAGGTTTGCATTAATGATGATAAGGTTTTTAGGTTTGCATTAATGATGATACGGTTTTTAATTGTTTGTGTTTACAAATTTAGGTTTGCTTAATTTTTTCGGGAATTTTTTTCTTTTCCGTTATATCACCTCTAAATTTAGTGATTAGTCTAAAACTCTCTTGGCGTCTTATTAATATTGTTTACCTTTTACTTTTAAATGTATAATTTTAATTAATTACTACAAAACAAAATGTATATTCGAACCATGTGAGTACCATATTTTAAAATGCTACAAGTTGTTCTCTCTGTTTTTCTTCTCATGTTATTATCAACACGAATTAGTTGTTATCTACTAACTTCTAGTAGATTTAACACTTTGGTTAGATCATTCACATTCTATATATATAGAGAGAGAGAGAGGATTCGGTTCAAGGAGTAATCATTAACAGTCGCGAGAACCATGAGAACCCCTCCCATCCAATAGAATTTTAACAAATCATCTATAATTAATTTAATTTAAAAGTTTATTTAATTTTTTTCTCTCAATGTCACATCTTCTCCCTCTTATCTATAAAAACACATTACGTCATCATTTATATCTCTCTCTTTTCATCTCTTTTGTATTTTTTATATTTCTGAATTCAAACCTAATTCCACCTATATATATATATATATATATTATTATATATATATAATTTCCTTCTCTTTTTTTCCATCCCTAAAATATTTGATATTATATATAGATACACATATTACTGGGAAAAAAATTATTAATCGTCCAAAAACTATTTAATATATATACATGTCTTTCACTTGTATTTCTCATATTCTCATAACCTCCTCATCAGATTTGTCGTCCAAAAGCATTATTTAATATCTGTTATAAGAAAATATATTTAACCATATCACACATGAAATAATGTATATTTATACCTCCACGTGTACAACTTTTGTAGCTTTCACACCACATGTAAAAAAATAAACAAACAAGTTTACTTTCGACAAAGACAGCGCGCGTAAAAAAAACATTCATCAACATGCGTAAAAAAAGTTTTGACAACGTGCGTAAAAGAGTTTTAACAACGTGCGTAAAAAAAGTTTTTCACAACGCGCGTAAAATTTGATAACGTGCGTAAACATTTACACGAACTGAGTATGAAAACACCACTATGTAAAAAAATAAATAAATAATGTACGCCCATGATTGCCGACCCGAGCTCCTCTAAACGTTACGCGTAAACCTAATTTTCAACGTATGTAAAAACGGAAGGCGTAAATAGTTTTTACGTACGTTTGAAAAATGTTTTTACATAAGTTGTCGAATGAAAAAAGATTGTTTTTTACGCCCTTGATCGTCGGTCCGAGCTCCTCTAAACATCATGCGTAAATTTATTTTTCAAACGTATGTAAAATGGCACGCGTAAATGTTTAGTTTTTACATACGTTTGAAAAATTATTTCTCGTACGTTGTCGAATGTAAAAAAATTCACGAACGGTATCGAATGTAAAAAGAATTCGCGCATGGTGTCGAATGTAATTTTTTTTATTACACACGATAAAAAAATGTTTTTTACGCCCCTGATCGCCGGCCCGGGCTCCTCTAAACGTTTGTGGAATATAAAGGCTCTATTTTTTTCTTTGATTTTCGTAGGTGTTGGGGATTTTAAGTTCAAATGACGAGGATAACGAACAAAAAATGAAGATCAAGATCAGAGATTGAAGACGTTTTCTATTTATACATGTAGTGTAATTTTTTTGTATAAAAAATCATGTGTTATAATTAATTCTTTTTTAAATAGATAAACGTAATTAATGTTAACATGAAGAGTGACGTGGTCTATGATGTTTGATTGTGAGTTTGGCAAGTTGACTAAATAGTACACAAGTCAAATTTTCCAAAATACACTTCTTGTACTATTTATTTTTTGCTAATCAATAAAATCACTAAAAAGCGCCGAATGGATATTTTTTTAAAATAAACAAGTTTTGCGCAACGCGACTATAAAATATGTTATACATAAATGTAACATGTGTTACACAAAAACTTGTTTATTTTTTTTTAATCTGGTCGGCGCTTTTTTGAATTTTTTTGCTCAAAACCTTAAAAATGTATATCACATGTGTAATTTTTCTCAAAAAAAAATGTTGTGAGCTTAGAGTTTTCTGGGTTTTCTCACTACAAGTGGATTACATGTACAACATCAGATTCGATTAGAACTTAAAAAAGAAAAAGAAAAACTAAAAAATAGAAAAGGAAGATGGAAAGAAATTCACAAAAAGAAAAAATTTACAAAAACAAAAATCATAAAAATACAAAATCACTGTAGCCAATAGTTTATAAATTATATATATTATTCTCGTTAATTATAGCGTCTGTCGGAGCGGTGTTTACCAGCACGATATTGGGCTTTAGATGGGCTCGGCGTTATATAAACTCCGACTACCGGGACTTATATGAAATGTATTGTTTACACATGACTTTATTATTTTAAAACCTAGAAATATATTGATGTGTCACACTCTCATCCGTTAGATATCTTACAATCTAAAGATGGCACTCAATGGGTTGTTGCGTCTTTCTAATTTTGTTAATGATGATAAGGTCTTTTTGCATATTTACGTCTCCTTTATTCTTTTAGTGTTCTATATTTGTTTATTATTTTACTTCTTTTTCACTAAATATCATTGAAACTATTTTGGCCGGTGAAAACTATTTATATGCATAGTAAATGTCTTAATATAATTCACTTTTTCTAAGTTTAAATATATTTAAATGTATATTTTTAATGATCACAAACCGTATACAACATATGAGTATTATGTTTTTAATAACTACTAAAACTTGTTAATCTCATCGTCTTTGTGTTATTTTATTATTCTCGTTAATTATTTAGTAAATAATTCTACTATATTTTATTTATAGCGTTTCGAATGAGGAAAGATTGTAATTCAACACCTAGTTCTAGGGCTATCATGATGATTCGTGGTAAACCTAAGCAAGACCGGACCACCAACGTTGTCATCACGAGAGACTATAGGTTCAAGCGAAGTTTGTTCACATGGTCCACTCCTTCAATGGGTTTATCATGTAAGAGACAAAAATGTCATTATCGTTATCATAAACAGGTCAAACTTTTATAAAGGATACTAGATTGTTATTGTTAAGTTGTCTCATTCATCCTTTAAACTAGCCATGCGTCTAGTGATATTAATATGGTTAGCCGTTGAAGAATGGTTTGTGTTTGAATTGATTGTTGGTCTTTGCCGTATGATAGCATGAGAATAATCCTCAAAGTGACCAACAAGTCAACAACCTTAGTACTCTTACAAACCTTTAAATTTGAAACCGCGAGAAACAAGTAGGAAAAAGTGCTAGCGATGGTGCACCAGAAAACTGTTGCGGGACAAAACATGAAACAATATTTGATCACACGATAAAGAATTGTACTGAATAGGACCAACTCAACCTTTTTAAGATACCTACATTGAACTTTAAAAGTAAGTTTATTTTTTTTCAGATTTCATGGTTAGTAACCCTCTACACTAGTGAATATGTAGTCACGAAAAAAATAAGTGAGGAGGTGGTAGCTACTAACGATGGCAACCAAATAAGTACACAAATAGTCTCGGTAGATAGTATGTTCATATTACGGTTTTGATTCCTAGGTTAATAAATTACACAACTAATTTCGATATTTTGGTTCCTAGGTTTTAGTAACCATCTTGTCCTTGACACTAACAACATTAAAGTTATGTTATTTATTCTTTTTTAGTAAAGGAAAGTTGAGTTTTAAAAAGAAAATTACACAATTTTGACTGAAGGATCAAATGTGTTGTCTCGGGTGAAATGTGATACAGTTCATTAATCATATAGCTATCACAAAGCTATGTGTGATTGTTTCTCTTTGTTATTAGGCTATTTGGTGTGGGTGGTGGCCCTCCTTGGAGGATGACTTTTCACGTCAGCGCCACGTAGGGTGGGTGTGAGGATGCGCCTAAAGGGGATGGACCCAGAAAATGGAGGATGGGGCTATGTATGTATGTATGTATGTATGTATGTATGTATAAGGGTGTGTAGAGAAGAAGAGAGAGAGGACCGTCTCCAACGTCTCGTGGCAGATGTCCTCGACGTCGTCGGATCACCGGAAATGATGTTAGGGGCGTCGCCAGACCAGACCAGACCTGAACGACTCTCCACACCAAGTAGCCTTATCTTGTTTGTTTGCTTTGTTTTTTGGGTGTGTGTCGTGTGACCTATGCTCTATAGTGAAAGTAATCTATTTAAAGTTTAGGTTGGACTGGTTTGGTATATTAAACAAAAGTAGGCTACTTCAACTCACACTTTAGACAACATATTTCACACATGATATTTTAGAAATATTATTTTTATTACTTCACACTCTATCCACTTCACACTTTATGTGTTTCTTATCATATAATTATACTAAAAACAATTATAGTTTTTCTCTATTTTAATTAAATAATAATATTTTATATTTTTATTATTATTTTTCTCTCTTTTTTAGTTCTACTTATAATCACGTTTAAAATATTAAAAAATTATAAAGAGTGAACAGTTTCCTCTCAAATAAACAGATGAAAATAACATTTTCTTTCGCATCCGTTCACAACAACTTACAATCATTTTTTATAATTTAAAAATCTCTTTTACGGAATTTGATGGATATGATGTGAATGCTTTTAGGTGAGCATGTGTGTGTATATATATATATTTTAAATATTAAAATAAATAGGTGAATTTAATAAAACTTAACAGAACTTTTAATATATGTTAATCTCAAAGACTAAAAGTATTATCCGTAAATAAATGATGAGTATCAAAATATAGTTGTATGAACATAACGTCCCCACAATGTTCTTTCTATTTATTATTATCTTCTTTGTTTTCATAGTTTAGTAGTGTGTCGTGGGGTGGGGGAGGCAGCTAGTTAAGGCAACCTATGTCAAGTTGAGGTTGTACTTAGGGTAGGTATGATAACAAAGCCTGTCTAGTTCATTTTTTTTAATAATTCCTACATTTTTGTAACATAGATACTAAAATACTACATCACATAAAATTTAAACCCCAACTTTTTGTTAGTGTCTACGATTTAAATTCTAAGATTTTGATTGCTCAACACATGACTATTATATTCCAAACAGGACAACTCATCTCAAAAGACTGTAACACCCTGTAAAATTGTGTCCAATGATATAGTGACACGTGTTGTATTTTATATAATTGTCTGTTAAAGACCAATAAGGACTAAAGGCGTCAACATGCTCAAGATTGAGCCTCTGAGTGACGAACCGATGTCAACATCCATAAATAATAGCCTCTGAATGACTGATACGTTAACATACTTAAATCATTAGCCTCTGAGTGACTGATATGTCAATATGCTTGAAACTTGGCCTCTGAGTGACTAATACGTCAACATGCCTAGCCTCTGAGTGACATCGGAATCAACAAGCTTGTGATAAACCTCTGAGTGATCCTTTGTGAAGTCCTAACTCTCATACGTACCGTTTGTTGGACGAGAGAGTTCAATTTTGTATGTCACACCCCGACCCGCAGCGGAAATGGTGATCGGGGCATGATTGGGTTTTCATCAAAGCTTATGACATTTACTATAAAGTTTCATATTTATTATTTCTTTTTAAAGAAGAACATTACAATAAACATACAAGTACAACATGTTCAAATACATATTTCATGACTTCATGATTTTTCTTCTAAGGCAATTTCCTATGTGTTCCTTGCTTCAACCTGTCCACCTGTATCATGTGTAAAAATAGGGTTTTGGGTCAACAAAAAAGTTGGCGAGTGAATCTTATTTAAACATTTGAAAGGATTAGTTATGTTGGTTATTTGAATAAAATTGTGCATAACCAAATATGAATAAACAATTTAATCACAAAACACATAATATCAATAAATGCACAAGCACACACACCAAATGATGAACAATGAGATCAAGGCTCAATCAAACGGAGCCGATCAAATGAGGCACCTGATGCTCAACTCGTCTCCCACGAGGAACTGATGGGCCTAATGAATGATTTGCACACAACTTGACAAGAATGTAAACACGTATCACAATAAACAACATAATCACATAATCTCATTTAATGCACAAGCACACACCAAATGATGAACAATGAGGCACCTGATGCTCAACCCGTCTCCAACGAGGAACTGATGGGCCTAATGAATGATTTGCACGCAACTTGACAAAATGTAAACACACATCACAACAAACAATATTTACATCTCGAGTTTAGATCATATAACGGTAATAGCACGAGCTTGAATAAATGAAATAATTAAAGCGACACATGATACACCCCAAAACATGAATAAAAAGGGGAATTTGTAAGAATTCACTCACAGTGGGTGCGTTTCTTTGATGACGTTGGATGCGCACGAATTTTAGGAATTGATCGACGAGGAAAAACTAACCTAAAATAATAACGAAATGGTTCGGTAAATAAATGGATTTTATTCGAGATTAATGTTTTTAATTAGTGCTTTTAATGGAATTTTTAGAATTATTTTTGTGAGTTTAAGGACATTTTCTAACTTGAAAAAAAAATATTATTTTTAAGTGTTTTTAATTGATTTTTAAATAAAATAAACAAAAAATAAAAATAAAAAAATTTGACTTTTTGACCGTTGACCGTTGACCGGTCGGACTATGTTTAACCATGCGCTGAGTGAGGTTCGAACTCGGGACCTCTCGTACGCGTGCACGCAGCTCTACCAACTGAGCTACGTGTCTAACCCGAAATATTCTCTGTTTTAATTATATTTATATACTAATTACTTTTAAACTTATTTGGTTTTTTTATTAAAAAGGATTTATATGGCCGAACCGGTTGCAGGGACCCGAAGTCGAACTCGGGTCCTTCGGTTCGAATGCGCACAGCCCAACCAGTTGGGCTGTGTGTCTAATCTGTTTAACTTATGGATTATATTACTCTTATAAACATTCTGTGCATTGTTCTGATTCAGTTCTAAAAATGTTGGTTTTAATTCTGAAAGTCGGTACGTTGTGCGATTCGAACTCGTGACGTGCATATTGTTTGCGCACACAGTCCACCGCTGGACCGTGTGTCTAACCCGTTTGAATATCTGGTTTTAATTATACTAATACCTATTCTCGACTTCATCTTCTTCATTTACAAGAACTCAGATCAGTGAGATCCGACTGTTTTGTTTAATTCGATTATCAAAACTTATAGTTGGTTGGAATGAAATAGTTAACGAGATTAAAGAATAGAATGTACCAAAACAGCGCGTTTACTTCAGATTTCCGGCAGGAGTCGTCCGCTCTGATTTGTGACTCTCGGCTGAGTGAAGTGTTTGACAGTTTAGATTCTTGTGTTATGAAATTAAGTTACTGAGTAAGAGATATCAAGAGTTTTTAGATGGTTATACCGATCGACAGTGAGACTTCGATGTTTCAGTGAAATTCCGGTGAGTGTGGGATTTCCCGGCGGCGTAGTCTGGGACAGATTCTGGTTGAAGGATTGAAGTTAATACATGTCGAATAATGGATTACAAATAAAAGAGTCGAGAATTTTACCGATTTGAAGTAAGTCTCGGTTTTCCGGTGAAAGTCCGGCGACTGTAAAATATCTCCGGCGACGTGTTTTGATGAATTAAGCTTCGGAAACGATCGTGGTTCTGAGCGAAAGGATTTTCAGAGTGTTCAAGTGGGTATTTATAGTGAAAACAGGTTGAATTGAGTCAAGGTCCGCGAGTTAGGATTTCCGTCGGTTATGACGGAAATTGATTGCCGGCAACGGTTATAACCGATGTCGACATCAATTGGAGCGGTTTAGTCGAAACGGATCTGGCCAAAATCGCGGATTGCCGGATTTTCCGGTGATTGCGAGCTCTGAGTGCGCGTGTTTTCTCTGGTTTGAATTCGGGTTTACTTTAAGTATCATTTAATTCAGTATTGTTACAAAGAAACGCGTGTGGCGGAGTGGTGTGTTGTGTGTTTGTTCATCCGGGTGACCCGGGTTCGAAACCCGGCGTCTGCATTTATTTTTTTTATTCAGTTTTTATTAGAAATTTTAAATTATGGTTTTTAAATTCTAATATATTTATTAATTATGTATTGTTTAAAATTAATATCAACTATAAATACGCAACGAAATTTATAACTGAATGTTTGACTGATAAACGAAGCGGATTTTGAAAACCCGTTTTTCGACGGATGTTACATTGTAAATATGTAAAAGTTGGATAATTGAGGGATTAAAAGTGTCAACATGTTAATTTATACCTCTGAGTGACCTTTTAACCAACCGAGAACTCAACAATGTCCGGGCATAATCCCGGGTATGCCAAGTATTGGCTACGGAGGGCTAAAAGTGCCAAAATAGTATTTAAAATCGTTTTTATAAGCTTTATATAGTTTAGGGGCCAAAGTGTCTAATTTTAAAACTGAAATAGGGGCGGTCGCGGGCCGCGAGAGACCCGGCCTGTGTCTCTCGCGCCTCGCGAGAACAGACCTACAGCAGAAAGTTTGTTTTGGAGCCCAAGCAAAGCTCCAAAACCATTAAATCGAAACCATGGCCTTCCTAATCATCTATGCCACATTTTAGGACACTTTTAAGCTTCTTCTTACACCCCTAGACACCTGGTTTCACCTCCTTTGAGCTCTCCAACTATAAATAGGTGCTTAAGTTCACCATTTCAACTTGCACCTTTCTTATTCACTCTTCTCCCTACTCTGGAAGATCCTAACTAAAAGGAGCAGTCCAACATAGTTCTTTTGCATCTAGGAATCACTGGTAAGTGTTCCTTCCTTGTGCATTTTCGTTTATAGGCTTCTATAGCCTAAAGTCAAGCGTTTTACGTAAAACGCTTTGACTTTCAGTTAAGACCATTATGGTCCAGCCATTGTTCAAAATGAACATGGCTAAATGATCATAGTAAGGTAGGTATTAGTCCCTATAAAGGGCACCTCCTGAAGATCACGTTTGCTAGACCAATTGACGGGTCAAAGTTATGATATTAAAAAGTCAAACAAGCCATTTTTCAGAAAAATCACAAATTGATCTTATATATGTTATGAAACCTGTTTTGACACTTAAACAAGTTGGTAATAATTATTAGAACATGTATGAACATGTTCGGCTCGTCAATTTCAGTTCTAGGGTCGGTTCGCAACCGAAAGTCGCAAGGTTTGACTTCTGCTTTGACTTTCGATTCTAACCCGATCTAGATTAGTTGCCCACTGATCTAAAGTTGCATTATGATCATAATATAATATAGCATAACCCTCTGAGGTTATATTACATGATCATAATCAGAATCCAAGTTTATGCGCAAGTTCCATAATTATTTGGGATGTTAAACCAAGTTATAAACTGAGTTTTTGAACAAGTCCTTAAACTATGTCGATAATGACGGTTTTAGCCCATGTGGCTTATAAAATAGTTTTAATCAAATCTTTTCAAGGTAGATCACTTACCTACGGATATGTTATATAAAATAACATATTTTAAACATTTTAATCTGATCCAAACATCAGTTTTCATAAACATCGCTTAAAGACATCACTTTACGACATAAACACTGTTTCGGCGCATAGTATGGTTTTAAACCATATTAGTGGACCAAGACTTGTTACCTACTGAATTTAAAGCTTATTTTAAACATATTTACAGTAGGTACTTATTATAAACTCAGAATCCCAACTAATTTATAAACTATGTGTAAAATGACCAAAATGCCCCTTCGGTGCATAGTTTGGTCATAAAGGTAAAATACACATATATTTGATATCCTACTGATAGTATATCATAAATAAATTATTTTTCCAGAATACTCATGATTATAAACTTAAATTTTATTAAGTTCTTTTTATACGATACGAAATTACCGAAATGCCCCTATAAGGCATAATTTCGTTTTAAAACCTCAACGGGCATACAAGTTGATATCCTACTGATATCTTAACTTATTTAAAGTATAATGGCATATAGAACTTGTCCATAACTTATCCGGTTACCCGATATCTCTATTATGCGCACAGTTACGTATATGTGACTATTTTACGAAATTCAACCGTAACGGTTTAACCTTATCATTTTAAGTTCAAAATCCAGAATGTTTATAGTTTACCCATATTATACAAGTCAAGTACTTGTTGGGTATAAACTACATTCTATCTGATCATCGTTTAATCAAGCGTTATACGTAATGATCATGTACATTATTCAGTTTATACAACCGTTAGTATTTAATTGGCTAGTTTATGCCATAATCCAGACTAGAGCCTTCTCGATAAAAGCTATCTGCACTCGGTACTTTTGTATACGGCTGAGCTATTTAAAAATAAAAGAAGAAAGCAATCTTAGGTAAATACTCTCAACTTATTTCCCCTATAGGGCTTGGGATATGGTAAATTATTATTGCATGGTCTATTGCATGGTTAACCTTCCTAAGATAATAAACGATTTTGTACCGTTTGCACCTGAAATCATTTTTAATATTTTCAAAATGAGTCAGTTGGGTGTATTTACCAGCGTAAGCTGACGTATCCTCCAAAGACTAATCTGCAGGTACAACCCGAAATTAAGCCGGAAGCTGCTCGTTAGAGAATAAGAGGATTCTTGTAAATCCTTAGATCTGGCTAAAGTCTGTTTTGTATTCTTTCTTGTACATTCTATGATCCGCCTGTGGATCTTCTATTAGAAGCTTGTATATTATTTTGTATTTTCGAACATTCGGTTTGTAATAGTAATTTTACTCCAAGACTTCCGCTGTGCCACGTTTAATTGACTATGACGTTATCAACTGTTGTCACGATACTCTATACCCGGGCCCACCGGTGTATGGATTTCAGGGTCAGAAATGCAGGGTGTGACAAAGACCAATCAGATTAGTAAGAGAGCTCATTCAGTCTATAACCATCATATTTGTTGTCCAAACAACCTATGTGAAACAATCTTGTACCTTGTAATTGTTTCGGTCTTTAACATTCGACCTCCTTAAAAGTGATCGTCCTTGTTCGCGACAACTCAAAAGTTTTCATTCTGATACCAAAAGAACTCCACCTAAAAGACTAATCAGTTTTCACATATTTCAACACATATTATTGTTATCAAATGAATACAATATAAATATAATATAATGTATCTTTAAATTGTAACAGAAGCAAAGTGAATCTTTTCTATTGTAACAGAATGTACACGTGGCGAATAATAGATGGGTAACAGCTGTGAAACCTTCTAGAAGCCATTAACACCCAATCGTGCAAGCATCTTTTCGGTTATAACCAATTGCCACATGGCAGCATCTGGACGGCTGAGGAAGATCACGGTGATGGCATGCTCACATTTATAAGATGTAGTGATCTCATGTTGACACGTGGCACCTCCCTAACCGCTGATGAGCTCACGATCCGTGTGCACTAACGGATTGCCAACAAACGTTAACGGAATAACAAAAGATTCTGTTAAAGTTAACAATCTCTCTTTTTGGTGCCAAAGACCGGCTATAAATAAGTAACTTGGAGTTCAAGAAAAGGTATTCACTCTCAACTACTCTCTCACTTACAATACTTACTTCCGACTACCTGTACTTATTCTCACGCCGGAGGGTGGTCACGGAGAGAACCCCCTTCTCCCCGTGGCGAGCTAACGGTGTTCTGTTTTGCAGGATCAGCCGAAATATTGTTCTATTCATCATCCATCATGAAACCAAACGGAGGGTTAACCCTTTTATGCAGAGCCCATTCCATAGATCTACTTTGACTCCGGTCTAGTTGATCTAGGGTTTCTTCATTGGCGCCCACCGATTTCGATTCTTTCTCACCTTTCATTTCGTTTCACTTAGATCTGCAGCGTCATGGCTGACGGTCATCTTTTCAAGGTCCTCGATCAGGGATTCGACGCGTTGTTGTTGGACCTCAGGTCGACGGACAAATAGTTGAGGATTCTTCCGGCAAAGCTAATGCTCAGTATGATCCTAATCATGCGAGTATTCCTGTAACGTCGGCGGCTCCTCTAGTTGATGTTACGTCGATTTTACCACCTGGAGAGACTCCATTATCGTGGTTAATCGAATCTCAAGAGATTCTAAACGCTATGTTATGTGCCCAAACCGGAACTCCAGCTTTTCAAGCTCCGGTTAACGCTCCTCAGGTCCGTGCTACGCCGGCACCTCGAGTTTTGAGTTATAATACTCAAATTTATGCTCGTTCCCCTTCGCGCATGCTTGAAGATGGAACAGAAATGTATTCTAAAACCAGGAATGATCCTGTTCATTCTGGTAATAGAAGGCAAGAAGACAACGTTCAGTGTCGCGCATCTGTCCACTCTCGTTTGGGCCCGCGGTCTTCGCAGAAACGGGACACCCAACACGATGAGCTCGATAGAACCTATGAGGAAGGGGATAGTGCAAGTATTTTTAATCGAATATCTGCAGATCATGCTAGTTACCGGCCAAAAGTACGCGCAGTATACAATCCAGAAGCTGAGCATGATTACAATTTGGTGTATCGCCCAACCGAAGCAGCTGAACAATCAAAGTTTATCAGAGAGATAGCACTGGCTCCGTTGGAGCGAGCGAAATTACCATCCAACGTTGGGAAGTTTAACGGTTTGACCGATCCTGATGATCACATGCGCCTTTTTACCGGTGCAGGGTTACTTGGGTGCTGGACATTGCCAATGTGGTGTCACCTATTTGTACAGACCCTTACCGGCGCTGCGCGCCTTTGGTTTGATAATTTGCCGGCAGGTAAACTTTCCTCTTGGAACGACTTAAAAGAGAAATTTCTTATACACTTTAGCCAGCAACGGCGATACGTGCGCGACTCCTCCGATGTAATGAACATCTGGCGGAGGGACGATGAAAGCCTCGAAGATTTTATAACGTGTTACAATAAAGACGTATTGGAGATTGGAGATGTCCATGAAGACCTTATACGCGCACAGTTCAAGTATGCGGTAAGGTGCAAACGAAATGATTAAAGTGTTGTCCGGTACAACTGGCCTTCCAAAAAACTGGGATAAACTCATGGCGGCAGCCAAGGTCTACGCCCAGACTGAGCGCAACTTAAGTTCTAACCGGCCACCTCTGCCTCAGAATCGTCCGCAAGACTTAAGTAGAGGCAGCCGCAAGTATAAGAGAAACTGGAAAGAGTCAATCAGAATTCGTATTCTCCTTATTCGCCAATTGATGCGCGAGCAACAATCAACAAGATAACAACTCAAAAAGCGATTAAGCAGGAGAATAGGGAACGTCAGTGGACTCCCTTAACGAAATCTCCGGCTGAGGTTCTCAGCACTGAGAATTATCAGTTTAAACAGCCGTAACCAATGAAAAACAAAAAAGGGCAAGACCCAAATTTGTTCTGTGACTATCATAGAGACACAGGCCACACAACAGATAACTGCATCAGTCTGCGCACGGAGATTGAAAAAGAATTAAAAAGTGGGAAGCTTACACATCTAGTCCAGAATGTGCGCAAAGAGATTAAGCAGATTACGCGCGAGAACGAAGGGCCTAGCAACAAGAAAATGAAACAGCACGTTTCCATGATTCAAGGTGGATCATCGCGCAAGCGTAGCCTTCAACATTTTCAAAACAACACTTGGCGCGAACAGCAAGTTATTTTTCCTATCGTTCCAGGAGGTCCTCAAGAAGACCGGCCAGTAGTTATCACCGGTATCTTTGGGCACTACCAAACAGACTATATGTTTATAGATCCGGGTAGTTCCATGGATATCATGTATGAGCAGTGCTTCAAGCAACTAGATCCTGAGGATAAGGCACGCTTGGAACCAGTTGATTTTCCATTAATTGGGTTCTGCAATGAGGCTGTCTTTCCTCTAGGACAAATCCTCTTTCCTGTTACTTTATCTGATGGGAGGTGTTCTCGAACGAGTAACGTCAACTTCATGGTGATGCCGGCAAATTCCCGTCACGATGTACTACTGGGACGCCGTGCGCAACGTGATTTTAGTATGATTACCTCCGCTCCGCATGCTGCTTGTGGTTTTCCGACACCAAATGGTGTAGCTATACTTTATGCACGGAAGTAAATCATGTCAATTGAGGAACCAGTTATGAAGGCTGGCAAGACATTGCCAAGCAATGAACCAGAAAAGTGGGTACTCAACAATAAGTACCCCGAGCAGACAATCTTATTAGGGCCTACAGTCAGTATTGAAATTCGCGCAAAGCTTAAACTGCTGTTGTTTCGCAACAAAGACATTTTCGCCTGGACACCTGCCGACATGGTTGGTGTCCCGCGCGACGTTGCGGAACATTGCCTGAATGTATTTCCATCAGCAGAACCAGTTGTGCAGAAAAAGCGCAGCCTCGGGTCAGAAAAGACAGAGGCAATGAACGAACAAGTCAACGAGTTATTAAATGCTGGTATTCTGCGCGAAGTCAAATACCAGACCTGGGTGGCAAACCCAGTCATGGTAAAGAAACATAATGGCGGATGGCGGATGTACGTAGATTTTAAAGATCTAAACAAGGCGTGTCCGAAAGATTGTTATTCTCTTCCTGAGATTGACAAAAAGGTTGACTCATTAGCTTCCTTCCGCTGGAAATGTTTTCTAGATTGTTATAAAGGTTATCATCAAGTCTTGATGAAAAAAGAGGACGGAGATAAAACCGCTTTTCGCACGGAGAAGGGCATTTTTTGGTATACCAAGATGCCTTAAGGTCTCCGCAATGCGGGAGCTACTTATCAAAGATTGATGGATACAGTGTTTGGAGATGACATCGGGAAAACTGTGGAAGTCTACATTAATGATTTAGTCGTTATGAGTAATTCAGAAGACACTATGCTAGACAACATCCAACGAACTTTTGATTCTCCGCGCGAGGTAAATCTAAAGTTAAATCCCAGCAAATGCTCCTTCGGCATGGAGAAGGGCAAATTTTTGGGTTTCATCGTCACCAGAGACGGTTTCAAAGTTAATCCTGAGAAGGTCGAGGCAACACAAAAATGTCTTCTCCTACTACCATCAAAGAGATGCAACGTTTGGCTGGAAGGTTAGCTGCGCTAAACCGCTTCCTCGCTAATCATGCTGCAAAATCTTATCCATTTATTTGAACCTTGCGCAATTGTACGAAGAGAAAAGAGTTCGCATGGACTCCTGAAGCTGATCAAGCTTTCCAGCAGATGAAAGATTGTTTAGTTCAACTTCCCACACTTACTGCTCCTCGAGAAAAAGAACCCATGGTCTTATATCTTGTTGCATCTGAGGTAGCAGTAGGTGCTGTCTTGTTGGTAGAACGCGAAGGGGTCCAGTCTCCAATTTATTATATCAGCAAGATGTTGAACGATCCAGAGACAAGATATTCAATCATGGAGAAATTAGTTTTAGCATTGGTCCATGCTTCCCGCAGGCAGCGAAGATACTTTTCAGGACATGTTATTACAGTTTTAACAAATTTTCACATTGGCCAAGTCCTGGCCAAACCAGACGTTTCTCGACGACTTGCAAATGGGCAATAGAATTGGGAGGTTATAACATCTGTTATAAACCTAGAACAGCTATCAAAGGCCAAGTTTTGGCAGATTTCATCGCTGAATTCCTGCTGATAAGCTTGAAGAATGCCAAGCAATCCAAAACCCAGTCCCAGTCATCGACAACAGAGCCTGGACATTGTTTACAGATGGCGCATCAAACAGTGATGGGGCTGGAGCAGGTCTTCGATTAATGAGTCCAGAGGGAGCGGAATTCACATATGCAATTCGGTTGGATTTTAAAAGCACCAACAACGAGGCCGAATATGAAGCTTTCCTAGCAGGCTTACGCCTCGCTATCAAAATGGGTGCAACAAATTTAGAAGCCCATGTTGATTCATTACTAGTTGCTGAGCAAATAATTGGAACGTATGATGCAAAGGGAGATATCATCGCTTTATACTTGGCGCAAGCCAAGGCTCTTATATCACAGTTCCAACAATTTAAAGTCACACACGTCAAGCGAAGTGAAAACAAACATGTTGATGCTTTTAGCCTTGTGTACGACACGGAAGCTGTGATTCCTGCCGAAATTGGGTTACCATCTCCAAGAATGCTAGCTTTGGAAAAACAAAAAGGCGCATCGACCTAGACTTATTGGAAGAACGACGAGAAAATGCAGCAATTCGCGAAGCTAAATACAAGTCCCAGCTTGAAAAGTATTACAACAAAAGGGTACGCATCTGTTCCTTTTCGCCTGGTGACTTTGTTCTTTGCGATAATGAAGCATCGAATGCCGAAAAACCGGGGAAGTTAGCCCCGCGATGGGAAGGTCCGTACGTGATAAATGAAGTATTGGGAAAAGGCGCGTACACTCTGAAGCATATGGACTGATACAGCGTTCCTTGAACCTGGAACGCCCAACAACTACACCGATGTTATATGTAATCTCAGTCCTCTAAGCAACTTCTGAGCGTTGCGTAACAAGACTACTTACTTTATTTTGTTATGTAATCTTAGTGGCAGCCATAGCTTTGCGCTTTATCAGTATGAATAAAATACTTTGCCACTACTTACAGTCTTGTATATGTTCATTTACAAATGCATGCAATTCCTTTGGATAAACAAAAACACAAATTCATGAGCCACAAGCTAACTTAATATTTACGCTCACACATGAGAACAGAAATTGTTCATTTATTTATCCTACACAAGTAATTGGTCCCATGTAAACATTGTAAAACTAAAATATATTATATTCATATCCATAGTACTTGCGCAGCAGCGCAACATTACAAGTTATCACAAAGTGAAAAATTACAAATTTCTTATTCTATGGATTTGGTCCCCACCTGCCTCTCTGTTGACGAAAAGATCTCCTTTAATTTATCAACAAAGTCATCTTGCTGTAGCGCGGCATCCAAAAGGTCCATAATTGGAATTTGCAATTTATCATATTTTTCTTCGGCAGCAGAATAAATGGCGGCAGTATTTAGCCCATGCGTGGCAGCACGGCTTGTATCCTATTCGGTCTTTAGCGCATGGGCCACGTGCAAAGTACACTCTATATAGCCCTCGGCATGCCCGTCATTGCGCGCCGCGATCATCAATTCTGCCAATCTCTCATCCAACTCCGTAGAGTTAAGGATGGCATTTGCAATCTGTATACAAATACAATCAGTATATTTTGCGACAATCAAACCAGACATGTATAAAGAAAAGGGAATATTACCTCCACTATCCCGTACTCCCGCAACCAAGTAAGCTGGTTCATGAGGGATTCGGTGAGGCTTTCTGCTGTAGCGCTAGCGACCTCCGTGTCGTTAATTTTTTGTTCGCCTTCAGTCAAACGGCGGATCAACTCGGCTTTTTCTGTTCGGTGAAGGTTGATATCTTTTTTTCAAACTATCAACCTCATCTTGCAGCCACGCCTGGTCAAATAGCATAGTAGTTAGATCATCAATTTCTTTATTCTTAAGAAGGAGAGTCATTTTGGTTGATACCTCATTCTGCTCGCTCCTTTCCCTGTGCGAGCGCGCCTTTTCTGCTGCCGCAACTAAATCAGCTTTTTCTTTCTTGAGTTTCTCAATTTCGTTGCGCAGAGAAATTTTTTCTTTGTTATCACGATCACAAGCCTCCACAAAGCGCTTGCGCTCGTCCGCATATTGCGAAGCAGAGGCCTCACACTTGCGTTTCCACAACAGCGCAGCCCACTCTTCAGTCTTCTTCTCTTCCTCAAACTGGGCCTTTTCCGCCTCAAAATTGACCAGCATTTTCAACGTCTTCTCCTTCTTAAGTTTGGCCTTTGCCTTCTCAAGCTCAACTTCATCACACTATTTGTTCATGCTACGTCATTCGCGCACAATCCTGTTTATGGTGGAAGACGCAAGGGCAGACTCTTGCAAATATGACTCGTAGGTAGCCTCGTGGTTTTTTTCTTCCTGGCGCTTCACCTCCGCCGGCGGGAAGATGCCCTTATACCACTCCCTGCAGGAGTGCCAATCAGTGAAAACATCACCCTGCTTAACTTTCCACACGGGCTGATGAATCGCAGAGGCCCGCCTCTCAGAACAAGAGCGATAATAATAGTCCCCAGGCGTCTCCTCTGGGCGAATAGGCGACTCCTCCTCCGAATCCTCAACAAACACAAAGCCTTCACTTTGTGTTGAAGGCCCGGCTCCCTTGGATATCAACTTTGACGGTTCCCCAACATCTGTAGCCGTATCTTTAACCTGCTCGCCAGCAGGATTCTCAGCATCAAAATTTTTGGGCTCTTCTTCCGGAGCCATTTTCTCAATATTTTCCGGGACGATTGGGTCGGCATCAAGAACAGGAGTTTCTTGCCCCGCATCTCCCTCTTCAACGTTCTCAGGCCTACGCGGCGATGGTATAGCAGATGAGGTGGCCGGCACAGCCTTCACCATTTTCTCTGCAAAACATATTAACAAATACCAAGTATAAGATTCTGCGCAACTTTTATGACAGAAATGCGCAACAAACTAAACGTACCAGGTGAGAACTTCTTTGGAAAGGCATCCTATTGCCCTTCTTACCAATGCGCGGGCGCGCAACTTTGGTTGGCGCAGGAGTTTTAGTCTCCGCCTCCTTCCTCTTCTTAGAAGTGCGCTTCAACGCCTCTTCCGGGCTAGAAGGTACTTCCAAAGGATCATCTGGGTTCGTAGCAGGAAGAGATGAGGTGTCAACGGGTTCTGGCTTCGGTTTCTTCAAACCTACAGGCGCAAGACCCTCCAGTGAGTCCGACACCACCACATAATTGCACCAAGAGCCAGATACGGGAAGTGTACCTTTCTTGCCCTCAGCCTTTGCAGCAGCTGATGGCTTGGTTTTTTGCTCTAGGTTGGAAGGGGGAGGCGCAGTAGCTGCAGCAGCAGTTGGTTTCTTCTTCTTCTCGAATCAGGGCCTACGCCCAAGTTTAGCAAATCACCTACATAATCAATCATATTGAGCAAAGGTTGCGCCATTAGTTATATTGCAATATTACTTAGAAAAAATGTTCAAGAGTAATATTGCAATATCAACTTAGGCTTTGTAAGGACTTATTTACCAATCTTCGAATATGGTTGCGCCTCCAGATCCTCCTTCTTGGGTAACTCAAAGTTCACCAAGATTTGTGAGAACCAAGTTTCCTCACCATCAGCAATAGGCACGACGCCCATTTTTCCTTTCTCTCTCTTGAAAGAGACCAAGTAGAGAGGCGCAGCTACATAACAAACATTTTTGCATCAGTACATATCTATTGAAAGATATTGCTAGGAAGTTAAAGGGTTACATACCAGTTCCATCTTCTGTATACACCGGTATTTCCCGGCGTACCTTCTTCCAGAAAATACTCATCCCGGCAGCGATGAGGGCCCTCTCCGGCAAAACAATATTAGGCACATCTTTAATATCTTGATACCATACCTCGTCGGTAGGTATGGTAAGGGTCTCCAGCTCGATCTCATCACCGGCCCGGAATATCATCTTCATCGGGATCACCGCCGCCTTGATAAAGAAGAACTTCTGCTTCCAGTCGTGGTAGGACTTCGGCGGCACCAACAGCAATCGTTTAGCTTGCACACGCTGTTGGAACGAATAAAAACCCAACGAGCAGTGCAGCTGGTAGAAAACTCTAAACTTCTCGACCGACGGCACGATCTGCATCGATCGGCAAACGAACTCAAATGTCGGATCCTCACCATTCCCATCGGGCTCAACTGAGGAATGTGAATCTTGTAAAAACCAAGAATTTCCAGCAATATATGGGTCACCGGCAACCGGAAGTTCCCTTCGGAAAAATAATCGTAAAATAATGTAATGTAGCCGGCCGGCGCATCAGCCGCGTGGCATTCGCTACCGGAAAAAACGCTTTCCAGGACGGAGCGAAAAAGAAGTTGGTGGCAAGATTATCGAAATCTTTCTTCGACCACTTTAACGGTGACAAACTTGACGACGACATCTCAGCAGAACTTGCACCGATGGCCATAACTCGAACTTTGAAGAAAACTTAGAAAACTTTGAAGGTCGTCGGAAATTTTGAACACAAATTTCTCTCAAGTTATAATTGGGTGAGGAAGCAAATGGATCGTTGATCCCTTTATATACTAACCGCAATTAATGCACGATTGGACTGCATCGACTTTTGCGATCGTCATTTATCCCCAAGTAACCGCAGGGGCGAGTGGGGAACAGTCACCGCCCCACGCGCGCGAGTGTCGCTGAAAAGCATTAAATACGGTAAGACATGTACTGTTGACAGCCTGTCAACAGTACCACCACGTCTCAAGAACGTGCGTCGTCACCAACTACACCATCCAGATAAGTGACACGTGTCTAAGTATATTTGAAATTCAAATACTTTTTCAAAATTCACTTACGACACGTCATCAAGATGCATAAAGCAACAAAAAGCTAGTCCTTACCTAGCGCAGCACATTTATCTTAAGTCCAGTGCTCCACCTACTTTTTATTCTTACATATGAGCAACACTGGACTGGGGGGACTTGAAGGGGTATGGTCCCAAAAACCTTGCGTCAATTAAGGAAACCATACCCATTAATAACTTCTAAGAAAACTGCGCGCAGACTTCTTTGCCAAAATAAGATTTATTAGAACTCTGCGCCAAATATCCAAGAAAGGAAAGTGTCATTTAACTACCTTGCGCGGGCTCGCACAAGGTTCAAAGTTAACCTTGAACATTCTCTTTGGATAAATGCTTCATTTAACTACCTTGCACGGGCTCGCACAAGGTTCAAAGTTAACCTTGAACACTCTCGTTTGATAAGCTTCATTTAACTACCTTGCGCGGGCTCGCGCAAGGTTCAAAGTTAACCTTGAACATTCTTGTTTGATAATGCTTCATTTAACTACCTTGCGCGGGCTCGCGCAAGGTTCAAAGTTAACCTTGAACATTCTTGTTTGATAATGCTCCATGCACAAACCTTGGGCAGATATTTATATCAAAGCAAGCATCCGCCAAACGTTGCTCTAAGCAGCAAGGAGAAGAAGGAAGATCAGTTAACTAACTTGCGCTTCTCGCGCAAGGAAACAGTAAATCCTGAGAAACTTTCCCTTAGCAAAATCCTTGACTTGGTGCAGAAGCAAAGGGAATCTTTTCTATTGTAACAGAATGTACACGTAGCGAATAATAGATGGGTAACAGTTGTGAAACCTTCTAGAAGCCATTAACACCCAATCGTGCAAGCATCTTTTCAGTTATAACCAATTGCCACATGGCAGCATCTGGACAGCTGAGAAAGATCACGGTGATGGCATGCTCACATTTATAAGATGTAGTGATCTCATGTTGACACGTGGCACCTCCCTAACCGCTGATGAGCTCACGATCCGTGTGCACTAACGGATTGCCAACAAACGTTAACGGAATAACAAAAGATTTCGTTAAAGTTAACAATCTCTCTTTTTGGCGCCAAACACCGGCTATAAATAAGTAACTTAGAGTTCAAGGAAAGGTATTCACTCTCAACTACTCTCTCACTTACAATACTTACTTCCGACTACCTGTACTTATTCTCACGCCGGAGGGTGGTCACGGAGAGAACCCCCTTCTCCCCGTGGCGAGCTAACGGTGTTCTGTTTTGCAGGATCAGCCGGAATATTGTTCTATTCATCATCCATCATGAAACCAAACGGAGGGTTGACCCTTTTATGCAGTGCCCATTCCATAGATCTACTTTGACTCCGGTCTAGTTGATCTAGGGTTTCTTCACCTGTCTAATAATATATGGACTTCGTCCAAATTGTAAATTGCCTATGATGGTCCTATTAAGACCTGGGCCAAATATAGATATGTTAAGCCTAAGAGTTGTGATGTTATTCACACTAGTATAGGCAGTGGATTTTCTTATATCCAATGTTTAAAAGCCGATATGGTTATTATACCATGGCTAAGACAAAATTTTATTTGGTATATAGAACCAAAGCTTTGAAGAATGGCTAATTCTAATGAGGCACAAAGTAGCCATCGGAATGTCAAATTCGCCGAAAATATAGCCATAAATAATGATAATGATTTCCAAGCTCGCATTGATGCGGCTGTGGAAAGGGCCATGAGTAAGGCCATAAAAGGGCTAAGAGAGCCGAATGCCACTCGCTCTAGACCCCTATCTATTCCACCATCTTCAGCTCATAAAGAGAGCTCTGTTCACTCTTCAAATGCGAAGAGTGAACCAAGGATAACAGACTATGTTGATAGGTCCCGTTCTTCCAAGAACGAATGTACCTACAAATATTTTGTCTCCTGTAAACCCCGAGACTTTAATGGGGAAAAGGGGCCGTAGAAACCCTTAAATGGTTAGACGAAATGGAGACTATAGTTGATATCAGCAATTGTGCTGAAAAAGATGTGGTCAAGTATGTATCACAATCTTTTAAGGGCGATGCCCTAACATGGTGGAAGGCCATGATTCAATCAACAGGTAAGGTACACCTGTACAACTTGGGATGTTCCAAGTTTGTTGAATTAATAAAGGAAATTTATTGTCCAACCCATGAGGTGGAGAAAATAGAGACAGACTTCTTGTCTCTTTCCATGAAAAACCTAGACTGTCGGAAGTACGTTTCCGATTTTAATTCCTTATCTAGGTTAGTTTCCTATCTTATCACCCCTGAATCCAAACGCATTGCGCGTTTTATAAATGGATTAGCGCCCGAGATTAAGGGAATGGTAAAGGCTGCTCAGCCTAGTACCTATAGGTCTGCTGTTGACCTATCTCTCTCCCTTACCCTTGATATAGTGAGGCAGAAGTCAGTCAAGCCTGAAACTGACTGGAAAAGGAAGAGAGAGGAAGACAACTCCCATAGATTTAATAAGAAAAATAAAGGGAGATTCGGGTTCAAAGGGAACCAAAGCAAGTCGGCTGTGATGCCATTCTGTAATACTTGCAACCGAAGACACTGGGGACAGTGTAATCCTGACCCACAAGCTAGACCTTATGGTATATGTAAAAGAAGGGGGCATAAGACCCAAGATTGTAGAGACCTTAAAGATGCTATATGCTATATCTGCCATGAAAAAGGGCACATTGCAAGTAGCTGCCCTAAGAATTCAAGGAAAAATAATCCGAAGCCTGGAGAGGCCAAAAAGGGGAATGCATGCGCCTTTCGGCTAACTGCTAAGGAAGCTGTTAATGACAATAACGTCATAACGCGTACTTTCCCCATTAATGATATTTATGCTAGAGTCTTTTCGATTCGGGTGCGGATAAATCATTTATTGATCATAAGTTTAGTAAACTATTAAATTTACCCATAAGAACTCTAGATAAAATTTATGAGATAGAACTCGCCGATGGAACCTTAGAAACTGCTTCTTCCATTCTTGATGGATGCTCTATATCCATTAAGAATCATTCCATCCCTATCTCTCTTTTGCCAATGAAATTGGCTGGGTTTGATGTTGTTTTAGCATGTATTGGTTATCTTATAACCAAGCCCGCATTGCCTGCGATAAAAAGCTCATCGAGATTAAAACCCCATCTGGTGAAATGATCACCATCCCTGGAGACTCACACTATGGATTGCCGGAAAATGTGTCGTTATTTAAGGCAACCAAGTGTTTGAGAAGAGGATGTGTCGTCTACATGGCACAAGTAACCATAAATGAAGCAAAGCCGAACCTTGAAGATCAACCAGTTATCTCGGAGTATCCCGATGTTTTCCCTGAAGAATTACCAGGCCTACCTACAGATAGGCAAGTGGAGTTTAGGATTGATATCCTACCAGAGCAGCACCTGTTGCTAGAGCTCCGTATCGGTTAGCACCGATGGAAATGAAGGAATTGAGGAAGCAATTAGATGAACTTTTAGAAAAAGGCTTTATTCAGCCTAGTTCCTCGCCTTGGGAGCTACTATCCTTTTTGTGAAGAAGAAAGACGATTTGATGCGAATGTGCATCGACTATCGGGAGCTGAACAAGCTAACCATTAAGAATAGATATCTCTGCCCAGGATTGATGATTTATTCGACCAACTTCAATGGGCTAGTTATTTTTCTAAGATAGATTTAAGATCAGGATATCATCAACTGAAGGTTAGAAGTGAAGATGTTCCTAAAACGGCCTTCAGGACCCGCTATGGTCATTTTGAATTTTTTGTGATGCCTTTTGGGCTCACAAATGCACCAGCAGCATTCATGGATCTCATAAATAGAGTCTGCAAACCGTATTTGGATAAGTTTGTCATTGTCTTCATAGACGACATACTTATCTATTCTCGTAATCAAGCTGGTCACGAGAAACATCTTCGGTGCATCTTAAAATTATTAAGGCAGGAGAAACTTTATGCAAAGTTCCCTAAATGCGAATTTTGGCTTAGAAAAGTCCAATTTCTCGGACACATGGTAAGTGAGCTGGTATCCAAGTGGATCCCGCCAAAATTGAGGCCATAATGAATTGGGAAGTACCCAAGACCCCAACGGAGGTTCGTAGTTTCTTGGGATTGGCTGGTTATTATAGGAGGTTCATTGAGAACTTTTCAAGAATAGCCACTCCTTTAACTTCCTTGACCCGTAAGAATATTAAGTATAATTGGGTTCCAAAGCAACAAGAATCTTTTGAGATTCTTAAACACAAGCTGAGCAACGCTCCGGTGTTATCTCTACCCGAGGGTATTGAGAACTTTGTTGTCTATTGTGATGCTTCGCCCACTGGTATGGACTGTGTGCTAATGCAAAATGGTAAGGTAATTGCCTATGCATCACGACAACTAAAGGTGCATGAAAGGAATTACACCACCCATGATTTGGAATTGGGTGCTGTTGTATTTGCACTAAAATTGTGGAGACATTACTTGTATGGCACAAAGTGTGTTATATACACAGACCATAAAAGTCTCCAACACCTGTTCAATCAGAAAGAATTGAACATGCGACAATGTCGATGGATGGAAACACTTAACGATTATGATTGTGAGATTCGCTACCATCCAGGCAAGGCAAATGTAGTTGCCGATGCCTTAAGTCGCAAGGAAAAGGTGAAACCTATAAAGATTAACGCTAAAAGCATTGAGCTCAGAAATAACTTAAGTGAGAAGCTATTAGATGCGCAGAAGCAGGCCTTGTTAGAGGCTAATATCCCTAATGAGGGATTAGGTGGAACTGTGGATCAGTTAACGCCTGGAAATGACGGAATCCTAAGATTTAATGATAGAATTTGGGTTTCGATCTTTGGAGGACTTAGAGATCTAATCCTCCAGGAAGCGCATAATTCAAGATACTCTATTCACCCGGGTGGTGACAAGATGTATCAAGATTTGAAGAAAAATTATTGGTGGATGGGTTTGAAGAAATCCATAGCCACATATGTAGCTAAGTGTCTGATGTGTTCGCAAGTTAAGGCCGAATATCAGAAACCGTCAGGACTTCTACAACAACTTGAAATTCCCACTTGGAAATGGGAAATGGTAACTATGGATTTGATTACCAAGTTACCAAAGACCAAAAGTGGTAAGGACACTATTTGGGTCATAGTGGATAGACTGACTAAGTCAGCTCACTTATTGCCAATTAAAGAGACATATAATTCAGATAAATTGGCTAAGTTGTATGTGGACAAGATAGTGTCCCTACACGGTGTGCCAGTATCTATTGTATCCGATAGAGATACTAGATACACATCTCACTTTTGGAAAAGTTTCCAACAATCGTTAGGCACACGATTAAATATTAGTACGACTTATGATGGTCAGAGTGAGCGTACCATCCAAACACTGGAAGACATGCTTAGGGCATGTGTGATTGATTTAGGTGGAAGTTGGGATGACCACTTACCCCTAATAGAATTCTCCTACAATAACAGTTATCATACAAGCATCAAGGCTGCTCCTTTTGAGGCCTTGTATAGGAGAAGATGTAGAACGCCCGTATGTTGGGCAGAAGTTGGGGAGGCCCAACTGTCAGGACCTTAGATTGTCCTGGAGACCACGGAAAAGATTATGCAAATCCGTGATCGTCTCAAAGCTGCCAGGGATAGGCAGAAGAGCTATGCTGACAAGAGGCGTAAACCTCTTAAGTTCCAAGTAGGGGACAAGGTCATGTTAAAAGTATCACCCTGGAAAGGTGTGATGCGTTTTGGAAGAAGGGCAAGTTAAGCCCTAAATATATAGGACCCTTCGAGATAATCGAATGTGTCGCCACTGTAGCATATAAGCTCAGGTTACCAGAGGAGCTTAATGGAATCCATGATGTATTCCACATATCTAATCTTAAGAAATGTCTAGCCGATGAGTCGCTAGCAATGTCGCACAATGAGGTGCAAATCGATGAAAACCTGAGGTTCGTTGAGAAACCAATTTCGATCGAGGATCGACAGGTTAAGAAGCTCCGAAGAAAAATAATACCTATAGTAAAGGTTAAATGGGACGCTTTTAGAGGTCCTGAATATACATGGGAGGTTGAGTCCACTATGCGACAAAAGTACCCCCATCTTTTTGAATAAAATCTCGAGGTCAAGATTTCTTTTAAGGGGGTGAGGATGTAACACCCTGTAAAATCGTGTCCAATAATATAGTGACACGTGTTGTATTTATATAATTGTCTGTTAAATACCAATAAGGACTAAAGGCGTCAACAAGCTCAAGATTGAGCCTCTGAGTGACGAATCGATGTCAACATGCATAAATAATAGCCTCTGAGTGACTGATACGTCAACATGCTTAAATCATTAGCCTCTGAGTGACTGATATGTCAACATGCTTGAAACTTGGCCTCTAAGGGACTAATACGTCAACATGCCTAGCCTTTGAGTGACATCGGAATCAACATGCTTGTGATAAGCCTCTAAGTGATCCTTTGGTAACGTTTGTTGGACGAGAGAGTTCAATTTTGTAAATACGTGAAAGTTGGATAATGGAGGGATTAAAAGTGTCAACATGTTAATTTATACCTCTGAGTGACCTTTTAACGAACCGAGAACTCAACAATGTCCGGGCATAATCCCGGGTATGCCAAGTATTGGCTACGAAGGGCTAAAAGTGCCAAAATAGTATTTAAAATCGTTTTTATAAGCTTTATATAGTTTAGGGGCCAAAGTGTCCAATTTTAAAACTGAAATAGGGGCGGTCGCGGGCCGCGAGAGACCCGGCATGTGTCTCTCGCGCCCCGCGAGAACAGACCTGCAGCAGAAAGTTTGTTTTGGAGCCCAAGCAAAGCTCCAAAACCATTAAATCGAAACCATGGCCTTCCTAATCATCTATGCCACGTTTTAGGACACTTGTAAGCTTCTTCTTACACCCCTAGATGTAACATTTGTCAAAAACGGGTTTTCCAAACCCGCTCCATTTTGTAATCGAATATCAAGTTATAAATGTCACGTTGTGTATTTATGGTTATTTTTGTTTTTAATGATACATAATTAATAAACAAACTAAACTATAAAGATTATATTTGATAAAAAGTGAAAACAAAATAAATAAAAAAGAAATGTTGCTGCCGGGACTCGAACCCGGGTCAGCCGGTTTATAAATCCAAAGACTTAGCACACACCCACATCACCACTCCGCCACTTGTTGTTTTCTGTTATCTCTAGGAAACAAATAACATTTATACACAAACTCGGTTAAACCGGTTGCGCCAACTGAGAAACGGAAATCGGCAATTCAATCGTTAAATCGTTTGATTACTCGCACATTCACGTTTATAACCGATGAACCGATGATTTTAATCAATTCGGAAGTGATTGAACATCAATTTTCATTATTATCGGTTTTTATAACCGAAAAGAATCAAAGCTCAGATTACTTCAATCAAAACCTTTCTCGCGACTCAGAGACATCAGGCAAACATTCCATTTCATTTTCGTCACACTTTCAGACCATCAGAACGCTTAAATCAACTCGCCGGAAATTTCTGTAAGGTTCGCCGGAAAACCGTATTTGTCCTCAAATCGGTAAGTTCTCCAATACCATCGTAGTCTAACAGTTGTTAAGCTGATTCTAACTCAAACCATTCACTTGAGATCGAATTCAGGCACTGTTATCAGATAATTCCAGTTCGCCGGAAATTTCCTGGAAGTCTTTATTTCCGTCTGTGAAACGGTAAGGACCTTCAATCACATTGTTAACGTTTGTTTATCACCTCAATTCCACGATTAGCTAATCAAAATGGTTAATTGTTTTGGTTCAGTTGAGGTGCTAAAAAACAGAGCCGACGCATTGCCGGAAATTCTGTGATATATCATTCCTACGGTATGTTACTTCCAACACCGTCTCTGCCATTTCATTTTAGCCTTAAGAATGTTTGTTAATCGTAAAAACAATAAACGGATCAGTGATTCAGTCGACTGAAATTTGAATGAAGAAGACGAAGTTAGTTAAGTTATAAGTTTATTTAAAACTAGTAAAATGAACGGGTTAGACACACAGTCCAGCGGTGGACTGTGTGCAAAATATACACGCATGTCCCGAGTTCGATCCCTGATACACGCACTCCTTATGTAATAAAATGCCTTTTTGTTTAAAACTAAACCGGGTTAACTCCGTTAGTTGTTAAGTATAATAAAAACCGAGATATTAACCAGGTTAGACACACAGTCCAGCGGTGGACTGTGTGCAACACTAAGCCGCACGTCACGCGTTCGAAACCCGTTACTGGCACCGGTTTGTTGAATTAAAATGTTTTTGAAATTAAAAGAATTTTGGTTAAACTGAATAAGTATATAAATATAATTAAAAACAAGATTATTTCGGGTTAGACACGTAGCTCAGTTGGTAGAGCTGCGTGCACGCGTACGGGAGGTCTCGGGTTCGAGTCTCACCCAGCGCATCCTTGCACCATGACCGAACCGGTCAACAGGTCAACAAGTCAACGGTCAACGGTCATCGCAAAATACACAAATTTTTTTATATTTTTATTTATTTAATTTAATTTAAAAATCAATTAAAAATACTTAAAAATAACATTTTTAAAGATAGAAAATAGCCTTAAACTCACAAAATATATCTAAAAATTCCATTAAAATCCTTAATAAAACCCACTCATTTACTATATTTTTCCGTTATTATTTAGGTTAGTAATTCTCGTTGTTCATTTCTCCCGACTCGTGCGCATCTCATCATCTCCAATCAAACGCACCCAATGTGAGTGAATCTTTACAAATTCACCGTTTAATCACGTTTTGGGGTGTATCATGTGTCTTGATATATATATTATATTTAAACCATTGTGCATACATCATATCATGAACATGTGTATTCAGTTTGTTTCAACTGTTGTGTAGTTATTGTTAGATGTAATTTATTATTTTCAGTACATGCAATTTCATAGGCCGCCGCTCCCCATTACATTATGAGCGTTGAGCATGTTCCCCATTTCATTATGAGCGTGAACCCGACGTGCCCACATACGATCGGCTCCGTTTGATTGAGCCTTGATCGCACAGACATTTTCATTTTCAGTACATGCAATACGATCGGCTCCGTTTGATTGAGCCTTGATCGCACAGACATTTTCATTTTCAGTACATGCAATACGATCGGCTCCATTTGATTGAGCCTTGATCGCACAGTTTCATTTATGTTAGTCATCGTATGTTGTTGGTATGTTAATGTATGCTATCATATGTTATTGTATGTTATAGTTGTGATTGCTATTTGCCACTGCTTGATTATTTACATTTGCTCATTTATGATTATGCACAATTTTTCATTGATAAACTAACAAGTAAATCAATAATAAATGTTTATCTAACAAGGTTCACTCGCCAACTTATGTTGACCCAAAAATCCCCATTTTTACACATGATACAGGTGAGCCAGCTGCAGTCAGAAACACATAAGATTGGACTAGAAGAATAAAATGATTTAGAGTTTGGGATTGTTATGTTTGGTTTAGTTTCTTTGTATTGTATGGACATGTTTGGATATTTGGAAATGTAACTTTGACTTTAATAAATATGAAACATATTAGTAAATATCATGAGCTTTGGTGATAACCCAATTATGCCCCGACTCTTATTCCGCTGCGGGTCGGGGTGTGACACTAGACACCTGGTTTCACCTCCTTTGAGCTCTCCAACTATAAATAGGTGCTTAAGTTCACCATTTCAACTTGCACCTTTCTTATTCACTCTTCTCCCTCCTCTGGAAGATCCTAACTAATAGGAGCAGTCCAACATAGTTCTTTTGCATCTAGGAATCACTGGTAAGTGTTCCTTCCTTGTGTATTTTCGTTTATAGGCTTCTATAGCCTAAAGTCAAGCGTTTTACGTAAAACGTTCTGACTTTCGGTTAAGACCATTATGGTCCAGCCATTGTTCAAAATGAACATGGCTAAATGATCATAGTAAGGTAGGTGTTAGTCCCTATAAAGGGCACCTCCTGAAGATCACGTTTGCTAGACCAATTGACGGGTCAAAGTTATGATATTAAAAAGTCAAACAGGCCATTTTTCAGAAAAATCATAAATTGATCTTATATATGTTATGAAACCTATTTTGACACTTAAACAATTTGGTAATAATTATTAGAACATGTATGAACATGTTCGGCTCGTCAATTTCAGTTCTAGGGTCGGTTCGCAACCGAAAGTCGTAAGGTTTGACTTCTGCTTTGACTTTCGATTCTGACCCGATCTAGATTAGTTACCCACTGATCTAAAGTTGCATTATGATCATAATATAATATAGCATAACCCTCTGAGGTTATATTACATGATCATAATCAGAATCCAAGTTTATGCGCAAGTTCCATAATTATGCTATCTTTGACCAAAATGCCCTTTTGCATAAAACAAGGTTTCAAATAGTAATGAACTTGAAAATGAATTCTACTGATGTAATATTATAAGTAGGATTATTTGGGATGTTAAACCAAGTTATAAACTGAGTTTTTAAATAAGTCCTTAAACTATGTCGATAAATGACGGTTTTAGCCCCTGTGGCTTATAAAATAGTTTTAATCAAATCTTTTCAAGGTAGATCACTTACCTACTGATACGTTATATTAAATAACATATTTTAAACATTTTAATCTGATCCAAACATCAGTTTTCATAAACATCACTTAAAGACATCACTTTACGATATAAACGACGTTTCGGCGCATAGTATGGTTTTAAACCATATTAGTGGACCAAGACTTGTTACCTACTGAATTTAAAACTTATTTTAAACATATTTATAGTAGGTACTTATTATAAACTCAGAATCCCAAATAATTTATAAACTATGTGTAAAATGACCAAAATGCCCATTCGGTGCATAGTTTGGTCATAAAAGGTAAAATACACATATATTTGATATCCTACTGATAGTATATCATAAATAAATTATTTTTCCAGGATACTCATGATTATAAACTTAAATTTTATTAAGTTCTTTTTATACGATACGAAATTACCGAAATGCCCCTATAAGGCATAATTTCGTTTTAAAACCTCAACGGGCATACAAGTTGATATTCTACTGATATCTTAACTTATTTAAAGTATAATGGCATATAGAACTTGTCCATAACTTATCCGGTTACCCGATATCTCTATTATGCGCACAGTTACGTATATGTGACTATTTTACGGAATTCAACCGTAACGGGTTTAACCTTATCATTTTAAGTTCAAAATCCAGAATGTTTATAGTTTACCCATATTATACAAGTCAAGTACTTGTCGGGTTTAAACTATATCTGATCATCGTTTAATCAAGCGTTATACGTAATGATCATGTACACTATTCGGTTTATACAACCGTTAGTATTTAATTGGCTAGTTTATGCCATAATCCAGACTAGAGCCTTCTCGGTAAAAGCTATCTGCACTCGGTACTTTTGTATACGGCTGAGTTATTTAAAAATAAAAGAAGAAAGCAATCTCAGGTAAATACTCTCAACTTATTTCCCCTATACGGCTGGTCCATTGCATGGTTAACCTTCCTAAGATAATAAAAGATTTTGTGCCGTTTGCACTTGAAATCATTTTTAATATTTTCAAAATGAGTCAGTTGGGTGTATTTACCAGCGTAAGCTGACGTATCCTCCAAAGACTAATCTGCAAGTACAACACGAAATTAAGCCGGAAGTTGCTCGGTAGAGAATAAGAGGATTCTTGTAAATCCTTAGATCTGGCTAAAGTCTGTTTTGTATTCTTTCTTGTACATTCTATGATCCGCCTGTGGATCTTCTATTACAAGCTTGTATATTATTTTGTATTTTCGAACATTCGGTTTGTAATAGTAATTTTACTCCAAGACTTCCGCTGTGCCACGTTTAATTGACTATGACGTTATCAACTGTTGTCACGATACTCTATACCCGGGCCCACCGGTGTATGGATTTCAGGGTCAGAAATGCAGGGTGTGACAAAGACCAATCAGATTAGTAAGAGAGCTCATTCAGTCTATAACCATCATATTTGTTGTCCAAACAACCTATGTGAAACAATCTTGTACCTTGTAATTGTTTCGGTCTTTAACATTCGACCTCCTTAAAAGTGATCGACCTTGTTCGCGACAACTCAAAAGTTTTCATTCTGATACCAAAAGAACTCCACCTAAAAGACTAATCAGTTTTCACATATTTCAACACACATTATTGTTATCAAATGAATACAATATATAAATATAATATAATGTATCTTTAAATAATTAAATTAAAGTAGTAAATAAACCCAAGTTGATGGTAGTGTGGTACCCATTCTCTTGGTCCGAAATTACGGCGGCTTCCACGGTGTTTAAGCCACTAAAATTGCACGCGTAAGCTTTGTCAACTTTGACGGGCCAATTCTATACCAAGTTTTAGTTTTATATTATCAAATATATATCACTTTTTAATTCATAAACTTTCATTATTATACACTCAAATTGTTATATTTAACAATTTATATTTATATTTATAATTCATACAAATTACAAAAGTTATAAACTTTGGAACAATCTTGTAGATCAAAACAGGTTGTCAAGATGGTGATGGGTGGTTGAATTGCTTTAAACTATTAAAGACTTTCGATCTGTTTGTCTTTGTTTCATCGTTTTCTTTATTTTCTCTTCATGCACGCCTCGTGATCGTCGTTTCCCCTGTTTTTCCTCTTTGTTTCTACCCGAAATTCTCATAATTCTTTGAGTTTTTTGGGGTTTCCGTTCTGGGTTCATCAAATTGAGCTTGATTATTGAGTTTTTGAATGATTTTGATCCAGATTAGGTGGAAAGATTTGAACTTTTTGTTTGAATTTTAGGTTCAACAAACACCCCTGCAAGTGTTTGTTTAAATGCCTGAGAGAAACATGCTCAAAGATTATTCGATTTCGTTGAATTGAATTTGTTCAGGACCGAATTGGGCTCACTTTGATGGTTTCTACATGGTGAACAGGTGAGAGATTTTTTTTTTTTTTTTTTTTTGAAGTTATATTATTCAATTGAGATGAGTTTTTGAGTTATGTAGCATGTTTGAATCTTTAATGGAGTTGTTAAAGTTGAAACATGTGAAAGTTTATAAGTGTCATGTGAGTTATTTGGTTTCCATATGTGTGTTCTTGTTTGTTATGGTTTTGATCTTCAGAACTCTTTTACTCCCTAGCTCTTTTGCCGTTGGTCGGTTTAGAAACAACGAATTCGAGTTGTTGAAATCGGGGAGTCATGTAAGAATGAAGTTCTTAGAGGTGCCTCAGATTGTTTGGGGATTAAACAATCAAAAGATTGCCTTTGCAAGAGCTTGTTTGACTGCAAGAATGTTAAATAGATCTCTTCTAATGCCTAGCTTAAGCGCGTCTTTGTTTTACAAAGAAATCGATCAATTGGAACCTATTTCGTTCGATAAAGTCTTCAACTTTGAGAGATTTAATTCTCTTTGTGATGGGTTTGTGCGCGTGAGTAGGCATTCGGATGTTGGGAATCGAAGCAATGTAATCGACGTTCAAAAGGGTAGTGGTAGGAGATGGACACTTGAAAGAGATCTTGATCAGTTGAAAGAGTTTAGCAAGCGAGATTATGATGCGTATGAGACCATTCGAGTAGTTGGGAAGAACCCTTTTCTATGGCATGATCATTGGCCCGTTAGCGATTATGCAAAGGTGTTTGAATGTTTGGTTTTAGTAGATGAAATCTCGAAAGAAGCAAATGAAGTCGTGTCGAAGATTAGAGAGTTTGGAAGTGAAGTAAAGAACATTTCTTCTTCGTATCAAACACCATACGTAGCGATCCATATGAGGATAGAAAAAGATTGGATGATACATTGTAAAAACCGAGAGCGAAGATCTAATGTATCAAACATTTGTAGTAGTAAAGAGGAGATTATAACTAGAGTAGCGAACATTCCGGCCCTAAAACCACCAACAACTCTTTATCTCGCCGTGGCTAATGAGCTTCTTGAAGACGATTCAATCTTGAATGGTTGGAAAGAGGGTATGCATCCGGTTGACAAAAAGCGATTAGGGTTAAACGAGATTTACAAGAACCATTCGTATCTAATTCAAGCGGCAATAGACTATGAAGTTTGCTCAAGGGCCGATGTTTTTGTGGGCAATAGTTATTCCACGTTTTCTAGTCTTTTGGTTCTCGAGAGAAGTCAAAAGATAATCAAAACGGGAATTTCACATGCATGTGGAAACAACGTCAGATGGCCTTCGTATGCTTATAATATTGAAGGGGAATCCGGTGGTCCACAACTATGGATGACAAATTTATCCGATTCAAGCTTACACGCGATTAGTTATGGTTCGAATAGTGTCTCGTGCCAAATAGTTTAAAGATGTTAGGTGATATGTGGATTATGGTCCAACGATTCTTTTGTTTGTTGATATATTCATTTTTCATCATATTGTTTGTATCATAATTGTTTATTTCTTAGTTATAGAAGAAATTAACATATTAACTTTTTGACAAACCATTATTTTTAAATATAATGGTTTTATATGTTTGTCATCGAAACATAATCTTCAGAATAAAAGGATAATCTCATATTACAACTTTAATGATGTAGAGCTAAAAAATTACTACATGCACGAGAAAGCTTGTTTAGAGAATCAATGCGTATTTATTCCATTTGCTTTTTATGTATTTGGTTATTTAGCTCGGAGGCTGTGGAATTCCTCAACATAGTCCATCGGATCGTGAATAGTAATTTCTCCATCCTTAAGAGTCGTTTTGTCTTTATTTGAATCGTGGATTTTCCACTTCAAAAGAGGGTTGTGGCGCAACTTGTTACCTGTTTACCTGTCGTTTGTTTGTAATTTGTTGTTTTGGTATTTTAGTGATAAATTTAATTATTTATTTATAAAAAAATTAACATACCACTACACTATTCATATAGTACGCGTTCATGCGTTTTCTGTTTATGTATTTTTTTTATTTGTAGTTATTTTTACAAAATGTAGATAACATATTTTTTTTCTTAAAATCAATGTAACTGTAAATTTGTTATTAGTTAAGGGTCCTCAAACAAAGTACCGAACATGCTCGAACAAAAATATCTGCTTCACATGTTTTTTGAACGGCAACTTTCATTAGAAACAAAGGCCAGCCCAAAATCGGGCCAATCAACTACACAAGACAATTACATAAATATAAATTTACACCAATTTTCTCATGTGATATCTGCTACACATGAAAAAAGGTGTAGCGAACTGGTTATCGTACGCCATAACTCTTATTTTAAATAACTTCGATTGAGTCAGTTTCATTACTTCACGATATTTCCTTTTATTGTCAATCCTTAAACTCATAAGATTTAGTATCCTAGATTTAATTCATCTCTTTACATATATGCACATAAACAAATCAAGAAACGAAAGAAAATCGAATATTTTATTAAAAAAAACATAAAATAACAAGTGAGCACATTTATCTAAACTCAACGAATAAAATAACACCCCGTGTTTCTTGCTCATCCCACAAGACAAGGATATTATCCCCCAATAAGATAACAAAATTCTTACAACAATTGACCAAAATACCCTCCATATGGACCACATCTAAACATGCCCAATATCACCTCAAGGACACGACCATCTTTGTTCACTTGCCTTCAAGGCGTGATTATGACGGCTTTTCACAATGAAAAGCTTTTCACGAGTAAAGGGGCTATAGTTTACAAAGCGGTGGAAGACGTTAAAACTCTCGGGTTCCTATGGATGAAAAACAGATCTCTTCTTACGTTATTGAGCTGGGATAATTGATGTAACTTTGATTTTTTATGTATGTTTTGTTTTGCACTAGCTCGTTGCTAGTCGTTTCTCAATAAAAAAAGATATAAATTAGGTTTAAATTTGAACAATCAATAATGGATTCAAATTTCAATATTGTGACTGTGAGCTTTAATGTTTATAACAATAATAATAATAATATAGGACTCTAGTTGTGTGTGTAATAATTGTAAAATTTAATATCTTGATTTTGATTTTGTTTATGTGTATATACATATAATATAATCCTATATGATATAACATATACATACTTCTGGAAATTATTTGATTTGCGGGCGGATAAGATGTTTAGGGGAAGAGTTGTCGTTGGAGCAGGCAGATATGATGTTGATGGTGTTTGGGAATGGAATTTCGATAGGGATACTTGCGCAATGGAGCGATCACGGAATTAGGTACGTCGATTGATTATATAATGCAATTCTAAACAATTTAAGTTCATAGTCAACATAGATTCTAGCCTATGGATTAGTCAGATACTTGAAAATCAAAAGTTTGATCTAACATTGGGTTGTTAAGTATAAGATAAGCACATTATTTAGAGCATTATGTGATGTTGTATTGTTAGGCCGTGTTTCATTTTAAGCCATGTATATTACGAGATGCTAGAATTTTTTAGTTACATCAATAAAAACAATGAGGTAACATTTTTATTCTAAGTTTTTATATGATTATGCTTTCAAATATTTGTTACTATGCAATAAGGTTGTTATTGCATTGGAGGCTTGCAAGTTTTAATGTGTTATGCTATTAGAATGTTGTTATAAAATGCATCTTTTTATACCCAATTGTTTAGACAAGTGTACTCTATGCTTTCGTACAAGTCTTTATTGGTGTTTTTATTTACCAATACATACTTACCTTTGTGTTTATTGTTGTGGTAAATTTTATTCAAAATAATATATATATTTTATATATATATTTTTTTTTTGTAAGACTCGTGAAATAGAAAGTTGGTCAGCTATGACGATAAATTTACAAATTATCGTAATGTGAAACTTTTGAGGAATTGATAGTTCCTTGCATTTAAAATTTTTAAAGAGGCAACTAAACAAGATCAGTCATCACAAATTGACTAATCAACAACTAAATAAGAGTTAAACACGATGAACTTAGAAAAAGAATAATATGAAACCCGAGAATCTCACGAATGAACATATGAAAAAGAAATAGAGAACTATGTGTAGAAATCTCAAAGTGTGTTTCTTTGACAAGTGGATATTTCGTTTAAAATGAACCTGAACACAACCCGAACCCAAAAATTGTGTCATACATATGAACCTGAACACAACTCGAATATTTACGGATTGACCCGAACATGACCTTTTAACCCAATTTTTTATTTTTTTGCGCAAATTAATATAATAAAATTAAAATTTAATAAAAACACAAATATATATATAATACTAAGTTGCAATTATAGCACAAAATACACACCAAATTTAATTTATGACATAAATATATTATAAAAAGAAAATATAATATTATATAAATAGGTTAACATCAACCCACCAACCCGACATGTTACCTGAACCATTTAGCTAAATGGGTTCGCAAATTCAACTAAAAATTGATCCGAATTATTCAAACTAAACCCAAACCCGTTGGTTTAAAAACTCACACCCCTAATTTTGGGGTAAAGGAACTCAAATCGACTTATCAATACATTCGTCTGCAGTTCATCTTTTTCGTTCGTTTTCAGATTGTTTTGATAATCAGGTATCTTAATATTATGTATTTGTATAGATATAAGCATGTAGTATGTAATGTGAAGCTGAATCTTTCTGATTTGTTGGGCCATCAAAGACACACTCCAGGTGTTCGATGAAATGTCTACGTAGAATTTGTTAATTGGATATGAGAAAAAAAGTTTGAAACTGTCTAAGAATCGGATTTCGGGTGGAATTCCGTTGTCGTTTAATGAAAACATGTTGTTAAGAGTCAACATACTAATGCTATATTGTTGGTAGAACCTGTATAGGCGGTAGCTCCATGGCTCTATTAAGAACTAGAATCTTTTGAATTGATGTTGAATGTATTAAGTTTGCACCATGGATTCTAACCTTCAAAGATTTAGACCAGTTGCTTCACTTTTAGTCACAAACCAAAGACCAAATTTCTACTGGTGCATTAGAAGGAATGTACGTGCATAAGTTTCTTTCTTTTTTTAATTGTTTCATGTGAATGGCTAAATTTCTTGTGATATAATTTTTTGTATATGTCGTTTTGGTTGAAACCCGTCATGATCCGAACCAAATTTACTGTTTTTTAAACGGCCTAATTTTGCCGGTATCCATTTTTGTCAAAACCTGTTCCGACATGAACCAATATGACAATTTTTTAAATGCCCGTTACCCCGTGCGGCTCGTCCCACCCGTTTTGCCAGGTATAGTTTTAAGCCTCTTCTAATGAGGTTGAATTTATATTTTAAATATGCAATAGAGCCAGGTGATTTGCTTCTTATTCTTATGATTGAGAATTGAAGCCTTTATGTGATAGTATTTTTATTTTTGTATTTTTATATTCAAACAGGCAAGGTTTTGGTAAAATGATGAAGATACCAAGTGGGAAAATATTGATCAATACGTATGTGCGGAATACCGATCTTCATCTTCTTCGAAGATTCTCTCTTTGGTCAATGAAAAAAGACCCGGATCTCGAAGCAGCTTTAACAAGAAACCGTCGATGGATCGTAAATAATCAGATTAAAAATATAATCTTGAGGTGTCCTGATCATGTGGCATCTGTTAATTTCCTTCAAAAGAAATTCAAAACTCTTGATCTTCAGGGAAAAGCTCTAAACGGGTTAAAAGATACCCGTGCTGCTTTGAAGTATACTTCAAAGACGATGAATATCATTGCCGATTAACTAAAAAGATGATGTTTTTAGTACAAGAAGAAGAAACCGTAAAAGATATGCAAGAAACGGTTTTTGTTGAGAGATTAGCTAAGTTATTAATGATGGTTTCTAAGCATAGGCTCAACGTCTCGAAGCTCAATGAAATAAAAAATAATTTAGGGTTACCGGATGATTATCTTATAAGAATCATACCAAAACATCTTGATATGTTTCACGTGGTTAATTACGGTGGGAGAAAGAATTCAATGCAAATCGAGCTCATCAAGTGGGACCCAGAATTAGCGGTTTCGAATATCGAAAGAAAGTCTCAAGAACAGGGCTGCAACCCGTCATTCACATGTTCATTACCGTCAACTTGGGTAAAATCGTGGGAAAAATTTCGTGAATTCGATTCGTTGCCGTACATTTCACCTTATACGGATCCGGGTCATTTAGTAAACGGGTCGAAGGAATCGGAAAAAAGAACAATCGGTTTACTGCATGAGTTTCTGTCACTTACATTATGGAAGAAAGCATCAATTATGAAGCTAGGTCATTTCACGAGGGAATTTCATTTGCCCGAGAAATTAAACGTTCTGCTCTTAAAGCATCCGGGAATATTCTCCGTGTCGAATAAATATCAAATTTATACTGTTTTAATTAGAGAAGGGTATAACGGGTCAGAATTGGTTGAAAAAGATCCGCTTGTAGTTGTGAAGGATAAATTTGGAGAATTGATACAGGAGGGGCTTCATGAGTATAATAGAAGGCATCACATGATGAATTTGGAAAAGAAACGAAAAAAGGCGTTATAGCAATGAAACAAGAGAAAATGACCCGGTTCATGAACTGTCTGATGAAGGGAATGATCTAGGTGGCATATTTGATCCGGAGGAAAGAAAACGGTTTTATAAAATTCTTTTGAAGAGAAAGCGCGATAAGTTTCTATACAGAGGTATGTAATGTTGTAATGTTTATAGTTATACTTAGTTGGTCAATGTATTCACATTTGGATAGTTTTGACTTTTCATTATTGTTGTTTATTCTCATTGGAAAATGATATGTGTTCTTGAAACATTAATCTAGGTTTAGTCGTTTAGGTTCAGTTGCATGATTTGGCTTGAACAGGTTTAAATTTAACTGCATCTGTTTACATCTTGCATGGTTCATATGTAGCCTGAATTTTTGATACTATCATATCTGGATTAAAAGAGACTAGCCCCTCTCTAATCGGGCTGACTATCTACCTATAATTCCAGTTTTATTTATTGCAATTACGGGTTCTATCAGTGTCCCTCCTTTAGTGGTTTAAGGTTTTAGTTTAAATCTATGGTGGACAAAAGTGTAGATTTAAGAGTAGGATCAGTGTGTGTGTGAGGAGAGAGCTAGTCGTTCTAAAAATTAATTAAAAAAGAGTAATTATCTCGATAACAATAAATCTTTGTCTACAATAATACATTGGTTACAAACGATGAATCTTAAACGTCTCATTCTCCTCTAAATGCATTTGGGAATGGGGATGTATCTACTTGTCCAAACCCTAATTAAACATGATCTCTGGGGTCATTTCGAATTATCACCTCTTTCGCCAAGAAGACAACAGATACCTGGTCCCACTTTGACGGGTCTCCTCTCCAAGGTGAGGAGATTGTAGTGGAAGAATAGCTGGTGGTAGAATGATAATACCAATGAGAACCTGATGATAGCTTGTGATATATGCCAGAAGTTACAACTTACAGTTCCTTAGTCTGGCATTTAATGACTCTATTTTCAACCCAAATATTGAAATGCATACCTTTTAACTTGCGTGCTGGCTGTCTAGCAATGTACCAATATGTTAATAGCTGAAGTTTAAATTGCGGTTAAGGTAAACCTTCCGTAATCATTGCTTAACATTTGATTGTTGCGATATGCTTCTTTCAGTTCTGGATATTTTTTTATAAGAATATGGTACATTAGCCCTTACCATATAATATTGTTGCCTATTGTCATGGTCCGAGTCTTCACTAGGAAGTTCGATTTTGTAGTTAAAATTTCTTGCTTCCATGAGCTTTTAGTTTTGGTTTGCAAATAACATATCTTTGATCCTCCGCTTGCAAAATGTCGGGAATTAACTGATGTCAATTGTAAACAAGAATCATCTTATGGATTAATAGTCACTGTAATAGGTGATGTATGGAGGAAGATCCTTTATGCTTAAGGGAATGTGGTTGGAGGCTAAGACATGTGCTTCCATCTCTTGCGGCTCATTGTAATTTCTGTTGCCGCAAATGACCCAAAATCGGCTCATGGACTTAAACATGCCTTTTGGACAGAACCTAATGTAGATGCCATTTGCCCTTTTCATGGGGAAGCTGATTATACAAATGGGTCAACAAAAATGTTATGGGTCAACTGACATTAGCGGGTCAGCCCCACCGAACTTTAGTTGGTGTAGATGTAACTCCATGAGGGCAGCTGAAATTACCCAGGATTGCAGTCACATACAGTTTTATTCTACCTTTTTAAGGATGTTAAATGTAGTTTATTTTCCGTGGTTTTACAGTTGTACTTTGATCTCCATGTCAGATTGGAGAGTATCATGTCAGAAGAAATGCAAACAAAAGGATTGAAGCTGTCAAACGCTAATGGCAGCGCATTGCAAAGCAGGAGACATGGTTAAGGCTTATGAGCTTCTTCGCCAAACACTAAATAAATGACTTCAGCCCATAGTTGTCACGTTTGACGTGTTAATGAATAGATTTTGTATGTTAGGGGCTTCGTAAATGGATGTTGAAAAAGGTGTCCTTTGTAATTGGTTGACGACTTATGGTGACACTGTGGCGTCTCATAGCTGCTACTAACCAAACCTGCCACGTGTCCTTTTTTATTTGGTTGATGATTTATGGTTTTGAAGCGTCTGCGACGCTTCAGTTGCTTAGATTTCAGTGAGGCGTCTCCATGGAGATGCTGGACGTGACTATTTTCGCTTTTGTGTTGGTCAATAGCTAAACTCGTGATTTTCCCATTTAAATATCATTAGAACCAAACTCTTAGGCCTCACACACACACACACACAAAGATACTATCTTTAACTCTCCAAGACAAGTTATGTTTGCATCCTTTCTAAGGCTTTTACACCATGAATCTAAGGCCTTAGAGATCTTATATTCATAACTAATGATCTTACCTTTTTAAGTACAATAACTAATTGAGAGTACCTTTTAGGTGAACTTTGACCATTTAATCCATACAATGTGTTCCCTTCGACGTTCTTGTATATTTTTCTTCATATTTTACATGCTGAACTACATGTGAATAACAAGCAAACCTGAATAACCTTTTACATGACTTTTGACCCTTCCATCCATCCATTCTAACATTCGACGCCTTTCCTTCAATATTCTTATTTTTCTTCATGCTTAACCACACTTATGAATTACATGAAAACTTGAATTGCTTCAGTTATTATAACACAATTGGCCTGTTGATGTAATTGCTGCAGGAAGCAGAGTTGGTGAAAGTTTGGCTTTTGGTGATGCCGCTGATCCCCCTGCAAATTCGATCCGAGTTTAGATTGTTTCTGAGTAAGTGAATTAAGCCTTGTTCGAGCTATTGAAGTTAGTAATTTTAATTGACACCATATTGAATATGATATCAGTCGGGACCCGCCACAACACGCGGGAATTCCCACTACAAATAAATGGATAAAATATTTTAAGGTCATCCAACATTTAATGTATTGTATACATATCATCCATGCATCAACAGCATTATATGTGAAATCCCATGGCTTGATTTGATTTGATCCCTATTGAAATCTGGTTTGAAGATGACAATGAGAGTCTACTATGTAGTATTGTTTTATTGTAATAGACAGTATTTCAACTTTAATTAAATTTGTTACTGGTTGTATATTGACTGAATTAATCTGTTTTACTGCTTAAACTTTTTAATGACAACATATACATTGAACTGAGATAATTTTTGTGGAATTATGTTCATGTGGATTTCGTATTCTGTTAGGCCATGAGGGTACTCTAATATTTAGGGTGTTAACGGTTGCATGACATGTGAACCGATATTATGTGTTAAATGGATTATTTGTTAACATGTTAACCGGGTGTTATAAACTTGAAAATTGTATAAGACGAACCGATTGTTTAACTTATATTACTTATATTTACTTTTGGAATATTTAGTTACCTATGAATAATAAAACCACAAAAGAAACCTAATGAATTTGAAAATATAAAAGAATAGGATAAAAGATATAAGTCATCAACCGACCGATTTGGTTTTTTTTTTTTTTCAAAACCAAAGTTAGTAGTTAGTAGACAATCCTAGTGTCAATAATGTAGTGGTGGAGTGGTTAGGGAAAAAATTTGTGTTCCTTGTGACCCAGGTTCGACTTCGCTCTCCCCATTATTTTCTGTGGTATCCAGGTGAAGGACAAATACGAGTGATACTGGTTCGTCTTGAATGAGAGAAAAGGTTTTATCGATTATTCTACTGTCGTGCCTGTCCACAAGCAAATGCAATGGACCCTTCTAGAAAAATGGGCACATTCATACATACCATTTGCATAACCCGTATCTAGGAGCCAACTCCTTAGACATCTAATCATTCTTATATTTTGCCTTTCAAAAAAAAATCATTCATCTTATTATTGCCTATTGTCCTTGGATGTTTTTATGCGTTTGTTCAATATCCTTATTAAATTAAATTATTAAATTAAATTAAATTAAATTAAACTAAACTAAACTACAGATAAATTTCCCATGTTGGGAAACAGTAAGAATCAGCAATTGGTCAAATGAGGCGGTGTGTGGTTTTTTTTCGTTTTTTTTAACTTATGTATTTAAACATTTAAAAGCTACTTTATGTATTAACATAGCTTGTGATAGTGGTTAATGCATTATAAGCAAATTAGGTTAAAATCCTAGTATGACACGAGTTGATAAATATAATGTTTTGTAGTTAGTAATAAAATGTTCTGTTTGAAAAAATGGTCAGGTAAGTGAACCATTTTTATTGGTGAAAAAGAGCGGCAAACTATAATTATTGGTGAAAAAAGAAGACAGCCAACCACTGAGTGCCATGTGCATTCACTTGGTCTTTTATAATTTTTTTAGTTCCTTCGTTTTTAATGTTAGTATATATATATATATATATATATATATATATATTTGAAATGAAAACTTAGTATTAAAATGGTGTGGTTGATTTATGCTAAACATAATAAAGCAACCTGGGTTCAAAACTAGGGAAGCTCAAAGTTTACCCTTTTTTTTGCTGACAATATTAAATTTAATATCCCTCCGCTTTATCCAGAATTTGTTTTCCCTTACCTTAGCTTATGCAACTACTCCTCAACGTTATCTATAGTTCTTAAAGTTTATAAATGGCTTTTCTTTTGATGATGGTGTTTTATCTACGTCTCCATGTTATTTTATTAAGATTGTGTTATGAATAGTATGTATAAGTAAACAAAAGCGTGCGTGCTATCAAACTGAAAAATGTTCGGTTTAAAGCCCCGCAAAGCGGCCAGGGCATCCCTCTAGTAAGATATATAATATAGAAATTTACTACATTGATATCAAATTAAAAAATGGAAATAGAAAATGAAACTAGCTATATACGGGATGGGTATAATTATAGCTAGGGGTGCAAATGAATCATACGTTCAGCGAACTGTTCGTGAACCGTTCGGTGGAAATTTCGTTTTTGTTTGTTCGTTTATTAAACAAACACGAACAAGAAATTTTGTTGGTTTAGTTAAATGAACGGACATGAACAGAGGTCGCGTTCGTTCATTTATGTTCGTGGATGTTCGGTAACGAGTTTGTTTGTGTTCGATATTTCATTAGTGTTTTTAGTTTTATATTTTATTCAAATACTTTAAAATCCCGACAAATAAAATATTTAATAAGTGTCAATGTATTATGTATTTTGTTCATGAATGCTTGTTTGTGTTCGTTTGTTTTCATTTGTGTTCATGAACATTAGTTTGTGCTCATTTATGTTCATCAACGTTCGTTTTCATTCTTACCTAAAATGAACAAACAAACACAAGCAAGTTCATTTCCTTAACAAACGAACACGAACATAAAATCTAGTTCGATAAGCATTCATGAACACATATATTTCTTAACAAACGAACACAAACAATGTCTTGTCCGTATTCGTTTAATTTATTTGCAGCCTTATCCATAGCCATGCCAAAAGAATTATTATATATGCAAAAAGAAATAATTAGGCCAAATCATTAAGTGCATAACTATTCAATTACATTTTTAATCATACGTGAAGCTTTAGGTACATATCAGCGTATCTAACTCATCATCAGCTAGTATCTCTCACGTTGTGATGGGGACGTAAAACCATGCTAAATAGTTTTAATGTAATACCACTTTGAGCGACTATCAACACCAGAAAGGTTTGTGTATAAAAAGAAACAAAGAAGAAATATAAAACCGAACGAAAAGTTGACGATGAAACAATGTTGAACCACACACTCTAAGCGTAAATAACTAAGTTGTTCAAGAACCGGGCGCTGCGACGGGGTGTTAAACAGGAAAACTACATATAAAAACATTGAATCATACACGCACGCTACCGCATGTTAACTCGCAAAATTTGACAAAAACGTAATACAAAAAATCTGTATGAGGTTAAAAGTGATTGGTTAAAATGTAAAAAATATAAGAGTATGGGGTTAAGAGTAAAAAAATTAAAGATAAAAAAGGAAAGAATTAAAAACCAAAAGTGGGTACAACCCACAAAATATATGAGTAGAACCCTTATTTCTACAAATGTTAATTTGTATATACTTAAAAGTGATTTATGGTTAAAAGTAAAAAAAACTCAAATATGAGTACAACCCACCAAACATATGGGCACGATCCTTCCAGGGTCGGCCTTGAAAATCATGTACCATGTTCAAGCTCGAAATAACGTGTCCTTAGGTCTTAATGAAATTGTGTATTGGCCTTACTAAAGGTCTAAACCTAATGCCAATGGGCTAAATATAAACCATAAAAATAGGTTTTGTAAATGCGTCTACGTTTGTGTTTGTACGGGTATACTCTATTAATTTTTTTATATATACATATCAGATTTTTTTGATATTATATAAACGAATGTTACAAATTAATATTACATAAAAGTTTGTTTTCCTGTCCTGTGTGATACCATTTGGGTTAGTTGTTGTGCAATGACATCTAAAATTCATTAAAATTAATGTTTTTAAATGAATAACATCTTATATTTCATATTTGATAATACCCACTTATCACATTGTTTTCGAAAAATGAGATATGGATGATAGGTGAGACATGGATACACTTAAACGGGATTTACAAGTAAAACAAGGATATACTTATTTCATGTTTATTAGTTAATCAGCATGGGCTTTCACAAACTTGACACATAACCATATACAAATTCTCATACACGAATGCATGCTGTATGATGTTTTCAATTAAAGTATTAAACAAGTGTCTAATTTATTGTCAATTTGAATAAGGAAATAGATTGTTTAAGGCTAAATTGTTTATGAATTAACGCTGCATCGGGTCGTTAATAATTCTCCAAAATCAGAGTCTGCGTAGCGTACTTCAAAGAGGTTACTTCTATGAGGTCGGTCTTTCTTTTTGTGTTTTCTTGTTTGTTGTTGTTTTAATCTTTAATTGCGTATTTTCATATTGTATTGTTTGTGCAATTGCACTATTGTAATGATTGGGTGTAAAAAAGTATTGACCCGTGCTCAACTCGAACCAACCCAACAAAATTGCCCCTTGATGTACAATCCCTTTTAAAAAAACATTTCTTTTAACCAACCCGTTCTGACCCGAAACCCGTTCTAACCCGAACCCGTTTCAACCCGAACCAAAACAATCCATTTTTTAATTGACCCATGACCCGACCCGACCCGACCCAACCCGATTGCCAGGTCTAGTTGTAATGCAATTGTTTATAAAATGAGTGTTTTATAATTAACTAAACGTTGTGATTATATTATTTTTTATTAATAATTATAGGGGCTTTCCTGTTTAAATGTAAATTATCGAAACCGTTAAAACTATTCATTAGTTTGATTTCACAGTGAACATTGTTTATATATATTTTTGGTTGATTAGCTTATAAACGTTTAAACCGAGTACATCATTTAGCTAATTGCTTGACAAGAGGCATTCCAATCACACTGGTGAATTCCTCTCAACGAAGTGTGAGATTTCAATCCTCGTTATGAGTGTTTAGATGGTGTAGAATTAAGAAGTGCATGTCAGCGTTCTAAAAAAAAGTTAACTGATTATTTACGCAGAAGATTGAAGAAAATCAACCATCAAAACCTAACAAGACCGATAAAATCTAGTCTCAAATAGTTTTTTTAGTAATAGTAAGTCCTTAATTCATTCTATATATGCTCATTTCATTGCCTTCAAAATTCTTTTTGAGCATGAAACCATTAGGAAGAGCTTTAGGTCTGATCACATTATTTGAAGCTTGAACTATCATTAGGGTTTAGCAACTATAATAGCCACAAGAGGAAAGTTATTAACGACATAAGGGTCTAATAAGCTTAAACCCATACTTACAAATTAAACTATTAGTAGCATTTAGTAAGTATGATAGCCGCAAGAAGAAAGTTGTTGAAGACAAATGGGTCTAATGTTAAATATTTTAGTGTAATAGGAATTAACTTGGTGACCAAAGGAAATTATGATATACATCGAACGAGTTAGGAAGTGCGGGAGTGCACGCTTGTTCGAGTTATTATAATTCCAAGTATTCGGGCTGAGCCACGAAAAGGGGTTCTAAGGAGGCAACGCTCCCTTGGCGAGGGTTCGGGGGCAGCGTCCTTGGGAGCAGGGTCCAAGGGGCAAAGCCACTGGTTAGAAAATTTATTTTAATTAAATTGGTTTATAGAAAATGTCTTTGAAAATTTATTTTTTATAACATTCGTCGTAATTTTTGTAGATAACAGCTAAGGCAATTACAGGAAATCATCCCCAAAAATTCGTTTTTTCTGTGTTTTTTGGTCATACACTGGTTCAGACGAATTCCTCATACATACATACTGTTGTTCTAATTCTTGAAATCAGAGTTGTATACGATTGAATTATTCGGTAGAACCACCAAAATAATTTGATCCGAGAGTGAATACACGCAGTTCTACCGAAATAATTTGATCTGAGAGTGAATACATGTCTCTCTGATCATCTGATTTCTGAAATTCCCCAACATCTGATAAGCTTAAACCGTAATTACAATTTGATTAGTTGATTACTTTTGCTCTAGTTTTAAAATGGTTTATTTTAGTTTAAAGAGTTTTATAGACAATTACGATCTCTAAAACCGGATAATAAACCCCACTAAAAAAGTTAAATTAACCTTATTATTGTTAGAATAAGATAAAGTAACAAGACAAGACATTACTTTAGGGTAATCATTTATATGCAAAAGGATCATGGTTCTCATAACTTTAAGCCGCACCATCGTAATTTCACATGCCATAAATTTTATTTTCTACATTTTCTATGAAATAACATGATTTTATGCACTTTCTATTCTTCAAAAGCAAATATATCAATTATTCTTTCAAAAGCATATTACGCACTTTCCTTAATTCAGTGTATAATAATGTGATATACACGACATAATCAAGGGCGTAGCTTTGTAGAGGCAGGAGGGGGCGGCCGACTCTCCGAATTTTTCGCTCTGTAGTGGAGAGTATGTAGTTTTCGTATAGAAATTTCTGGATGTATACGTTTTGACCCGCCGGTTTTATAGAAAGTTTTGGTATATACGTTTTCGACCACCCGGTCAGAAATCTCAAGTTTCGCCACTAGTCATAATGCAACACAATACAAGTATATCATAACATATGTTTGTCTCCATTTACTTTAATTTATAAGTAAATATTAAAATACCAAAACAACAAATTACAAACAAACGACAGGTAAACATGTAACATAATACTACTATAACGAATACGTTATAATTTTTCTAAACCAAACACCAATCCAAATAATAAAAAATACAACACTATTTTACTTTAAACCAATAAAATATCATAAATTCAAATCATACTCACATATAATTATACTTTAAAGGGGGAATGAATGGTGCATACGCATCATTTTATTGGTATCCTTTCTCATATCAGATACAAATTTTTATTTATTAGTTGCCTTTCTAAAAGAATATAAAAAATAAAATATTGATAGTTGTTTAATTTAGTAGATAACATAAATAGACAGACATATACACCATAATAATTAATTTTTAAGTATTTATGTGGCTAGATTTTAACATTATTAGAATGTTATTACTTTTTCTAAAGTTGATATTTAAAAAAAAACGTGCTTCATGTTGACAAAACTTAATGCTCTTATTATCTTTTTTAGAACTATTTTTAATTTAATATAATCAACTATTTTTAGTCATTTTCGTTAAAGATTCACCAGATTCTACCCTTACTTTCGATGAAATGTTAAATATTTTACTCCATCCAATAATTACAAAACTTAATAGTTATAAATCTTGCTAAACTTTAGAAGTAAAAAACATAAACATGTGCATTTATAAATTCGTTCTTGTAATATAAAAAACTTGTGAGCTACCCGTATTCGTTAAAAATAAACTTGTGAAAAGCTATCCGTATCCGTTTTATGTTTAAAAAAAACTTGTGAAAAGCTATCCGTATCCGTTTTATGTTAAAAAAAACTTGTGAAAAGCTATCCGTATCCGTTTTATGTTCATGAATTATGCTTCGTTAAACAATGATCGTATCACACAAATTTGACCCCACAAATATAAACTCTTTAACAGAATCATGTGTCCACTCTATATATACGAATAGTTCGCGGGTCCATTTGAAGTAAAAGACATGACACTACGTGAAAGATTTTTTTATTAAACATTATAATTTCAAAAATAAAAGCTAATATTCACGTATCTTAGCATAGGTATTTTGTATTTTAAAACTACAATAAGAAAATCATGAAGACAAAATGTATATACATTTTGTATTCATGATTTTCTTATTGTAGTTTTAAAATACAAAATACCTATGCTAAGATACGTGAATTTTAGCTTTTATTTTTTGAAATTATAATGTTTAATAAAAAAATCTTTTTTTATTTAAAAGATTTTGTATATTTAAAAGTTTTTGTATATTTAAAAGTTTTAAATAAACTTAAGCATAAAATAGATTTTTAAAGATTTCTAGCCTTATAAATTACTGCCTCTATTGAAAAATTTTATGAGTTCATCGTTGTAGACGCATATTTTATTTCAACAAGTTAGAGCATTCACGTTAGCACCTCTATATTACTCTTTGTAATTTAATTAAAAATCATATTTTTCTCAAAATTATGTTTATTTTCTAAAAACTCCCTATATCTCATTCTTTATTTTTGTTTTCATTTTACTCGCACACACTTATTTTATTATTTTTTTCTCAGTTTTATATGCTCCTAACATTCAATTTAGAGATTAATAGTAACATATAAGATATAAAGATTAAATTTACTCTCTACTTTATATTTTTGAGATAAAGAAGCTAATATAGATATTAGAGCATTCACATTTTAACCTTCATCTTCGTCTACAAAAAACACACATTTTTCTAGGTGTTATTTTTCAAAGACATCTCACTATTTTTTTTCTTTCCTACACACTCATAATAATAATATAGAGGGTTGAATATGAACCTCTAAATATCGAGGAGTACTTTACCTTTCTCTATATTTTTCTCTATTACAGAGATTTCAATGTGGTTGTGTTTTTGTTGTTTTCTCTATTCTTTTCTTTATATTATGTGGAATAGAGGTTGCAATGTGAATTCTCTCAAATAGATGAAAACTCTATTTTTTTCTCTATAACCTTGTAACATACAAGAAACAAGAAACAAGAAAGCACATAAAATACATACACCAAAATAAAGAAGTTATCAGCACTTATGTACTATATGACAATTTGCTTCAAGTCTTAGGAACACTTCCCGTTTTCAAGTCTTCATGCCCTACATTTGCCGGTCATTCTGTTTGTTCTTGGCTCGCTACACATAGAAGTGGGAGGCTAGAGAGAGCAGAAAGTTCATGTCGTTGATAATACGTTCCATCTCGATTGTCTGAAGTAGGTCGAGTGGTCTCAGTTCCGACAACGTTCCCTACCGCATATTGAATACCCACTCATACTCATTTACAACGCTTACGTCGCTTACCGGAACAGAAAGCCACGTTATAGGAGGTATTGTCAAAGCTATAAACATAAAATATATACACAAAAATTCTAAAGTATTTTGTTAAGATAAACCTAGAATCTTACAAAAAAAAATCAAATCAAATCACATACAAACATATCAATTATTATCACAACTTAATCTAAAAAATTAGTTTAATCATCTTTACAAACAACCCATGTGAAATGACACATTTACCCCTACATCAACATCGAAAAACACACCCCCATTTTTTTTCTCAATACAAAAAAAAAGTCTCCGACAAACCACCACCACACTTCACTAAAACCCTCTCTCAATGAACCCAAGCTTCGCCGGAAAACCCCTTCCCCCCACCCCTTCCACGGCGGCGGCCGTATGGACCTTGACCAGATGCTGGACACACCCAATCGCCGAACCACCCACCACCGCCGTGCCCAATCGGAAACCTTCTTCCGCTTTCCCGACAACGACATCCTGCTAGACGACGTCGTTGCAGACTTCAATTTCGCCACCATAGACTTACCCTCTATTCCCACTACAACCGCCGATTCGGATGCAGAGTCTTCGGATGTTAACGCCGTTAGATCCACGGCGACTAAGGCTGACGCCGTTAATCATCATGTACGGAGTTTGTCGGTTGATGGTGATTTTTTTAATGGGTTAGGGTTTAGCGCCGCCGCTGACGGCGGTGGTGGGTACCGTCATCGGCGGAGTGGGTCGGTGGATGGGTCTAATGCGTCATCGGTTGATGGGGATTCGGTGTTGATGATGGTGGATAATTCGAAGAAAGCTCTTGCTCCTGATAAGTTAGCGGAACTTGCTTTGGTTGACCCTAAAAGAGCTAAAAGGTTTGATTTTTTTGCTGGGTTTTTGTTTATTTTTTGTGGGTTTTGTTTAGTTTTTGTTGAATTTTTCTGGAATTTTGTTCGTTGATTAATTGGGATTTTGTTAGTTTTTTTTTTTTTTTTTTTTGGGGGGGGGGGGGGGGGGTGGGGAGTTTGTAGTGTTAGTTAATTGGTTGGTTTGCTCTTGATTGTATGCAGTTTAAATATGCTAAGATACAACTGCTCTGTTTTTTGGGTAATTTTTGTATGATTATTTGCTTAATTAGGGATTTAGGGTTAACTAATCAGTTTTGGATAATTAGTTTGGTATTGTCAAATGGTGAAATGTAATTACTTATGTATGCTTTACCCTTGTTTGATTTAGTACTTTCTTAGATAATTGCAAAAAAAAGTGCAAAAACTCATGATTATTACAATTTTAAGCAACTAAAAGAAACAAAAACTAATCCAAGAGCTATCTTGTGCACCAAGTGATTATCTGGTTCTGAATATTTAGTATTACATGGTATAGGGGTGTTCATAAACTTTAAAAAACCGATACACTGAAGCTAGTTGACGAGTTTGAGATATATATGGTTCGGTTTGAACCTGTTCGATTTTCACAGTTTATGGTTCGGTTTACTGTTTGGAACTTGGAGCTCAGAACCGACTGTTCATCATCTTGTTTTATTAAAGTTACAAAAAATGGTTGATTTGTTGTTGTTTGTAGGATACTTGCTAATAGACAATCTGCTGCCCGATCGAAAGAGAGGAAAATACGTTTATACGGGTGAGTTGGAGAGGAAAGTGCAAACCCTTCAAAATGAGGCAACAACACTCTCAACCCAAGTGACAATGCTCCAGGTATATTTCAATTTTACAGTAATATAATAAATATTATAATATTTTAAGTTCATAAATAATTATATAATTTGCATTTGTTAATTTGAGTTAAATATTATCAAACTTTTGGAATTTATTTTCAGTTTCGTAGTAATCAAACATAAAAAATATTGTAATGGATAATTTGTACTTGTAGAAACGGGTGGATCGGGTTAGGCTGAATGACTCGCAACAGCAGTTTAATTCATCTTCTCTGGATTTTGTAACTGTATAATGTCTTATATATGGTTACAAAACTTGATCATAACTGTTATTAGGCAAGTTTTAAAAAGTGATTTAGGATTTTATATGCTTAAGGATGCGCCTCGGATCTTTCAACCCGTTTGACCAGTTTTATTTTTAGTTCAATCTCTTTGCTTAAAAGTTTAAGGGATTTTTTTATCCATTAGAAGTTTAAAACCGACAAAATGGCAAGGAAAAACAAAAACTTAGTGATATTCTAATAAAAAGGAAAAAAGTTGAAGGTATTATTTGTTGGACTTAATCGTATTGCTCACATGAGAATGGGTCAGGGGTATAAGAGTCTTTTTAGTTGGGTTTAGGATTCTTTGGGTTATTTGTTTTGTTTTTTGTAATTTCGAATTCAGTTAATAAAAAAGTCTTAACTGATCCAAACGGCCTTCATTATAACACAACAATTGTGATGCAGCGTGATACAACCAGTCTAACGTCTGAGAATAAGGAGCTCAAGCTGCGGTTACAAGCGATGGAGCAACATGCAAAACTCACAAATGGTAAATATATTCAATACTTTTTTTTCCGGCACCATGAGAACCCGTTAGAGAAAACTAGGGACCGTACCCGTACCAGTATCCATACCTTTTTTTTAGGTATCCGGTACATGTATCGGTACCCAGTTTTATTGATTTCGGAGTTTTATTGATTTCGGCATTCGATACTTTCGGTATCAGTACGGGTAAAAAATGGTACTGGTACCGAATTTTTATAGAACTTTAAGAGTTTTTTTATATTATTCTTTATCTCGTATTATGGTATTTATGATGCTCGTATCAATTTTACCTCGTATTGGTACTCATACCCATTTTTTACTTATTTGGTACCCACACAAGTGCTCAAAAAATTAAATAAAAAACAAAGTGGTACCAAAGCGGCTATCGTACAGAAGTACTCGTACACCATATCTCATATTAATTCGGTACGGTAATTTTTTATTAATCAAAAATCGGTTTTTACTGTGATTTTGGTAACGGGTTAAAGAGAGTCTGATCCACCACAATGTGTAAGAAGTTGGATATTTCAAACTCGGAAAACTTTGTCGGGGAGAATCATCCCGTTTACCACTGTCACCAGCCCACTTATTAGCACTTATTATTAAAAAAGCCTCGGTTACAAAAAAAAATTAATTCCATTTTTATGATGAGCTTGGTAATAAACTTGAAATGCAAAAGTGCAGGGTCTAATGAACGGGAAATTTGCACAAATAATGTTGCAAGTCAATTTAGCTTCAGTGGCTAATATTATTTATACTTCGGTTTAACCAGATACTAGGAGTAAATACATAGAGACAGGATGCATGCAGAGGAATTTTTAAATTTCGTTCAACATTACCCTGTACAGGCTCAACTTCATGGACTTCAATTGATAGAACCCGGTGACTCGGGTTAAGAAGTAAAGATTTTATGTCCATTTTTATGAATAGGAGGTGGGTAGTATAATATCATATTGTAGATGCAAAAGGGATGGATGCGTATGATGGGAGATTGTTTAAATATTTGTTGCAAGTATTTAGCTTTGTAAGGTTTTTTTTTCTAATTTTATTATTTTTATACTTGGGATGGTGATACCATGATACATAGGTTTGACTATGGTAAGTCAACGTTCCACTATGTTTTTTTTCATGACTGACAAGCATTCTGGGTGTGATCCTACACCGGTCTGGGCCTAGGTTTGGCCTAGTCGCATTGTTTCTCTTTTTTGACTTGGTTTTGATATGGGCTTCTGAAAAGCCCATTTCTATTTTAACGGTCTGGGTCTATGCTTTGGTCATTTTAATGGTTTTGCCATAATAGTTTTAAAGTGGCCATTTTTCTTCTTGATTTTCGATCTAAGGTAAAAAGGGAAGGTGTGGTGGTTAGATGATGTGTTCAGATCTGCAATGGTTGTGTGGCGCAATATTGAACGGAGATGGTGGCAGTGGTGGTGGGTGGTGTCGGCAGGTGACGGTGGTGGAGGCTAGCAAAACCTAGAAAGAAGGTAGAGAGAGATGGGGTTGAGAGAGAGAGAGTGTGTGTTTTGATCTTCTGAATTAAAAAATTAATTGTGTTATGAATGTATCATTTATATGGTGACTCTTCACATACATAACTCTCATCTCTTTGATTTCTTTTGAATTAATATATGTGCCTATATATAGTGGCATTTGAATATGGTGTAGATAGATCAATGAATAAGAATTCTCCATGTTTTATTCTCTATATGATTTTATAGTCTAACTCTCATGTTTACATACATATATATTAGTTGCTAATAGATCGTTGTTTCACAACACGTTATCAGCACGAGTTGCTTTTTGGAGTTGGATCATATCATTGCAAAGTAAGATTTTTTTTTAAATTTATTTGCGTTATTTTATTAGATACGTTTTTAGTTTTGGTTTTAGTTGTGTCAGATGATTATTTTGTTGAAAAATCATGTTTGTATTACGAGTTATTCTTGAAAAAATAAAAAAAAAAAAACTTACATCTTGTTTATAATTCATCGAACTTGTTTGACTTGAGCTCCCCATATTTAGATTTGTAACTATTTTCCTATACTCCATTCTAGGTTTTCTATTAACATATATGAATATTAACATGAACCGCTTGTCCAACGAGAATTAAAGGAACTATTATATACAATTTGATTAGATCATAAAGTAAGTGTAAATGTTGCATACATGTCTGATTCACCCGGCTATTTATGTTTACCTATTTTATTGACATGGTTAGTATCATATAGATTATCAATCTATACACGATTCTGTTATCTAATTGGGATGAATGAAGTTTGAAAGGTAATTGTACTATTGGAATGATAACCGACTTATTCTGTATATAAATGCAAATAAAATAAAACAATTACTTTTACCTCTTTTTTTTAACCTTGATGATAATCTCACCTTGCAGTTGTTCTTATTTATGGTTTGATGATAGTTATATTGTTTGGTGCTATCTAATTTGATGAGATAGCTTTGATGTGCTATGTAATATATTTTTCTTTAAAAAATCCAAGAGTTAAAAATATGATTTTTTTTCATTCTATGATAAGTGTGATAACTTAAATAAATACCATTTTGAAATAACGAAAGGATCATAATTATGCTAAGTTATATATGAATTATAATTTTTATCTTATTACATGAGATAAAAAATAAGTTAAATTTATGTAATGTTATGAGTGTTTATACGTGCCTTGTATAAGATTTGATAGTATACAAAACTTAAGGCGAATTACAGTTAATATGGTAAATATATAATAAAAATATTCGATACACTCGAGAGATTTAATTATATTGTCTAATCTATATCTATATTAGCTATAGATAATCGAATTTGTACGTATGGTATTTATTTTATTATATTTTTATCATGATACTTGTAGATAATATTATGGTGCGTATGATTTATATTTCAATTTCACCTGGTTAATAATAATTTGTAAGTTCTGAAATATTCTGAAAATACTTGTTTTGGTTCTAAGAAAGTTGAACTATATATTGGTTAGTGTTTATAATCTAATTTCTGCTGGTGGTTTGGTACTTCTAATAGCAAAATCCTCAAGAAGCCAATAAATATGTTCTATAGTTATGAATGAATTACGTGATGGGTATGTTCTATGACTATATGATTGTAAAAAAAATTTGATCAGCTTTTATTTCTTGATCTTGCATCTATTGATGAATACTTTTCTTAAAGGAAAACGCAAACCAAAGAAAAATTGTTTTCTTAAAGTTTTATTATAGTTTTATATTGGGTTGGAAACTATGTAATTAAATTTTGTTATATACTATCATAATTGTTATTGTATGCCTTTTAGTTGCTATTATATATATAAAGATATAGATTACTGGATATAGCAGATAAAAGACAAAAGTTAGTTGTTTTGTTATCATTCTCGTGATAGAGTATACATGTGTTTCGATAAGACATCCGAAATGTCATACTCCATAAATCTCATTATCATAAAATTTTAGACCAATAATTCATGATTCGGTCATGTAATTATTGTTAAAATCATATATGTTATGGGAAGATAGATTATAAAGAAAAATGGATAAAATAATTTTCATTTGTCACATCTAAGATATGCTCTTGAAAAGACGATACTATTAAGAAAGTATATAAAGTCTAAAATGATTATATATCCATGTGACCGAGTAAATAATGAAAAGCTATGAAGCTATTTTTGGCTTTACTCCATTCCCCGAAGTGAATTCGGATGTATAGTGATCATCGTGATCATGGATATAATTGAGAAAATTGCAATGATGGTCATTGTAATAATGATCGAGCATTAAAAATTATAATGATAGCCAAGTTAATAATGAGATTGACCACCACAAGTGACAAAATAAGGGAGTAATAATATGAGAATGATATGTGGAAATATTGGCAGTAATATAACATGATACTTTATACATTATCTCGTGTCTTATGTCTTGTACTAGCATACGTGCAAATAATACATATACGATTATAAACAAGAAGTTTATAGATCATGATTATTTACTTTATTGGCATGACCGGTTAGACCACACCGAGTCAATGATGATGTGAAACATAATGAAAAACTTGAAGATTGTTCTAGTTGATAGCATATTATGTTTGCTCTTAAGGGAAATTATTTATTTGTCAATTAATGACATAAATCCCTAAATATTCTGGAAATGTTAAAGGATTTGTATGTATCCTAACATGAAACCATTTAGTATTTTGAAATCGATGCATCGTCTAAATGGTTATCAAGTTCGCAACTTAAAGTACTGATCGTTTATGGCTTAGCTAATAAGATAGCAAGCATATTATTCCAGATTGGCATATTTATTTTGTATATAATGACGAATTTGATTCTCATGTTATTAATGATCATTGGCATAAGTGTTATTGTTGAGACGATCACCTAAACGTTTACAAGTGATTAAAAACCAATTGATCATGAAACAAAAGGTTCATGTTTATATTTAATTTTATATGTATTCACATCAAGCCAACAAGTTATTATATTTCTTCCTCGTTATAGTTGGTTTTGGTCAGGAACCTAATCTGTCTCTTCAAAGGTTTTTGTTTATATGGCATGAATATTTAAATTCATCCACCACACCACACAAAGATGGGAACTCTAAAAAGATTGAGAATATGTTGGGCATGATTAGTTGTCTATGATTAAATATTTAAAGCCATTAGTAAGAGATTTATTTACGGCTCATTGTTATTCACTTTAGTGAATGAATGTTCCCAACAATCGGGGGAGATAAAAAGCAGTTGCAAAGTAAAAAGTGGAATGAATTATCATGTTAACTTGATCCTTATGCTATAAACTATGAACCAGAAGTTCAAAAGATAATTCATTTACCAATATAAAAGAATAAATTATCAGACGAGTTCACTGACCTAAATGTAGTGACAAAGTAAGTCACATAAGCAATTGCTTATGCTCTAGTTATATTTTGTCCCAGAAAGACAACAACACATTTGTAATGAGTCTATTACATGCCTGAAGCATGGTAGACTAGTCGATTCCAATAATAAAGTTCCTCGAAAACTAGGGCAAGTAATTAAAATGGTCAAGTCGAGGTTATAGTATAATATCTCCTGAAGAGATATTAGACATGATGGTTCTAAAAGAACATCATGTACCTGATAATAAAGAGCTCTTAGTAAATTATATCATGTCTAGAAGTGTATGGAATCGAAACAAAATCGACGTCGTTATACTTTTGTACATATAGCGCTTTAAATGATTAAATGACGAGTATCATGATTTAAGATCTGCCTACGAATGAAAACATATGAAGGATTGGCCAAAATGGAAAGACGCAAATAAGGCGGAATTGAATTCTCTAATGAAATGGAAAGTTTCTGGACCAACAGTCCATACAACTGAAGTTGTAAAATATGTTGGATACAAATAGGGCTTTTATGCGATTCATGTGAAATCAAATTAAGTGAAATAAGGCAATACTGGTGGCACAAAGATTTTCGCAAAGACACATGATTTATTATAAAGATGCACACTTTCTATTGGTGGAGGCACTGACTTTCCAATATTTTATTCGTCAGGTAATATAAAGAAAAACTGATACGCGTCTTATCAATTTTATGTATCGCGTGATACTGAAAGTTTACATAAAAGTCCCTGAAGGATTTAAATTATCAAACTCATGTAAAGTAAGTTCTCGAGAAGACTATGATTCAGATTTGCATACATTATGGATATATATATATAGGCTAAATATAATTACAACTCTTGATGAGTTTACTAAAGTAGTCGAGTACTTAAAAGGTAATATTAAAACATCTTAAGGATGTAATTCTTGTGCACCAATAAACATACATAGCAAACTTGTACCTGGTGATTATGATATCTCAATGTACAATGTAAAAGCATGGTATAATATGGATTTTATCAATAAGCAAGTGTTCAAGACATCTTTGCATATGATATAAAATCAATGAGAAAGTTTACGCGATGGGACTCTTAAAGAGTATATGCACATACATAATTATTCAAAGTAGAAAGAGGTATGTGAATGATTATAAATGCCTAAAGCTTAAAACCTTGGCAATGTATCTTATAAAGTTAAAAACAAATATAGACTAAAATAGTCGGGTTGAGTATTGTACAACTCATGAGATATTCTGATAAAGTGCAATATAAGTTTTATAATATTATCCATCTTTATCAAAAGTCATCTCCTAAAAGTTCACTGTAATCGCAATTTACAGTGATGATGTATAGGCATTATCGAGAGAAACTGTCGAGCTTTTAGAGGGGAATATTTTGAATCCCTGGCGTAATAAAGTTATTACTCAACTTGTAATTCGAGTATATTCTGATCATATTTTCGTTCGTCAATCAAACTGCATCTCGAAGATGTTGGGACATTTTACTATGGTTAAAGCTCATCCTAAAAGTACATTAAAGGTTGTTCATTACTTGATATAGAAAATAAAACTTATCAATTCCAATCAAAGAAATTGAAAATTTTGATCCAGAGGAACCATAATTAAGTTCATATGTGCATTAAGATTTCTTGTTGTCTATAAATTTTTATTTGAATTTATTCACATGACATAACATGTGTCAAGTAAGGAGATATTGGAATGAGTTACAACAACTATTTCGATACATCAAAGGTGCAAGACATGAGATGAAATTTTACTAACCGATGAAAACAAGTTTGGCTAGTCATATAGATGCAGGGAATGTAACACAACATATTTATGGATATTATGGTATTTTCTTACGAGAGGAGCTACCGAAAGTCACATATGAAGATCATATACCATTTTCCTCAACATAAATATTTGCACATAAAGGGATCAAGCAACGAATCATCAACTACAAAATTTTTGAGCAACTTCTACCGAAGATCCACACTAGTTACTTAGAGAATACATGTTCAAATGAGGGGGAATATTACATAATTTGCACTCATTTTCTCTTCGCGGAGTTTTGTTCTAATAAGGTTTTCATTGTAAGGTTGTTAATGAGGCAACATAACTAAAACGTAAGTATCATGGGGAGATAACGCGTTGCACTCTTTTTTCCTTACCTATGGTTTTGTCCCATTGGGTTTTCCTAGCAAGATTTTTAACTAGACAACATCTTCAAATATATTAAAGGTATGTGCATAGTCAAGGGGGAATGTTATGAATGTATCATTTATATGGTGACTCTCCACATACATAACTCCCATCTCTTTGATTTCTTTTGAATTAATGTATGTGCCTATATATAGTGGCATTTGAATATGGTGTATATAGATCAATGAATAAGAATTCTCCATATTCTATTCTCTACATGATTTCATAGTCTAGCTCTCATGTTTATATACATATATATTAGTTACTAATAGACCGTTGTTTTACAACATTATGAACAATTAAATCCTTATCTATCAATACCAAAATGCCCATCTGATTATATTTAAAATTACAGATTTACCCTTACTTTTAATTAAGAATTTTAATTAAGTTAGAGCTGGGGAGCAAACTGGCGACAACATCAAAACATCAAGGAGGAAAATGACCATTTTTAAACTATTGGAGCAAAACCGTTAAAATGAACAAACCACGTAGAGCAAAATGAAAGTCAACTCTAAAAATAATAAATGTTTCATTTAACTAGTATTTACTATTGTGAAGTTTTCCTTTTATAAAATGTGTTTTTTAGATAATCCTTTTCTATTTATATTAATGTCATCATAATCATTATAAATTTTACATGAGGAATGCTAAAAAAGGTATCCTTATGAGATTTAGCAAGAGTCCAACAGTGAACAAAATGTGTAAACTTAGAAATAGCAACACTTTCGAACGGTATATATTTGGAGTATTCATAAATAGTTTTCGTAGAAAATAGAAATAATAGGTGGCACACATTGTAAATATTTAGAGTATCCATAAAGTCTATAAACAGTAGAAGATCATAGTGTGCTCGGTTTGCTCATTGCGACGTCGATTGTTTCTAAGATCAGTTAGCTGTGCAATTGTTTCTAAGATCAGTTAGTTGTGCAATTGTTACCATGACCCGCCAAACCAGCATTATGTTGTTCATTGCAACGATCGTTGTTTCTAAGATCAGTTAGTTGTGCAATTGTTGCCATGACGCGCCAAACCAACATTCTAGTTATTTGATTTTGTATCAATACAAAATGTCATATTGAAAATGTAAGTCTTTCTGTCTCATATTCTCCACTGTATACATGAAATTGTATTATGAAAAATGAATATCAATGATTTTTTTTCCCATATAATTATGGTCTGAAGTTGAATTCACATTTTTGTATTATTTACGGTTTAATTTATTTAAAAGGGACAACTGCATTAAAATACATCTGGTATAAACTTATTGTTATTCAGTTATTGTACATAACAAACTCAAAACTTCCATTTTGACATATGATAACCATCATCAATTCATGCAAAAATCAATTAACCTAGACTTTTTTCTTAACGACACATTAACAACTAGCATTTAGTTAGTATATGAACTTATTGTTTGATTGTAAATTTAAACTCAAAGAGTTTGATGGAAGATTGATTAACCTAAAACTAAACTAGTTTGCAGTGAATTTCAGAAACACAAAATCACAAGGAACAATATTGGTTATGCAAATAAGAAACAAGCAATCACTTTTGATTTTCGATATGGCTACGTAGTTGCAAATCAGTGACGGATGCAGAAAATTTTTTGAAATTAGTTGAGTTAAAATAAGTCTGGTAACAAACAGGTCATGATATAAACTTGCGTTAACCAAATAACAATCAAATCATATTTTAAATATGTGATAACTGGATTAATTCAAATTATAATATAAACCGGTGATAACTAGATGATATAATCATATTTAAGAATATTAAATGTTTAACTATAGGGTTCTTAAAATTTATATTAAACTATTTGCAATCAGTCATGATTAATATGATTAATATCTGGTATTAAAACCTTAACTTTAAGATAGTTTAAATTTTAAATCAAAGTAAAAGATTTATTTTATAACTTTACTTTAACATGAAGGACTTAATGTAAAAATCACCAAAAATTTTAGAAATGAAATTCCTTTCCTCCATTACACTTCTATGTCCCTCTCTCGATGTATAGATTTAAGAAAGGGACTTTTCGATTTACTGGGAAGGGGCACACAAACAAGTCTTCCAAATTTTGCAATATTTTGACAGGTTTCAGCGGAGAAAGCATGATCCGGCCATGGCCGGACGGTGGGCCTCTGCCCACCCTACTCATGTCGTGAATCGCCGCTGATTGCAATACTTACTTTATGATAATAGTGTTTAATTGGCTATATAAACATAAATTATCTGAATCCTATGTTTAATCTAGAGCACAATCCATATCCTTGATTAGACACTAATTGTGTGATTTTTAACCAAACTAACTTGGGTTTGCTTACATGCTCAAAGGCGTACCATAAACCAGCTGTCATATTAACACAAAAATTAGTAACAAATGAATAAAATTTACAAGCAAATGATTACAACTTGTTACTCTATCTTTGATATACATGTTTAATTACCTAATATACGTAACATATACTGATTAATAGAATAAATTACCACATGAATTATCTCCCTACCAATTGTCTTTTTCCCTAGTTAAGCTAGCTATAGTTTTTTTTTTTGAACGGTAGATTTGATCACTGACAGACCATTGGAGTATCATCATACCACCAGCGGAAACCACCGATCATATCCGTCTCCACGAGGCATGATACCTATACACAATTCAGAGGAAACCCAAAAAATATGGGAAATTGAATAAATAATTTTCTATAACTTTTTTAAAAATTGAATAATTTACTATAACTTTTTAAAAAGACCAATAAGACAATAAGTTATTTTTAAAAGTTAAAATTTAAAGCCTTTTCAAATCACTTATTTACTTATTTGCTACAATAAATTAAGAAGAAGTTATTTACAACCTCAATCCTAGGGCCTCCTTGTTTGTCCTTCTTGCTCCATCTGTCGGCCCAACAGGCCCACCTGGGTGTGAGCTACCAAATAAGTTGAATAAACAAACCCATATCCAAACTTAATTTCCAGCCCATTAGTGTTATTTTATTAATTAATTTCCTTCCAGCATCTTTATTACTCATTGTCTCAACTCAGATAGCAGTCATCTTTTTTAAGTTTTTTCCTTTTTTTTACACATTTAAATTGTAGTTTATAACCATAAGAAATCCAATTAGTTTATAACCTTACATTTTAAAACTTGATCTTTCATTTAAACTTGATCGTAAATGTTCATCTTTAGTACAATTCATTGTTTTAGCTCATTCTATTTTAAATCTACAAGATATAAAAACATATAAATGTGATATATTTAATTAACAAGGATATCAAATTATCAAATGCTTCAAATAAATAGATCAAGAATATCAAATTATCAATGCTTCAAATAAATAGACTTAATTACAGGATAGCCAGTGTGACAATTATATAATTGGCTTTGGTGTTAAAATTTAGAAAATTGCACGCGTTGACTAAATTATGCACAAACGCAATACCAATGTTCCCTAAAGTGTTACATATGTAAAAAAATTCAAACGTGTAACTTCTCAAACTTGGGACCAAACACAAAATTTTGACACATCAAAAAACTGTCCTTATAATTAATTCTAATACGTTTTAAAAAAAACGTGTATAAAATACACCTATGAGATAGATCACTTTCATAACTTACAAGTTTGACACTTCGTGTGACAAACTATCTATTGCTTGCTAATGTGGCACCAATTTTGAATTCAACAAAAAAGATGACTTGAATTTTGTGTACCACACACATTTATGCTTCCTCTCTTCCCTATGTTTTATTTAAATCAATCATATATTTCTCTCGTTTTCATAAATCAATTATACGTTTTCACTCCTTTATTAAAAAATGTGGTTAAGCAGTTTCTTTTGATAATAATAAGTTTTGTTCGTAAAACATATAGTAAAACAATGTGGTTTAGAACTTAATAATGCGAAGATAAATTATGTGTGTTGGTGTATACATGTCCACTATGGATTATTAAGTTTAACTAGTACGCGATAAGAATTTGATTAGTATCGCTTCATCTCGTTATGTTACAGTACTAACGCTCGTTATAGCAACCGTACAAGGAAAAACAAAAAAATAAAATCGTGATACGACCAAAAGAATATCAACATGTGATCTACAACGATTGAAAACAATTGTTTGGTAGGAATCAGTTCGGTTCGTCTGAGTACCACCACGATACTGACATGCGCTCATATAGCATATATAAAAAAAATGTACACTCTATTTTTAATGCAACTCTGCTCGGAACAAAATTTACAAAGAAACGCCTGAAAAAATTAAGCAAAGTTCCAAATTTAGTTTTTATTTTAATTATATAGCATACATAAAAAATAAAGTAAAAAAAAGTTGTCATGTGGCAACTTCTAAACGGACCAACCGCCACATGGCAATTTCTTAGTGGGTCTATTAGTATTTAATAGGTTGGTTTATTAATATATATTGATTGATAATGATAAAAAGTTGATAAAAACATTTTTGCACTCCATTTGTTGGATCAACTACATGACACAACAAGCAAAAGTTGAAGAAAGCATAGATGTCGGACGGTTGATACCAATAAATCCACGATCGATGCAAGATTTGATCGTATCAGTAATCCGTGGATTGCTAATCAAACTTTCATTCTTTCTTCTCGTGGCTAAGTAAACAATCTTTCTTTCAACACTTCGACTCACTTATTGCGAATAAATAGATACATAATACTTTTGACCGAATATATTATTAATCCATTCCTAACCTCAATATTCTTGTGCAAGAGAATATCAAAAGCCTTCAAGCAAATCATAGCAAATTTCTTCACTTGTAAGTCATATGTGTTGATGATCTCTTCTAAGTTTAAGAATGGTAGAAATTTATAATATATGTGGTGGTTATTTTAGGAAAACCTTTATATTCCAATTTCACCCTTCGGTAAGACATTTTACTAAAATAACTCGTTAAGAGAAATAAATCAATTTAGTCCATTTTCGCATAATGGACATGCCCTTGACTCGAATGATCGTCTACCCAAAATACTAAGCGCGTTTCACTTGGGTTAATCTATTACCTAAATCTGACTTATCCCTCTCTAGTTGAGCCATAAGCTCCTACCGAAAGGATAACCTTTTATACATACCTAGCGCGAGTCAAAACCATTTCTCGTTATCCATACCTTGTGATGGTTATTTCTTTCCGATTCGTGGCAATGCATGCACATACATTATGCTTACCTATAAGTATGAAACTTGACATACAAAACATTAAATACCAAGTTCAAATGGTGATCACCATTTGACCGCATGGCCCAATTATCATTTTAACCATTCTTGCATACAAACATATTGCATATTGACTTTTATAGTATTTGCATAATGACTTTTATAGTAGTTTGCATACAAACATATTTGCATAATGACTTTTACACTAGTTTGCATACAAACATATTTGCATATTGACTATTGACTTTTACACTAGTTTGCATACAAACATATTTGCATATATAATATATGCAAATTTAAAACATAACTTAAAATTATCCGCGTTTAAAGAATATTTACTTGTTTGACCCGTTTGGTTTGCGTCAGCAAGTGTTCACTTTGATAGTTTATTGGTTTATCACCAAAAACTCATTTTTACCTGATCGACCCATTTGGTTTGCGTTTATCATCAAAAACTCATTTTTACATGTTCAACCATTCGATTCGCATCAGAAAGTCATATTTTGAAAGTTTATTTATAAAAATTCATTAAGTTAATCACCTAAATGTGATTACTTGCCATTTTTACTCATTCGACCCTTTATGACTTATGTCGTTGGGTCATATTTCAAAACTCTTTGTTTAATAGCCAACATGCGGTTCAATATAATTTCATCTATTTTGACCCGCTACGGTTTACACCATAGGGTCTTTTTTCAAAATATCTTTGTTTATTCGCAAACATGCGGGTCAACATAATTCATCCGTTTTGACTCGTTATGGTTTACATCATAGGGTCTTCTTTTCAAAAACTCTTTGTTTACTCGCAAACATGTGGTTCAACATAATTTCATCTGTTTTGACCCGTTATGATTTACATCATAGGGTCTTACTTGACAAAATCGCCTGACTTCTTTATTAATCTTGTTCTTAACCCATTACATAAAGTGGTTCTATTTAAAACGTGTAAGTAATGCTTACCTTGCGTCCGTTCATGCTTCCATGCGTAATTCATGTAACATTTGTGTAAATCGGGTTTCGAAAACCCGCCCCAATTTATCAATCAAAGTATATTTATTTTACGTCGTTCGATAATTCTTTTTATTTATTTATTTAATGTTATAAAATTTATTAAATACTTCTAATATGTGGATAATAAATAAAATTTAAAATTAATAAAATAATAAGTAATCAATTAAATAATAATATACTTAGGAAATAATTATTGGTTGTAATTATAATAAAAAAATTCTGAAATAAAAAAAATGGGTGAACCGGGATCGAACCCGGGTTCCCCGGATACACGCACACCACAAACACCGTTGAGGCACACACACAATTTGGTTAAAAATTAAGATCAACTTTTATATATAAGCGAAACCGAATGTCTGCCTTCAAGAACCAAATCAGCGAACCGACGATCTCGTCCCTGTTCTGGCATCTGGATATTCCAGCTATCCATCCGCGTCAACCTTTTCAAAATCAAGCGCCAATCTACTTCAATTGTGTGAAATCAATCAAATTGATTTCTAAAAACCGAAATCAATCACTCTACATGTTTTCCAAAACCGAAAATCGATCACCCCTTTTGCCATCTATAAATACTGATCGAATTTACTCACTCCAACTCGCTCCTTCTTTGAAATCACTACTCCCCTCTCCTCAAACACCCCTGTCACCGGAAAGCTCTGTGTCACCGGCCGCCGGAAATCGTGGTTCTCCACTTCTGTCTTATGGTAGACCCTTGTTCTTTTCCTTTGAGTTTTATCTAATTAACATAATGTACAGATGGTTAATAGAAAAACAGAAGTGAAACTGATTAAATCGGGCGGGTATAAAGTTTGGTTCAAATGCAAAATGAAGAAGAGAAGTGGGTGAAGTGTTTTATATAATTAAAACGGTTGTTTCAAACGGGTTAGACACACAGTCCAGTGGTGGACTATGTGCAAACACACGTACACGCCCCTGGTTCGAATCCGACTCTCTATCGTACCACTGTTATATAAACAGTTTTGTTTTTGTTAATTTATATCAAGCAGTAGTATGTATATAAATATAATTAAAAAGCGAGTCTTATCGGGTTAGACACCCAGCCCAGTTGGTCGGGTTGGGTGCAAAACACTTAAGAGATCACGGGTTCGAAACCTATGCCACCCACCGGTTCAACTCTGTAAATCTTTTTAAATATAAATTAATTTCTGGAATGAACTAAATGGTGTATTAATATAATTAAAATCATGATTCTTTCGGGTTAGACACGTAGCTCAGTTGAAAGAGTTGCGTGCACGCAACCGAGAGGTCACGTGTTCGAGCCTCACCACACGCATGCCAACAGTGCCATTGAACCGGTCTGACAAGCTGACAAGATTTTTTTTTAAATATTATTTTTATTTTTTTTTTTCTAACATTTTATTTTAAGGCCTTATGTTTGATATAAAATCAATTAAAATGTTTAAAAATATATATTCTAAGGGTATAAAATATCAATAAAACCCACCAAAAATAACTTAGGATCTAAATAAAAGTTTAACCTAAATGTTAATTTATTTACCGAGTTATCGCGTTATTATTTCTAGGTTAGTACTTTCTCGTTAATTAAATTCCCAACTCGTACGCTATCCTTACCATTCAAGAATACGCACCCAAGGTGAGTGAATTTCTACGAATTCCCCGTTTTAATCACGTTTTGGGGTGTATCATGTGTCGTATCGTTTCTTTATTTTATTTAAACACTTGTACTTATATCATTTCGTGATCAAATGTGTATTGCTTGTAGTGTGGTTTATATGTGGATACATTTTATCATTTCAGTGCACTCATTTCATTAGGCCCATCAGTTCCTCATGGGATACGGGTTGAGCATCAGGTGCCTCATTAGATCGGCTCCGTTCGATTGAGCCTTGATCTCAGATACATCATCATTCATGTCATATATTCATTCAATGTGGTTTGTGATTTGTTACATTATACATTTGTTCACATGTGATTATGCAGAATCTTATTTAAACAACGATAAAATTGATTTACTTAAATGTTTTATCAAGGTTCACTCGCCAACTTTTGTTGACCCAAAATTCCTTCTGTTTTACGCATGATACAGGTGATCAAGTTGAGGAAAGAAACACCTAGGATGGCCTTAGAAGAATAATCAAGTTATTTCGTTGGAACAATCATTTGGTTTATTATTTGTGTTTGTATGAAATTTTGTGTTGGATAATTGAATTTTAATTTGAATTTAATAAATATGAAACTTGATAGTAAATATCATGAGCTTTGGTGATAACCTAATCATGCCCCGATTTTTATTCCGCTGCGGGTCGGGGTGTGACAATTCATTCGTTTGACTTGTTCCATTTCAAGCTCCCACCTTGCTTGTCAAGAGTCAAACTATCACATAAAATCCACAAGATGATTAAATTGTCATCAAATACCATGACCATTACCCTTATGTATTTATATACCACATTTACAAATCCATTCTACTTTAGGTTAGTTTGACTTTTAAAAGTCAAACTTTCAATTGACATACATGGAACCAATACAAGTTCTGTAAAACTCATTAGGCATTTTATCAAACATTTGGTGAACATCATATTTAGGCCATCATATTAGCTAAATTTTCAAACCAAAATCACCATATATCTTTCAACTCAACAAGTTCATACACTTTCTAGCGTCAAGTTAACATAACTTTCAATTATCATAAGCTAATTCATCCTTTTGACTAACATAATTAATGGATTCAACTCTAATGTCAAAACCCACTTCTTGTCACTTAAGAATACATATCAAAATCCATAAATTGTTCAAATAATTCACACATACAAGTATGATGATTATGAACATCTATTCATCATCAATTTCATCATACTAACAAAAATATTAAACTCAAGGTTAGCACCTTCAAGTTCCTCCATATACTACTCATCACCAAAAACATAAATTACTACATACCTTATGATCTCCAAGCTTAGATGATCATATTTATGTTCATGCATGTGATTTGGCCCCAATTCACCTTTCAATTTGTTAGAATAAGATGAACTAGGGTTTCCCCCCTCTTTTCTTCTCCTGGTTCGATGTGTGTGTGTTTTTATGATTTTTGCTTTTTAATAAATTCAGTTTCAAATTGGCCCACTTTAGTCCCTCATGTTTTGGATTTGTTATAAAAGACCATCGTTTAGTCAATTTACTAACACACAACATGCTTTTAACTAGATTAATATTCCTAGTTTCCTACTTCCCGTTAATTATCAACGGACATAATAATTCTATTTACTAAGTTCGAGGATGCTACAACCCGACTTAGATTATGAGCCGATAGCCCGGACCTTTTATAAACCTTAATTTTCTAAAACCCTTTACTCGCTTTTATATAACATTAGGTTTGTTAATTTAAATCATAATGATTACGGGTTAACTTTCACCACTAACGGTATTTTACCCGGTCATCCCTAGTTAATTTGGTTTAATTACCAAGTCCATTTTAGGGTGTTATATCTTTTCATCTCTAATATGCTAGTTTGTTTTACTTGTATCATCGTAACATGTATGCTACATGTGATCTCTACCGAATTTGAAGAGAAGTTGATAGTGAAGAAAACTATTGATTGAGGATCAAGGAGTGGACGTACAATGAAGTTGTTACCTGCATGGATACCACTATACATCGTTATGTTCGTGTGGTGGTATCTTTTCATCCCTAAAATAAACATTCATATTACACACAACTAAAAGAAAGTTATTCACTCCGATTTAAATTTCTACAATACGGATGTCCTGCCAATAACGATTTAAAAAAATAATAACGTTTTATCCAAACCAGTTGTCATGAGATATTAAGATGAGTTTTAATACTTTAAAGTCGATAACATATAATAACGATATAAACATATGAAACGTTAAATTGTTTTAAAACGACCCAACAATAATATAGAACTTATACATGATATATGTGTGTAATAATAATCAGTACAATAAACACAGATTTACAAACAAAAAATTTAAGAGTTTGAGCGATATTGATAAATTCGTTCTCCCATACAATATAACTTCCTAGTATATGCACAAAACATAAAATAATGTTTACAGCAGTATTAAAACATAATCAAATAAAAGTTACAAATATAAATAAGAATTTTGCATATACACAAAACATGAAATAATTTTACAATATACTGCATAATTAAATAAGATTTAAACAAACATAAAGTTGTGAGTCACAAAGTTATGTTGTGTTACGATACAACTTCTGTATAGGTAGTGATACTGTTTTTCTTTTTTTTGAAAAATATCGAAAACTAAAGCACATCGAAACTAAAAACCATAAAAATGAATATCGGTACCGCTATCGATGTTGTTCGTGCAATATCGGTTCAATATATCTTGGTAAAAAAGTTAGGCATGTTACAAAAAAAAAAGTTTATGCACAAGGTTTGTGCACAAAAGTTGTATCATGTAACCCAAAAAATAGTTATAATGTCCAAAATGATATTAACACAGTGTTTTACTTTGGTAAAAAATCATAATAATAATATATCTATATCGGAATTGATGTTGTTGGTTGATATTAGTCTAGTAGCAGTACTCTCTCTGTATAGTTCACAACACAAAAGAAGTTTATTTACGATGGTTTCATTACACAAAAATTTTCTTGAAAACCTAAAAATAAAGTTGTATTTTATATCAATCCAATGCCATAAAAAAGAATACCTATACCGATTTCAACAAAACCGATACTAGGTATCAAATAACATTCATCATAGTACCAACATTCGATATAACCCACAATACCAGAATAACACTTTAATTTAAATACAATTCCTTTTTAAAAGGAATTATGTTAAATACCACGGAAAAACACAACTGCATATCCAGCTTTCTTAAAAATGCCAACGAATAAATGTTATCAAAGAAAATAAGTAAAAATCTAAATGAGTTAAAAGAAATATATAATAATATAGTATAAGTGATGAATATAAAACAACTTTAACTATATTGAACTTACTATTTACGTGATGGTAATGTTGTATAAGTAACTGTATTTAATTATTTATTGCAAAAGATTAACTTTATATGACATTTTTTTAGCACGTGTTAAAATTTCAAAACGCAGCATCCACCTTTTCCAAATTCCAATAAATATTAAAGTTGACACGACCTTTGTGACCCTTTGGGTTTGGAAATTTAGGTAAAAGTTTTAATTTATGAACCCGAGCAATTTACTAAAAAGAGACATGTGGGACTACTCAATAGTCGTTAATTATAAAAAAAATAAAACTATACGTATAACAGAATCAAATCTTTAGAATTTAATGTTGGTGACTTTGTACTTCTTTAGGTATCTCCTTGGAAGGATGTAGTTCGATTTTATAAGAAAGGCAAACTCGCTCCTCGCAATGTAGGTTCTTTCAAGATTCTCGAAAGGATTGGCAAGGTAGCGTACCGACTGGACCTACCTCAAGAACTCAGCAATGTCCACTCTACGTTTCACGTCTCAAACTTGAAGAAATGCCTAGCTAAAGAAGAACTTCAAGTTCCACTTGAAGATCTTCAAATCAACGAAACCTTACACTTCGTGGAGAAACCTGTCGAAGTTATGGATTGAGGAATCAAGCAATTAAGGCCCAGTCGAATTCTCATAGTCTAGGTTCGATGGGAAGGGAAAACATGGCGCTGAGTTTACTTGGGAACTCGAAAATGATATGAAGATTAAGTACCCAGATCTGTACGTTACACATTCCTCTTAAATAAATTTCGTCAATTTCCTAAAGTAGGGAGACTATAACGCTTCGCATTCTTGTACTTTCCTTATTTAGAAAGTGTAATCGTATTTCTATTTTTGTAGACTTGTATCGTACCCTATTCGTATTTCTATCCCAAGCTTGTAATCCGAGATGTTGATCATGATAGACAATTAAACTTTATGCATACTTTCATACTTATTATTCAAACAAACATACATGTGATCATATGCTATTCATACTTTATACTCAAGTATTCATAACAAGCAATCGCCTAAATACGTGATTCTTATGCAGTCTACGTTCAAGATACATGCTATGCACACACGATACATTCCAATGCTTAAAAATATTTAAAAACCGGCTAAAACACGTGAAACCAGCCTCGACTGACCCCTTCGTACGAGTTAGATCTACCTCGCACGAAGTGGCACACTTCGCACGAAGCGAAGTTGGCAGACGCTCTTCCTATAAATATAGACGCACTTCACCACATCCAACCTTCCGTTCACTCTCGCTCTCACTCCCGAATTTCTTGATTCTCGACAGAACCATCTTCTTCTAAGTGAGTCTAACTCACTAACACTTTATAACTTATTTTCTTCTTTGTACCAAGTGTTGTAAAGCTAACCTAGTTCATCATCCTCATATGATTGGATTAGTGTTATAGCTAGTGAGAATGTTGGGAGCTTTGGCTACCCGAATTAAGTTCCACGCCTCACTTGAACCATCTTTACTTTCTGTCAATTCATGACCAACCGGGTTGTATTACAACCTGTGCTTTGGTGAATCATATAAAGAGATTTAACATCTCCATGCTTGACTTCTATGACAAACTTGACTAAACGCTGCTTATTTTTACTTACGACTGATCTGGACATAATATAAATCATAATATGATCTAATGCTATAACTCGGACTATCCTGCCTCGTTATCACGAACCCCGTTAACAGAAATCAGTGTTGAAATGGGTACAAAACAGGCTAACACGTCTCAGGACTATCACTTGCACGAGGTGAATAGTCAACTCGTACGAGGTGCAAGTCAACTCGTACGAGGTACCAATCAACTCGTACGAGTTGCAAGTCAGCTCGCACGAGGCGGACCTTCCACTTCGTACGAAATGGCCTTTTTTCCGTTATCTTTCCGTACTTTCTACTTCAAAATTGGATCTATCATCCGACACAGTACACTCACGTCCACCTGTTTACCAATGTAGGGTGAACTTCGTGTTGTATCACCTGATCACTCATCACCTACGAACTTGCTAGAGAAGCTTGCAAAATTGTGAGTACACTCGAACATCCTTTTTGTTTTACACTTTTGGGTGAAAATGTTTAATCTATAAAAATACACACAATTAATACTTTTATGCAAACACACAAACAATCCATCACACATGCTAAAGATACATGATACGTGATTTGTATACTTGGAACATTCTTATGTGATACGACTTGTCATTAACTTCGTACGAGCCTCCCCTTAACATGTATAGCGCTATAGGAGTAACGCACCACCCGTATTCTTGAGGTCATGTTAAGTTTATTCTATTTTGCGGTGACACTTGAGGATTAACTTGTAAATCGCATGCCTTATTTACATTAATCTAGTATACTATCCTAACATGTGGATTCGTTTAACCTGTTTTCATAATTATGCTATATCAAACTTGTGTACTCGCAAATACTTTTGTGTTGAAATATACTTTTAACGTGTTGCAGGTTAAGGATGACGCCATTGATGAAACTTAGTAGGGACTTCCTAGAAACGCACTTAGAAACTCTAGACTTTATGTTGCATATTGTTAATCAAGTTGCATTGGAATTTTAAATGTTGTACTTTGAAATCTTCGTATGTTGTACTTGACAAATTTTAAATGAAATGAAATCTGGAAATCTTAACTATTGTCGCAAACTAGGTTTATGTTGACTCGAGCAATCTATTTTGTCTCGCTCTGATGTTTCCGCATCGGTTGGGGTGTGACAAACGCGTTTTTGGATTAGCTGGTCATGAGGGGACATGAAAACCTCACGGTTAAGCGTGTTTAGGTGAGAGTAGTACTAAGATGGGTGACCACGTGGGAAATATCCACCTGTGCTACCAAAAATAAATCCGTGAGTTCCTGAATGAGCAACTAATCAGGAACAAAGCGGACAATATTAGTAGTAAGAGAGGCTGGATGTTATATTAATGTTTAATGTTTAGAAATATTATTTTAACTCATAAGTTTTTATTTTCTAAAATATATAGCGCCATTAATTGGCTAGTGGAAGCTTCGATGCTAATATAATAAAGAAAGAGATGAAGGATTACCAAATGTTCATGGAAAGAAAAGATGGAAGCATGAGGGATTGTAAGAAATCATGTTAAATGGGAACACATCCTGTTGATGGGTGTAAAGTTTGCCGGTCAATCACAAAAAAGAAAAGATACATCGGAACTGGAATCGAAATCGGGCAACTACACAAGTTCAAAATGAAACCGTACTATCATTCCTATTACGTTAATGGTTAAAACTTGACTCATTTGTGCATTGTATAATAATATTGTTGAGACCAAAGGTACTCGTTTATTTTCTTAGTATGATCCATTTTTAGTATATTAAAATTTCATGACGTTATAGGTTTAGGTGCATGATTACGAATTACCCATATATGCTATGGTGACAAGGACGCACTAAAATTGATGTCCCCAAATGGTCTAATACAATATTTATTCATCATGAGACGTATCTTGTAAGGAATCATGAGACGTAATGAGCATCCACTACAAAAAAAAATATCATTTAGTGACACAAAAACTGTCACAAAAACTGTCAAAAACTGTCACAAAAAACAAAAAAGTGCCACTAAAGACTCTTGTAGGAAAGGCGGCACACAAAAATAGTGCCACTAGAACGCTGATGCTAAAGCCTTTTAGTGGCACTTTTTCAATCTGCCTAAAATTTGAAGGCTTTTAGTGGCATTTTTTGCCACAATAAAATAAAAGACTTTCATGGCAAAATTTTTGCGCTGTTAAAAAGTAATACTAAGTTTATATCCATACTAGTTTTATTGATACTTTTTTTGCGACTATATAAAAAAAACATTTTATGTCAGTAATTGTTCTACTTTCACGTAATCACAAACTTCACAATATTTAAGATAAAAAATACAAAATAAAACTTCAATAAAATTGTAGACATAGAAATCGTAATATTATAACTTCAATAATAAGTTCCATCCGAAACATATTCCAAATTTTAGCATAAATGTTTGTAATGAGTAACATATTCCAAATTCTAAATGTTTACACGAAAAGTCTAAATGTTCCTTTGGGTGATAATTTCATTGTCATAAAAGTTAGCTTCAAAGCTTCTCATGATATTTATCCTGCCATCGGCAACCATATAAACAAGCATTAGTATTAATTAAAAAATATAAAATTCTTTAATTAACGAAACTCATTGTTCTTGATTCGAAAGAATTAGACAAAAAAAAACCAACATATATAATTAGCCCAAACACCTAACAGGTAGAACAAAAACCAACATATTACTTGCTAGTCCTCATCTAGGTATACAACACTCACAGACTGTGGATAGTAATAGATGCCATTGGTCCAGCCCTGTATAGCAAGGACACTTAAAAGAAGAAAACTACATTGTGTATGCAATAACGAGACGATTATAGAGGAATAAAAGTCGTATACATATATGAAGTCAAGCGTAAATCGGCTAATCATTCAAAATTTAACAAACCTATCTTCACCTTCTATATCTTCATGCAACAAATCATAAGATAATAAAAAATTCATTGACCAAGCATAAAATCAAACATGCCATATCAATTTAAGGGCAGCTAAGCCATTTTAGAGACCTAAGAGAAGTCTAAAATTGGAGCCTTCTCCGTAATGTATTGAAATAAATTCTAAATTCAACATCAGCAGAGATAAAAGTACTTAGGAGTGTCAACTAGCAAAGCTACACGAGCTCTTCGTTTTAAAAAACGCGAAGCGCACAAAAGCGACGAGGTCTAAAACTGAGGCGCAAAGTGCAAAAGCAGTGGGCTTTTCGTACGCGAGGCGCAAGGCGATTATGTAATTTTTTTATATACTATATAGGTTTATAGGATTATTTACTTGATATTTAGACACAAATAAGTTGTATATATGTATTAATATTGAAATTACATACATGTACAGCCTGAAAAGAATGATTTACCACAATCTGCTGCACAAAAATGGTCACATACATGAGGTGCGCGTCTCAGAGTGGATCTTTCAGCAAAAAAGCGCGCCTCAGCTGCGCTTTCTGATACAACCTGCGCCTCAGGCTACATAAGGCGCTGAGATTTGCGCCTAAGCGCACCTCAGGCACGCTTTTTTAAACCAAGCCCGAGCTCAGCTCGAAAAGAATCGAGCTTAAACGAGGTTGAGGTCGAGCCGAAACTTAAAAATAAGTTTGTTGAGTAAACGAGCCCGAGCTTCACTTAATAAGATGTAGCCAGATCGTGAGCCTAAACGAGTCCATTACTTATACACTTTTAACTCATATATTAAATTATAGTAATTACTATTTTAAATATTATAAATACAAAAATTATTGTATTAGTTATACAGTTTTTAAACTAATAATAAATATATTTCATAATATTTAGATTGTATAAGTAATGTACTCATTTAGGCTCGCAAGGTGGCTAGAGCTCGACAAGTGAAGCTTGAGCTCTCGTTTACTCAACAAGCTTATTTTTAAGGTTGGGTTCGGGCTCGGCCTCGTTTAAGCTCGACATGTTTTGAGCTAAGCTCGAATAGCTCGGCTCATTTACACCCATAGTTTGTTCACAGTATACAGGTCATAGGCCAAGCACATCTCACACAATTTCTTTTTTTGGTCCAAAACATACGATTCAAGATGATGAAACAATAACAAGAAAACATCTTATGACTTTACCAAATGACATAGCAATTTGTGATGATCCAATATCCCATAACTGAACAATGCAACCTGAAAAATAAATATGTTTATTGGCTTTTGGTTTGACTGAACCTAGGAAGTACTAAACAAGCTATAAGAAAAACCAGTATATAATATTTGAAAAGTTGCTAGTAATCTATTAGTTATAAAATTCAATAATGCTTGTTGCTTATTTTACATAATTTGGGATAATTACAAAGACATTTAAGTTATCTTAATTGTGAATTTGAATTATTGGTCATGGTAAATTAAGTATGTGCGTATTAGACGCAACTGAGACCACACTCAAGTGCAATCAATCAAATGGTGTTCAAATGATTCTAACAAAATTACAGTCTTATGCTCACTTGGGTGACAATCATGCATATTGTTGCAGCACACCAGAGAGTAGACCACTTAAAAGAATAACCAAAGATATTTTAGAAAGATGGATTTTTAATTTGAGAAAACAAATATCATAAAACCATAGAATAATTTTACACAGATTGGTCAGAAGCCTTTGCTGCAGCCCTTAAAAAGACAGTAACTCACTCCACCAGCTAGCTAAAGGTGACACTAAACCAATCAAAACTACCAAACATGCATCCATGGACACCTCACTTGGAGCTTTAGCTTCCCCAACTTCTGCACCAAAATAGAAAAGATATGATAGGCTTGAAAATCTCATAGAACGGTACACTCTTTCCCATAGATGTTCAGATATCCAATATCTGATTAGAAGTTAAGGCCACTCGGTGTGGGGTCGTCCAGGCTGGCGGCCGCGCCCAACACCGCCTGGGTGGTCAGGCGTCGTCGCTGAAGTCCCCTAGGAGACGTTGAAGACGGGGCCTACCAATTACACCTCCCACACCTCACGGATCCCACCGCTACACCCACACCACAACCAACAATTTTTTCTGGCTAGTTGTGGTTCCCAATAGAGATGCCGGCAACGGTTTCCGGCGAAAACTCGACGATAATCAACGAGAGCAGCAGATGAAACAATGATAGTTCGAGGTAGCGACAGAGATGAAGGTTGACGGTGAACCGAAAACGGCGTTATGGTTTCAAGAAAAACATGGTTGTGGCGTCAGATTCGGTGGACTAGAGAATTACGGTGAGATTTAGGTGAGGCAATGATGGTGTTTGGTGATTATGACGGTTACCGGAGATGAAGACGATGGTGAGAGTGGTGGCCGGAGGTGGAGCTGATGGTGGTGGTTGTGGTGGACGGCTATAATATTAAAAAAAACTAGGTGGGGTCGGGTCGTCACCCATTTCCTTGTTCCATCCTTGGAGGGGCGTACTCCAAGGACTCTGACGTGGATGCTGACGTGGCGGGTCGTCCTCCAGGGAGGCCCGTCACCCACACCGAGTAGCATAATAAAACAGAGAAAAATAGCATTGGACGGAGAGACCTGTAAAACCTTACAACGTATTGTTATTGTACCAGCTACTTTTGAAATATTAAAAATTTATACTATCGTCGGAGCATCGGGAATAGCAGAGGCTACCCGTTCCCTTAAGGTAGGTCCGCCCATGTATCCAATCCTAATCCTCTTAAATCTTTTATAGTTACAAAATAAGAAACAAAATCAAAATAAGTATAAAGTCAAATACTAAATTACACAAGTCTTGTAAAGAACACAAGCACTGTGAAACCTCCTGTCACCCTATCATTCCCCTGAAAATGCTGACCCCCTTTGTCATTACCTTCATCTAAAAAAGCATATGATCTAATTGCTTATTGCCTCTAAATTCCAATTGCCCATAAAAATTCTTCACAATATCAACCCCTAAATTACCAAACTACCCTCCCACTACCCCTTCACATTCCACACAATCCCAACATGTAAATACCAACATTTCCCATACCCTTTCTTGTCATTTCCACCCCAACACACTTCATAACCTATCCACTCCACCTTTCCACTTTCTCTCTCACACAGTTCACCTAAACACACAGTGACAAATATGAAAACCCTATTCAAAAAGCCTCACTTCCTTTCAAAGTTTTTTCTTCAAATGGTGTGAGACCTCTCTGATGTCTAAAACCTCTTTGGTTGACCAAATTACCCTTACGAATACTCCAAATCCACGAACGTACCCTCGCTCTCTCTAGATTCCGTCAACGGAAACCGTCAAAGATCCCTCCAACCGCCACCGCAAACCGCCACCATAACTCCGTCGTTAACCGCTCGTTTTCACCTTTTCCGGCGAGTATTGTTTCCTTTAGTGTTTTAAGTATGGAGTAAACGTGCACATTGAAAGTTTGAAACAATTTTTCAAACGATTTGTGAAGCAATTTGTGAAATAAGTTGTGAAATAATGGATTTAGTTGAAGGAGTAGGTGAGAGTTCTTCGCCGCCGAGGAGTTTTACCGGTTTTAGCGGTTATGAGATAGGGAATGATGTGTATAATCGGTTAGTGGAGATTAACAACGAAGAGGTTGTTGCGAATCCTGAGTTTCGTGAGCAATTGGAAGCGCACTTCAGTCGGTTACCTGCTAGGTATATGTAGATTATCAATTTGTATGATATTGTTTGTAAAATTTGGTTACATATTGAGGTTTCGAGTGTGTGTGTGTATATGTGTATGTGCGTTTTGCGTTTTGACGCATTATTTTGTTGATTATGTTGTTCCTGATGATTTCATATGCAGAATTTAGTTACATATTGAGTTTCTGAGTGCGTTATGATGCATTATTTTGTTGATTATGTTGTTCCTGATGATTTCATCTGCAGAATTCGGTTGCATATTGAGTTTTAAGTGATTTTATGTGCGTTTTGGCGCATTATTTTGTTGATTATGTTGTTCCTGATGATTTCATCTGCAGAATTCGGTTACATATTGAGTTTTTGAGGTGTGTAAGTGCGTTTTGATGCATGATTTGATTGATTATGAATTCATGATTTAGGTTTTGATCTTAGTTTTTTTATGATTAGGCAGTTAACAATGCAATTATGGAAAAAGTGTTGTTAATTAGTTGATTACTTTGGATTACAGGAATAGAATTTGATGATAATTATATTATTGTTATTGTTATTAATATAAAGGAGTGCTTGCGTGTACGTTTTTTTAATGCTTTTGTTTAACTTTATTGTGGCTATGTTGATAACTCCTGTATGAAGTGGATTTATCATAGCTATTGTTATGTTTAGTATGTGTAAAAGAAAGTGTGTAAAATGGTGACGATTTGTTTTTGACTTTTTGAAATTTTGTTTCTGTATTTTTAGTAAAGTGACACACAAACACGTTTTTGATTAATTATCATTTATATTTATATTTATGTTTATTTAGGAACAATCACAAATGTGTTAGCACATAAGGAATAGAATTTGGTATATAAAGGCTTAATAAATGCCAGTCTTTACTTTTTCATGATTCTGATCCAATGTTCAATAATTGTGTTGTAATTTCTATTTTTAACCTGAGATTAAGTTAATTTCAGTCAATTTTCATGCAGTAGAAGGTGTGAGAACAGTATCTGTACATATTTGTAAATATTGAAAAAAAAGAGGGTTTCAGTTGTATGTTCTCGGATTTGCAAATTGTTATGAATTATTATTGGGGCATTAGTTGCTACTTGCTTGTGACTTAACAAAATACTTGGTGTACATTGGAGGTTCTTTTAAAGTTCTATATTTTCATGATTATGATTCTGTCATTAATATTCTGATGCGCCTTTTTGTGCCAGTTATGCACTGGATATCAACATGGATCGAGTTGAAGATGTATTGCTACATCAGAAGCTCCTTGTCTTGGCCAAGGATCCGGAAAATCGACCTGTATTTCATGTCCGCTTTTTGGAGGTAATGGCTAATCACACCCTGCATTATGATTTTTGCCTCTGTGTGTGTGGTTTCATAAATATAGCTTAATCATATTCCTTACCTTTTTGCCTGTTGCTGGTCCTATAATTGAGCATTGCAGAATTTCTGGACTCGAGCAGATGGTGATGAAGACCAACAAGACTTAATTGCGGGACCCGCATTATCACATGACAGGTATGTTTGCAATGCAATCTTTATTTCAACACACAAACACACACATATATACAGGCGGGCGTTCAATAACCACTTGTATGTGTGTATGTATCACTTTGTCTTACATGTGACAGTTTCTGATTTTGCTGTTTTCTTGTTGTCTAAATATGTATGCTTGTCTTTTATGGTACTTGTTTTGTAAAGTGATAGGAACCATGAGATGGGTTTTGAACCTTGTTCTAAATTGGAGGACCTAAACTTGGACTTCCGAAGAAATTCTCTTGACAAGGACAAAGGGAATCTTGATGGAGATTCTTTCTCGAGGTACTGTATATGAGAGATCTGGTGTATATATTATCTTTGCAATTCTCATAAAAACTGCTTACTTTATGTTTCATGTGTTTGTTATTATGACCAATTGACCATTAATGTTTCACAGGCAAGATGATATCCATGTGCCGATTCATGAAGTGATATTTTCAGCTGTTGACAAGCCAAAACTTCTCAGTCAGGTATCTCGGTGAAGGACAACATGATACACTCTTTGAATTTCAGTCCTCAAATTACTGTATATCTTTAACCTAATGGTTCGATTGCTAATGGAAAAATGATGGCTTATCAATTCAAGGTTTACATGTTTTAACATGTTTTCTTGTTATCCAGCTTTCAGCTTTGCTTTCTGACATAGGACTGAACATACGAGAAGCACATGTGTTTTCAACGACTGATGGCTATTCTTTGGATGTGTTTGTGGTTGATGGATGGCCCCTTGAGGTAAATCTGTTTTTTTTTTTTTCGTGTGGTGTCATGATATTAATAACAAGAGTAAAATGCCATTTTCTTCCATGAGGTTTGGCCAGTTTTGTGACTTCCGTCCAAAGGTTTGTTTTTTTGCATCTGGATCCAAAAGGTTTGAAATCTTGCCATTCATCGGCTCGTTAACTCTATCATTTTTCTCCATTAAGTCAGGGGTATTTTAGTCTTTTTTGTTAACTTAAAGGGCAATTCTGTCTTTTCCACTTTATGTAAAAAGACCGGATACCCTGAAAAAGACTGAATTGCCCTTTAAGTTAACAAAAAAGATGGAAATACCCCGACTTAACAGAGGAAAATGGGTGGAGTTAACGACCTGGATGAAAATGACAAGATTTCAAGCCTTTTGGATCCACATGCGGAAAAACAAACCTTTGGACAAAAGTCACAAAACTAGCCAAACCTCATGGACGAAAATGGCATTTTACTATGATAACAATATAATGTAATGGGGTGGGGATAGAATTTTAAACCCAACACCCTTGGTGAAGTTAGAGTATGTCTAAATTGTGGTCTTGATATCCAATTTTGAAATCTGAACTCACAAACCAAACACCTCTATTAGGACTGAAAGTCATTCTTTCATTCCCATAAAAACAAACACTACCATATTTTGTTATGCTGTTAGCATGAGGAAGCTACTATTGGAACCCAATGGTTGAGCCAATACACGCTTGGTTAAAAAGGATTATTGTGTGTAAACAATACTAGATGAGATATATTCGTGGTGAGCTTTGAATGTTGTTATGTTTGGCCAGGAAACACAGGCTTTACATGCAGCAGTGGAGAGAGCAATTGCTGGGAGTGAGGTACTAAATATCTACTAACACTGCTTATGGTGTTCACTCTGTTTCTAATAATATGGGTTTCTAATAATATGGATCTCAGTGTTCAGTTGTGAAGGGTTGCCTTAATAATTATCTGGTGTCTGGGCAAATATAAATCTGTTTTGGGCTTTACTACCAAACTAGTGTAGTAATGTTTGTGAAAAAAAAGGTTATGTAAACTCTTGTTTGAACTCTGAAGTAGCATGTATGACAGTGGTCGTAATGTGATGCCGATACTACTTACTAGTTTCTATAAGTGGAGTTTCTTGTTTATGAGTTTTGTTTATCCTGCATATTTATTGGTGGTTAAATTGTGTTGGGTGGGAGAAAGAGAGTGTTATGCATTACCTTTAATTTTTCATAATTTCAACTTCTGATGATAGACACCATTAGTTAATGAGCACATGAGAAGTGTAGAAGGAAATCTAATGAACCTATATAATATACATGTATATATATATATGTTAGAATGTGAGTAAGAGGCATAGAGTACTAGTACAACCAACAGTTTATGGCTTGGTGCGAAGTAGTCAAAAGTGCTTTACATGCGCACCTAGCAGCTTAGGTGAGGCACAACCTCAGCACCTTTAACACATCAAGGCTGCCCCAACCGAAACGAAACAAAACCCGTCTTGAACCAATCATAACTAGTTTCAAAAGGTCAGAGTTAGAGAAAACCATTCTAAACCAGACAAAAACCAAGGCTGCACCATCCTGAACGGATGTGTGTCTTGCTTGTCAGGGCGTGCACTTTTTTGTCTTAAGCCTCTGTAGTTGATGGGCTTTTGTAATGGATCTCTTGATTGTTTACTAGTTACTCCGAATGTTTAGTGCTTGATGACCGGGAGATTTCTCGTGGTACGCTTGACTTGATTCTGTACAAGATGATATTATCAAACCTCTAAAGGTCTTCTCATAGGATGGTTATATGGATCACACACATACGTATATGTCCTTGTCTGCGTTAGACTACCTTGGATGACTTCTATACCATGACGCCTACGCACAATTGTTTCACATAAAATCCTCCTTGAGACAAGTATCTATCTCATAGGAGGCAGAGGATTTGCAACTGTGAGGTTTATTAAATGCATACTCATAATCAATGCCACAACGATTAACAAGTAGCCTTTGCTCCAAGCCAAGAAGGGAGCAACAAAGGTCAACCTTTGCAAGGATGGCCCGTTTGCATCCCACATAACCCTCTTTAGATAGAACGGGGTTCCACAAATCTTGTTATCTTCACTTCATGTTGCCATCTTGTCATACATGGGAATGCACCATGCTTATCTAGTGCGTTTTTCACATATGTGGGAATAGAGATGCTATGCACGTATTTGGTGAATGCGGAGTATGAATGGTTTTGCTTATGAGTCACTAGAATGATAGATACATGAGGTTGTTGGTCATATGCTGATGCTTTAGACAATATCTTGGTATGAAGGCATAGGAAATTGTGAATTTGGTGGTCTAGAAGCCACTATACACATGATAATGGTTATGTTAGATGGCATCAATCTCAAAGAGACTTATTCCAAGTGTGTAACAAGAGAAACAAGGTTAAAGTAACTTATTATAAAGAGCTACGAAAAGAGAAGCAATCATTAACGTTCGAGATAAGTGAAAGCCGAAAGTCTACAAGTTTTGTTTGTAACATCTTTGATCATTGTGGATGTGAGGATAACCAACATATACATTTGATGGATTTGAAGTCTAGTTTGTTCCCGCACAAGTTGGAGTTAAAACACAGCAAACACAACCATTGAAATAGGCCTGTAATGAAAATTGACGTAAGAAGAAAGAAAATGGTTAGGTGTATGCAATGTGTTCAATCATAATGTTATCAAAACTTGTATGCATCACGCGTCTTTTCGATTGTGCAATATCTAGCGTTAGATGTTCATTATCACAAGCGATTCTCATTTAAATGGAGTTTTTAGCCAAATTGGCTATAAGAAGAGATAAACCTAAAAAGGAATATCATAAAAGTATTAAGGGAACATGATATAACTTTTATGATGTTTAAAGTACTCCAAAATCGATTTCGTTTGCTATGCCAAATTCTCTTAGATTTTTTTCTATTCAAGTTCGGTGCAGGAGGAAAGAGTGATCTTCCATTACGTTCTCTTACAACAGGACGTATGAATAGCAAGTACCTTGTGTGCACTAGAGGCTATTAGTTAATCTCTTAATGCGTTGAACTCGTTAAGACAATTGACTTCACATGTAAGATTTGCGAATTGTATGCCAATTTATTTTCGAAGTATGCACGTCGTTGTCGGTTGCCAAAGGCATATTAAAGTTTACGCCTTTGAATAATATAGTATCACATCCACTCTTTACGAGGGAAACCACCATTTCTTCAAGTATGTGATGCTTGCAAGTGCTTGAAGATGAGTTCCTTGTGACTTTTCTAAAGGGAGTACAAGCTTGTTTGTAGAGTGACGCTTTGGAGTTACGAGGAGCGAGGCACTTGTAAATTGCTTGGATCATTGCTATCAACACATGTACTTTAAAACATGAAGGATGACAAACATAACTAATGCACCTCAAAGTGTTAGGAAATCGACAATTAGGATGGCAAACACAAATAATGCACAGTTAGGAAAGTTATATCGCATGGAAACAAGAGCATAGTAATGTACATGGTACAAGATGAACACAACTGCATGCCCATGGTTGTATAAGGCATTGGACTCAGATGAATGGAGGATGCACAAAACTTAGGTGACAAACTAGACTTCACAACTTGACACAAATAAAGGTCATGGATAACGTACACAATCACATGTTCATGTTGCCACAGGGAGTGTGCAAAGTATGGTCTATAAGTTTTCCGTCTAATACATGTGAAGGCATTTCATTGCTTAGAATTTCACCTATTCTTCCATAATTGGTTAAACTAAATATTTATGAGCCACATTAAAGGATGAAGATCTTTCTTTTAAGTAATGTTATTGTGCCTATGTTATATTGGGCACAGGATGACGTGCTACTATAATTGAATCTGAATTCCTTGATTTCTATTGATGAAGAAGAGAACAATATATAATACAAGAACCTAACTAATTCCTAACTAATTCAGGGATAATTCCTAACTAATTCAGGGATAAAATATAAACTGGATATACATAAGAAATACATAGATATACATAAACTATAAAACGGATATACATCCGCTAATACGCCCCCGCAGTCGTAGCAGTAGGTCTTCCGATGCATAGACTGGACCGAAATCGTTGAAACAACTGGCGTGGAAGACCCTTGGTGAATATGTCAGCGTATTGATAGTCTGCTGGAACATGAAGAACTTTGACAGAACCCATACGAACCTTCTCGCGAACAAAATGTATGTCAATCTCGATATGCTTGGATCGTTGATGTTGGACCGGATTCTGAGATAAGTAGACAGCAGAGATATTGTCACAGTAGACAACTGTGGCCCGGGTAATTGGAAGATGGAGTTCGAGAAGCAGGTTTCTGAGCCATGTTGTTTCTGCAACGGTGTTGGCCACACCTCCGTATTCAGCCTCGGCACTGGAACGTGAGATAATCGCTTGACGTTTTGAGGACCAAGAAACCAGATTATCACCGAGGAAGACACAGTAACCTGAAGTAGACCGTCGTGAATCAGGGCAGCCTCCCCAATCCGCATCAGAATAGGCTGTGATATGAGCTGATTTGGATGGTAAAATAGAGATTCCATAGTCTAGTGTACCCTTGAGGTATCGAAGGAGCCGTTTCATGAACTGGAAATGAGGATCTCGAGGGGAGTGCATAAATAAACATAGTTGTTGCACTGCATATGATATATCAGGTCGTGTGAAGGTTAAATACTGCAGTGCACCAGCAAGGCTACGATATAAGGCACCATCTGAGAAGGGTACTCCAGCAGTTGCACTAAGTTTAGAATTGGTGTCAGTAGGTGTGGCACATGGTTTACAATTTTCCATTTTAGCACGAGCTAAGATCTCTGCTGCATATGTGGTCTGAGATAAGAACAGGCCACCATTTCGTCGGGATACCGCAATCCCGAGAAAGTGATGTAGTGGTCCGAGATCAGACATGGCAAATTCCCTGGAAAGAGTGGCAATGAAGTGCTGCAAAAGTGTCGGATTGGAGGCTGTCAAGATGATGTCGTCTACATAGAGAAGTAAATATGCCATTTGATCACCCTGTTTGTAGACGAACAAAGAAGTATCACTCGTGGTAGATCGAAAACCACACTTTTGTATATAGGAAGCAAATCTGAGGTACCACGCACGTGGAGCTTGTTTTAGCCCATATAAAGACTTTTGAAGTCGACAAACATGCTTTGGATTTTTACTGTCAACAAACCCAGGTGGCTGAAACATGTAAACAGTTTCATTAAGGTCCCCGTGTAGGAAAGCGTTCTTGACATCCAGTTGATGAATGGGCCAAGAACGTGAAGTTGCTAAGCTGAGGACGGTACGAATCGTAGTGGGCTTAACCACTGGGCTGAATGTCTCGTCACAATCAACACCCACCTGTTGAGATTTGCCATTTACAACCAAACGCGCTTTGTAGCGCTGTAATGTACCATTGGCATGGTATTTGTGGCGAAATAGCCACATACATCTAATAATATGAGCATCTGCAGGTCTTGGCACAAGCTCCCATGTATTATTAGCTATTAATGCCTGGTATTCGTCGGTCATAGCCGAGTGCCAGTTCTGGTCGGTCAAGGCCTGGGTGTGGGATTTGGGTAGTGGGGAAATATTATGCTCGGAGGTGGCTAAGAGGGTGGGATCTGTTGAGGGTAGGGAACCAGTTTTAGACCGGGTCTGCATAGGGTGGGTAGAGGGTGGCGGTTTCAGGTTAGATTGTGAAGGAGCTAGGGTGCTATGTGCATGTTCTGGGAAGAAAACAGGTCTGGATGCAGTAGAATCAGACCTGTTTCTGCGGCTGGAAGTGTGGGTAAGGGGTGGGGAATGTGGCTGTGAGACCGTGGGGGTGGGGGTAGGTGTGGAAGCATGGGCTGGAAAAAAAATGGGTCTGGATGTGGCTGGGTCAGACCTGTTTCGTCGGCTGTAGGTGTGGGTTATGGGTGGGGTAGATGGTTTGGAAGTAGTAGTGGTGTCGGTTGTGGGAGGAGAGGAGGTGAAATGAAACGGGGTACTCATGGGTGAAGGTTCCGAATCAGGGTGAGAGCTTGGGGTGGTATGAGGTGTAGGTGGGGTAGAGAAAGGAAAAGTGGATTCGTCAAAGGTGACGTGACGGGATAAATAGACACGTCCAGTTGAGGGGTCTAAGCATCGGTAGACACGTCCGTTGCGTGTTGGCGACGCAGATCTGAGTCGAGCATGTCGCAGGCATCTTCCCATGAGGGAAGGGTGTTATTGATGATAGAGGCTTGAACATCGAATTCCGGTGGTAAGCCTCGAACCAGCTGCAGGACAAGGCGATCTTCTGTGACTGGTTGTTCAACAGCTTTCAGTTGGTCAGCCAGATACTTGAGACGCCGACAGTAGTCTTGGAGGCTGGGCATGGAGCGCAAGGTAAGATTGACAAACTCTGTTTCAAGGGCTGCTGCACGGGCGCCCTTGTTGTTCAGAAAGATTTTCCGAATCCGGGTCCATGCGCCATAAGCTGTTTCCTCATCAAGAATACGTGCCAGCAGGTCATCTGAAAGTGTCCCATAGATCCACTGAAGCTCAAGAGAGTCAATTTTGGCCTAGTTGGCGTAGTCCGGATCTGTTTTGGCAGGCGGTTCAGTGCCATCAATGTGGTGTAACACCTCGTAACCGCGTGCATGCAGGGTGAACAGCTTGACCCATGATGCATAGGTGACTTTGGAACCATCCAAAACACGAACTTTGTGCTGGATGTTAGTCACCGAATAAGCAGGGTGAAGGCTGTCAGTGTGCTTGGAGGATTCTGGTTTGTCTGACATCGAGATGAACAAAAGAAGGAAAAAGAATCGGCTGCAGGGTCCGTGGACAGGGGCTGCTGCGAATTTGTTTTAGGTCAGAGCCTCTGATACCATATAATTGAATCTGAATTCCTTGATTTCTATTGATGAAGAAGAGAACAATATATAATACAAGAACCTAACTAATTCCTAACTAATTCAGGGATAATTCCTAACTAATTCAGGGATAAAATATAAACCGGATATACATAAGAAATACATAGATATACATAAACTATAAAACGGATATACATCCGCTAATAGCTACATCCTCTACTTTTAGACGCAAATGTTGGAATTAGGGGTGACATTTTTTGACACGACCCACCCATAACACAACACGAAGATAATCACGTTTTCGGTTGTCATATATACACATGACCCTTTTCAACTTATTTATTATAACCCACATTTACAACTTCAGTATAACTAGTTCACAGTCCGTCAACCTAGGCTTGTTTAGATAAATGGGTTTAACGAGTTGTTTACCGATTACACTATTTTAAGTGTGTTTGGGTTAAGGTTGTTGTCTGTGTCACGAATAAGTACATGGTTCATGTTTAGGTCCAACGTTTCAAGCCGACATGATTGACATCAATCGGAATTCTCTTTTGCATTATCAGATAATAGGTTTGACGTTTCCTTAATATAGCCTAATGGGGACAAAAGATTCCCTTTGTTTAGATAAATGGGTTTAACGAGTTGTTTACCGATTACACTATTTTAAGTGTGTTTGGGTTAAGGTTGTTGTCTGTGTCACGAATAAGTACTTGGTTCATGTTTAGGTCCAACGTTTCAAGCCGACATGATTGACATCAATCGGAATTCTCTTTTGCATTATCAGATAATAGGTTTGACGTTTCCTTAATATAGCCTAATGGGGACAAAAGATTCCCTTGTTGATTTTTACCCAAGTAATGCTAGAGATCTTATTAATAAGTTTAATGAGGTATATTAAACCAACAAGCAACTTGATGGGATGTGGTCCCCACAATTAGAATGTACCATGTGAAATCAAGAATTATGGGTGCTCTTCACGACATAAAATCCACATTGTTGCAAAAGGTCTCTATTACATACCAAACAAGAGAACTCAACCCAAAAGACTAGCCTGGTGGGTGAGATGGCTCATTTGGTATATAAACCCCACATCTGTTGCCTATGCAACCAATGCGGGATAAGTCCCATACCTTACAATGGTTTTAGTTCGTAACATCCTCTTGGCATAACTCTTGGATGTCATGTGCGGTTACAGTTAAGTTTGTCACTTTCTCCCATGCTTGTGGAAAATACTAAGTAGGGATGTTAAGGTACGAGACAAATGAAATACATATCTATTTAAAAGCTTCCATGATGATTCTTTGTGTAATGTGAACGTCACATAACCTATACCACTTTCATTGGAGCGTAACACACACGATTGTTTTCTATTTCGCGTCATGTGCTTGATAACACTTGAATTTATGATCCAAAATGATCAAATAACTTGTAGTTGTTGGGTGCAAACCAAATCTCACTTAGGTAAAATATAGATTCCATAGTATTGGAGTGCATAAAACTTGAAAGTTTAGGAAGTTTGTGTGGATGCGCATAAAGTTTTTTGTTAGTTTTTGATGTAGCATATTAGGTCATGCTTTTTAAGTCAACAGTTTAATGTTTATAGTTGCTTTGTTAGTATGTAGTTTCTTCAAAGATATTTGACCTTGTTACCAAATATATCTTAGTTACGTAACTTGGTGCTAATTGTTATTGATGATAATATAAAGATTTCTAAGTTAATTTCCCAGTTACTAAAATTTCTGGTTTTTCACATTTTTTATAACTTCTTACAATACGCATTCATTTCCAAATTTAGCAACCAAGAAAGATAGTTGTCAGTAGTTATACTGGTAATTATCTTTTCATACACAGCTTCCTAAATAGAACTATAGATATAGCACAAATATAAAAGTAATCTTGTGGAGATTTAAACTGTTATCTTTTGTTGATCTAGGAAGAAGATACCATATCATCGGCCATATTATTCATAAGTGAACGTTATTTTTAACCATTTGTAGAAACCCCCATTAATAACTTAACATACTGCATCGTCTCTTTGTTATCTGTCAAGATATTTGCTCCCTGTAATCTTTCTTTCTTAATTTCATACGCCCTTCAAATATAGTAGTCTATTCAGGTTCTGTAGTACTATCACTAGTTGTGTACTTATGTTGACATCTATTTAAGTTTCTGTATAGTTGACATCATTTTAATTACCATATAGTTCATTTTAGGAAGCCATGTATGGAAGATAATTATCACTATTTCTTCTGTAAATTATGTTACCTTCTACTTTGAAGGGTTCGTGGCCCGGTTCTTCACGGTCAAAATCAGATATAGAAGGGGCACCAGCTGTTCAAGCTAGTATTGTAGATACGGAGATAGATATAAGATTACTGAAGATAGGGGAAAAAATTGGATCTGGATCTTGTGGAGATTTGTAAGTGTATATTAATTTAGTAATATAATTATTATTATTAAATATTTTTTATGTAGCATATTTTATAATCCTTGTTTACAAATATAATGAGTTTTTATATTTCTTGAGTTAATTACACATATAGTCCTTGTGGTTTTATTGAAAGTAACACCTTTTGAGTATTAACAGAAAATCATATAAGGGTATTTTAGTCATTTTATACTGATTTAACAGAAAAATTAACGGCAGTTAGCCTTAATACTTAAAGGTGTTACAAAATCAAAACTATAGAACATGAACCTGTTACAAAAAAAAGTTTGTACTCAAAGGTGTTACTTTCAATAAACCACAAGGACTATCTATGTAATTAACTCTTTTTTGTATTTGATTTTGCTCTGATCATCTTTTACTCATGGCAAGGCACCGTGGAGTGTATCTCGGTCAGGATGTTGCTGTAAAAATTCTAAAATCTGAAACCCTAAATAAAGCACTTGAGGATGAGTTTTGTCATGAAGTAGCTATTCTCCGGTAACTTTTTTGTTGCATCATGTTATTTTTGATCAAAACGTTATTGCATACATTATAGGTATATATATTGTGACAACCATTTGCTTTTATTAATCTTTGCAGAGAGGTCCAGCATAAAAATGTTGTTCGATTTATTGGCGCGTGTACAAAGCAACCTACCCTGTGCATAGTAACAGGTACAAAAGTTTGGATGTTTATTTTTTAAATAATATCTACCTTTTAAAAAAAAGAGTAAAATGCCATTTTTGTCCCTGAGGTTGGCCAGTTTTGCAACTTTTGTCCAAAGATTTGTTTTCCCGCATTTGGATCCAAACGGTTTGAAATCTTGCTTTTTTCATCCGGCTCGTTAACTCGATCCATTTTTCTCCGTTAAGTCAGGGGTATTTCCATCTTTTTTTGTTAACTTAAAAGGGCAATTCGGTCTTTTACACTTTATGTAAAAAGACCGAATACCCCTGAAAAAGACTGAATTGCCTTTTAAGTTAACAAAAAGACGGAACTCCCCCTAACTTAACAGAGAAAAATGGATGGAGTTAACGAGCCGGATGAAAATGGCAAGATTTTAAACCTTTTGATCCAGTTGCGGAAAAACAAACCTTTGGACGAAAGTCGCAAAACTGGCCAAACCTCAGGGACGAAAATGGCATTTTACTCTAAAAAAAGCAATAGGCGTTGCTCTCTGTACAACCAAATAAGCTTATGTACCAACCAAAAGCTGCTTCTGTTTCATTTGTTTTACATCATAGCGTTTTTATCAAGTAACACTTTCATCCTTTTGGTAGTCTTTTACACATCTACATACCCAATTTTGACCCGATGTGCATGAGGGTGCGCTTCGCGCATTAGGTCTCCAATCCCTTGCCTTACTCTGACAAAAGCATGATTTGTTTATTCATTTTTTAATAATTTTAACTTGACCCTTATTGTGGCTTTTATTTCTTGATCTTGCAGAATACATGTCTGGAGGCAGCGTTTATGAATATTTGCATAAGAACCATCACACTTTAACACTTTCTCAGTTGGTGAAGTTTGCAATAGATGTTTGTAGAGGAATGGAGTACTTACATAAGAACAATATTATTCATCGGGATCTCAAGACTGCAAATTTGCTACTCAACGGAGCTAATGTGAGTTTAATGTTTTTGGTTCTTAAAAAATTTAAATCTAAATAAAAAATGCACATTAAATCTAACTTCATTTTTTCTTTAGGTTGTAAAGGTGGCTGATTTTGGGGTGGCCCGCTTTCAGAACCAAGCTGGAGTTATGACAGCCGAAACCGGAACATATAGATGGATGGCTCCTGAGGTTTGTCTCTATGTCCTAAATAATTTAATGAGTAAAATGCCATTTTCGTCCCTGAGGTTTGGCCAGTTTTGCGATTTTCGTCCAAAGGTTTGGTTTTCCGCATCTGGATCCAAAAGGTTTGAAATCTTGCCATTTTTATCCGGCTCGTTAACTCCATCTATTTTTCTTCATTAAGTCAGGGGTATTTCTGTCATTTTTGTTAACTTAAAGGGCAATTGGCTTTCTCTCTTTGTATACAAGCATTAGCATAATGTACAAGTATTCAAAAGACCGACTTGCCCTTTAAGTTAACAAAAAAGACGGAAATACCACTGACTTTACGGAGAAAAATAGATGGAGTTAACGAGCCGGATGAAAATGGCAAAATTTCAAACCTTTTGGATCCAGATGCGGAAAAAACAAACCTTTGGACGAAATTCGCAAACTGGCCAAACCTCAGGGATGAAAACGACATTTTACTCGAAGTTTATTCAAGAAATGAAATTACTACTGAAATAACATAATTTCTGCTTTTCTGTATTGTTCTGTGTATAGATTATAAATCATCAACCCTATGATCAAAAAGCCGACGTTTTCAGTTTTGCAATTGTTTTGTGGGAGCTTGTGACAGCTAAGGTTGGAGTGTTGTTTTAACTTAACTGATAGACCGGCTTTAATTTCGACATATGACACTGTTATGGCCTTAGAATGTAATTTCACTTAACTTATTTTTATTTATTCACATTGTAGATTCCGTATGATAACATGACACCGTTGCAAGCAGCCTTGGGAGTAAGACAGGTCAGTACTTGGCTCTACTTAGTTCTACTTTTGAAGTCAAAGGGGGACTATTGATAGATAATGTAAATGTTTTATATAAAATTTAGAGTACACGGATGGTCCCTGTGGCTTACGAAAATTTTGGATTTGGTCCCTAGCTTTCTAAAAGTACACGAATGGTCCATTTGGTTTGCATTTTTGTAACTCATTTAGTCCGAGGTCAACAAATCTAAAGGTTTTAGCATGTCCAAGTTAGGGACTAAATGCGTTACAAATGCAAACCATATGGACCATCCATGTATTTTTGGAAAAAGCTGGGGACTAAATGAGTTACAAAGTGCAAAACACAGGGACCATTTGTGTACTTTTGGAAAGATGGGGCCAAATCCAAATTTTTGTAAACCACAGGGACCATCCGTGTAATTTACTCTAAATTTTGATTGAGAATCTAAGGGTATGCTGTACTTTTTTAACTTTTAGGGACGTCGTCCGGATCTTCCTACAAATACACACCCGAAGGTGTTGGAATTGATGCAAAGATGTTGGGAAACTGATCCTAGCATCCGCCCTTCATTTTCTGAAGTCAAAGTTGAACTTGAAAGATTACTCGAAGAAATTGAGGTACAGAACATACCACTTCGGTAATAATAAGAAAATTTATTTATAAAAAGTAAATAAGAGGTCACAATCACTTTGTAGGTTTATTGTTACGTCGTGGTAATTTTTCCCTATTCACTTAACATGTTCTGTGCAGTTAATATCAGTGATATATCGGTTATCGGTCCCATGAGATATCGGTGTCAAATACTGGTACCGATATTATCGGCGATGTCGACTGATATTCGAGTGATATATCACCGATTTTCCCGATATCAATACCTATCTTGTTAGTAATACCATTCGTATTTCTTCTTATTGCTGCTATTAGTGTTTAAAGTCTTAATTGTTAATTGTTAGTGTTTTAAGTCTTAATCAGTTCCTACTTGCTGGTTTTGTTCGTGTTTCGCAAGTTGCAATAGGTTAATTTGTTAAATGGTAGGAGAATATACTGAATTGTTAGTGTTAAATTGCTATATATATAAATTCTTCATGATATTAAAATTACCGATATACCACAGCGATAACCTACATCTCAAATATCGGTCCTTGACCGATATCTGATATTTTACTGCATAGACCATGTCACACACGTAAAATAGAATTAAAAAACTGACGCGAGGTGTGAAAGTTGCGTAAAGTTACTGAAACGTTACACGCTTAACTAATTAGTTTAAAATGATGTTTAATTTGCAGGGGACGGTGGCGAACGGGAGTTGAGGTAGGTATGTTTTGAGTATAGAAAAATGGGTATCTACTAGATGATAAATGATAATAGGGAGTGTACAGAAACATGAAGGAAAGAAACAACAGACGACGATATCGAATAGAATGAATACATACTCCAACCATGTTTGTTCACCAAAGCTATGTTTTGTGTTGATAAGACTGTTTCAAGTTGTTAATGAAAGTGGATCCTGAGGGGATATTTTAGGCCAACTCAAATTATGTTCTTTTTATTTTGTGGGCTGGATTAGATTTGAGTGTATTTGGGCTGTTGGTATAGTAAATGGGCCAGGACTGGTTGGTTGATAGCTTGGCTATGTTATGGAGATCGCCCGACATAGGACTGAAAGGGGATACCCATTTACTTGGGCCAAACATATGAACAAAAACAGACCGAAGGCGGTAGGGGGAGATACGAATGACGAGTGTCTGCCTCCATTGGGCCAAATTGTTTTAGCAATTTGGAGTTTTGAGTTTGAGCTGATGTGAGCTCGTCTAGTACACGGCCGATGGCTTAAGCCATGCGATAACATATAAAAAATGTTTAAATAGAAGTCCAAATGACAACCCGAACAAAACCGGGAATGACCCTCTTTGAAATGGCATGAAAGTTGAACGTAACTCGAAACTTTTGGTGTGATGTACTAGGAATACCAACTATATTCCATGTTTCGTGTCCTTTTAGGTGTAGGTTTAGATGATGTCTGACTTGGTCGTTAAAAAACAGTTTGTTCGCACTTTTCGAGACTAGGAAACTGTAAAAACAATAGGGCTGTAAAGAATAACTTATAGATCAAGGTGAAACATACATTTTTTTTTATAAATGGATGTGTTTCTGTGTAGGAGTTTGGTCTGCTATGTTTGGATTAACGGTTTATAAAGTTGATCATCTTGGATATGCAGTTTTTTTCAAGATTCTACGGTAAAGTTTTATAAATTTTAAAAAAAGTTACAAGTGTTCGACTCATTTTATTATATTTTGAATGCATTTTTTTTTGAAACTAGTGTTTGATAACGACAACTTGCGTTTTTATAGTTTGAATTGGTAGCTATTATTCAAGATAGTGAATTCAGATTATAAAAAGTGGAATTCTGTCTTCAGTTATATGAATTATTTTTTTTCCAAATTATATCTAACATATGAAGTAGTTTTTCTTTAATCATATGTAATATCTAACATTTAAAAAATATCTAAATGCACAATTTTGTTTTTTTTTTTCAACATTTTGATATAAGTTTTAATAAAATCGGTCAAACGGGGTTGTGTCCAAAATAAAACACTTTTCTCTCGCATAGCAAAACGTGTGTTATAATGGATGCAACCTCTTATTAACAAAATATATATGGAAAGATAAACAAAAACCAAAAAAATGTATTTATATTATTTAGTATTAGATATTTACATATTTCTAGTGAAAAACTAAATTCTATGATAAATAAAAGTTAAAAAAAAACTTAAAATTGACAAGAAAGTGAAGTCACCAACCTGTATTAATTAAACTCAAAAGAAAAGGTCACGTTTCATCGTCACTAGTTAAAAAGGTCATGTATTTCGTTGAATGTATAAAGTTTATTTCTTTTGAAAAACAAACTTTATATAAAAACATCCAGCTAGCGAATGTTTGGATGGTGAACACTTCAGTATCAAGTCTGTAACGAAGCTCATATGGTTCAATACTTGTAGAAGAATAGTACTTGCTACATCAAAAACCAAATCACAAGCTTCTGATAAAAACAAGTAGTTCGATCTTACATCTCAAATTATGAATAGAAACTCTAGAAACAAAAATGAAACAACAAAATCAAGTAAAAAATGTTGAACTAGCTTTTACGTCCAAAAAGATCTTCATTCCTTGATCACCAAATCTTTCAAGTTATATAATACATTAGTGTTAAGAAAATAAATAAAAAGATGCAATCGTTTAGGTTCAAATATTTTGTTTAAACGAAAAACTAAATCAACACACACATATATAGGGTGAGGTTATTGTAAAAAAAATGTTTTTTTTTTTGTGAGAATGGTATAAAGAATCTAAACAATTAGATCTTTAATCTAATGGTTGAAATCTTGATGACAATCTTGTTAATAGTGTTTACCAATAAAATAATTAATTTTCTAGATTAAGGGTATAAAGGTAAATATAAAATTTTTAAGTTTAGAAAGTCACATGCAATGCACATGAAAGTTCCCCATTCTTTTTTAAACGTCAATAACCTTTTATACGTAACTCTTTTTCTTAAAAAAATTACACCATAATAACGAGTGTTTTTTTATGTTTAATATGAGTACCATATTGTTATACTTATGTAAAAAAATTACATTTCGATTGGATGTTTTAGTCCATAGCGTTTTTACAGCAAAACACTATGAACGTAAAAATAAAACACCATAGCATTGCAAATAATGACATGCTAACAAAAATATATAACACTATAACACTATACATCCATCATAGACCTGCTACCAAAAATATATAACACTATAACTATTATATAACACTATACATTCATCATAGACCTGTTACAGAATACATAACACTATAACACTATATAACACTATACATCCATCGTAGACCTGTTACAGAGAAAATATATAACACTATAATATTATATAACACTATACATCCATCATAGACCTGTTACAGAATACAAAACACTATACATCCATCGTAGACCTGTTACAGAGAAAATAGCATTATACATCCATCATAGATCTGTTACATAAAATATAACACTATATAACACTGTACAAATTCGTATTCCTATAATAATGGTGACGGTTATGGAAGGTTATTAATTAATTAAATAAATGAGAAAATTATTTGTTTGCCCTTTTTAATTAATTTAGATTGAGGACACATGTCATATCCACAATACTTCTCACACTTTAGGCCTTTTTTACAGGATCCTCTATATATATATATCTCAATTTTGAACAGAAAAACAATTATTAATCTTGCTACCATGTTTAACATTAAAATCTAAACATGCTATATAAGCTAGTTTTTTAATTGAAATCTCTATGGATTATGGATTGTATTGGATGATTGCTAGCTAAGTAGCTATCATGTTCAAACTTTAAAGTTCTCATAAAATTGTAATACAATTAGTCTTTGATAAATTACAACATGTATTAAAGAAACTATAACATTAAAAGCTAAAATGATCACACTTGAACCAAACCACATGAAAAAAGTTGAAATGAGAACGCAAATAATGCATGTCCAATTACCATACTCCTTTAAGACAATTCAGCACATAGAGTTTTACTATTTATGACGCCTCTTTTTTTTTTTTTTTTTTTTTTTTTCTAAATTGATTAAATTTCTACTTTGAGATTATACTTTAATGCAAAAGTAAATGTGTCTTTGTCAATTTAAAAGTTAATTTTATGGCAGCTGGTTAGAATAGAAGATCACTCCACAAGTCATACAATCAAATATTAATGTCACCATCATCATTAGCAACTAACCCGAAAAGCGACAAGCATCATGGCGACTTGGTTAAAACCATACAACTTAATAGATACAATCAAACATTATTGTGACCATCGTCATTAGCAACTAACCCGAAAAGCGACAAGCATCATGGGGACTTGGTTAAAACCAAACAACTTGATAGGAATTGGGTTCTATGTTGTCAAAAGCGCACAAGGCGTGCGCCTGGGAGCATAAGCGCAACACAACCCACCTTGTGCGCTATGATTGGATACGTGAGGTTTCTGGCTTAAGGCGCAGGCCCAGGCCAATTTCTAGCCACAAAATAAAAAGAAAAAACTAAAAAAGGCTGAAATCGACCTAAATAAGTCTGAAATCAATGTAAAACAACTTAAAGTAGCTCTAAACAAGCCTAAAACGTGTTTTAAACCCCTACAAAGGTATTCTATAGTTTATACTATACGCCTAGCTTAAAAAACCCTCGCTTCTTAAGTGCCTAGGCACTTGACTCTGGGCTCGGTCTATACGCCTTGGGCTTTTGACAACATAGATCTGGTTGAAATAGACATACAAGACTAACATTGAACTGGACGAAACTAGACATACTAGATATCATTAACAAACTGGATAGGATCAATTGGTAGGCAATACAGACAATGAACCACATAACGTGTTTTGAACAAATCGATTGTAATCTGGGTTATAGTCGAACAAATTGGTTGGGTGAACAACGACTACAAAATAATTAATCCCAATGATCGCCACGAGGGATGACAAACAAGAGTTTGAAGAATGTACGATATAAAGGTAATATAGTCATTTACCTTTTTAAACATTATGATTTGTTTGAAAATTTTACAAGCCAAAAATCATTTGAAATTTCAAAGTAACTAGTTCCATGTGCATTACAATTCAAATTCAATTTTAGTTCTAGTTCTTTCAAAATAATCACACGAACAAAACACCCACTAACAATCAAGCGGCAAGACATAAAAAACTTAGATTTTATTTAAAATACCTAACTTACCCTCCCATTAATCCTACATTTAAATTCACACATTTTAACCACTATAAAATTAGACCCCTCAACTTACCAGAGGAACACTTTGCTGTCTCGTTAAAAAAACTTTGATAACATGCTCAACTTTACAAGAGGATCACTTTGCTATCTCGTTAAAAAAAAAAAAAACCTTTGATAACATGTAAAACTTGGGGCCCTTGAAATTTGAATTTTAGAAATTCCTTTTGGAGCAAGATTATGGAGCGTCGTGAGAGTAAGTTGTTTAACTTTCAACATGTCATCCTCCACTTTATCCGCACAAAATTATCACATTTAAAAGTCAATTACATATTTAGGTTATTAGGAATGAGGTGGTGGTCAATTGTCAAAAATAAAACCTTTAAAACCTAGATTTAGGAGGGGGGGGGGGGGGGGAGGGAGGGGTGGTTGACGTTAAGTTCAAGCCACACAGACCATAGAGATTAAAAAGAAATTCACCTTAAAAAAACATATTTAAGTTATTATACTATAAAACATGGATACACCAACTTAAATACTTAGATTTATATATTGATTAAGTTTCCTAACATAGAAAGTTTTTCAAATTGATGTTTCTTATTTCCAAAATACAAAACTTACATTCGTTTTAATAAGTCTTTCTTGCTAACCAACACTTGAGTTACATTAGGTGTGAATTTCAAAACAAGAAAACTCCATCTTAGGAAATCCGACATTGATTTTTCACCAAGCAACTCCACTTTTATTGTCATTAACTCGTTATTTACTACGAGTACCAACCATCATATCCAATTTCTTACGTTTAACCATAAGATCTATTGATAAGAAATCCTTAAAAAAGTACATACATGTTAGTGCCACATACATAAAGTTAACAACTATTAAAGGCTAACAAGAAAATTAACAATAACACTTTTATTCAAGGTTAAAAGATCATAATTTAAAAGTGAACATAAGATCAAATGAATGAGGAGATAAAGATCATAATTTAAAAGCTGAGAATTTCTGACACGATATGAATACACACCATAAAAATAATATTATTTGAAACTTGAGTTTGGGTTTGGGTTTGGCCTAAACATATTTTGGTCAAACCCACGAACATATTTAACTAATCGGGGGTGTTTGAGTTGATGTAAGGATTTCTCAAATAGACCTTCCAACACGTTTAGTGTTATACTTACTTTTTATGGTAATTTTTTATGCCATAACTTAATGGGTAGTTTATGCTAAAATTTAAAAGAAAAATAGACATTTAAGCAACAAGTTTTATAGTTTAAAAGTAACTATTTTATACGCGTGGTTTTGTAATTTTAGAATATTAATACACAAACAAATGAAGTAAAATAAAATTATTGATTAATTTTGTTGTGTGTCCATATCAACCCGTGAAAAGTTCGGATTTATTTGTGTGATACGAGTTGCAAATTTGTATCGTGTTACTAATTCGACACGTCAACCCCTAAAGATCATGGGCGTACTTTTAAGAGGCGGGAGGGGGCGGCCGACACCCCGAACTTTTCGCTCAGTAGTGGAGAGTATGTAGTTTTTGTATATAAATTTTTGGGTATACACGTTTTTGGCCCGCCCCCTAGTTTTATAGAAATTTTAGGTCCGGTGACTTCCGCCCTCCCGATCGGAAATCTCAAGCTTCGCCACTGCTAAAGATGACCCATATAACACCGCAACCCCCTCAAAGTAATCAAGTTTGGTTCCTCGGTAAACAAAATTCAGTGTTTCTAAGGATTATAAATCTTATAAATCTCCAATTTCAATAGTAGGCGTTCAAAAAATTTCGACTTTTTAAGGAGGCTCTAATAAAAATTATAAATCCTCAACTGATAAGATAAATGGGCTATATATTATTTTTTAGTTGGCTTTCATGGATTCTCAAATTGTTATATTTGATATATATCATAGATGGGCTTGAACCCAAACACAGATAACGAGATGTAAGATTGTAAGCCTTGGCCCAGCTAAAAAAAAAACACTAAAAAAGTAAAACTGTAAAAGCCGTCAAACATTTCCATATCTTTGTATTACATTTCAATAAAAACAATAACAAATTTATATAGAAAAATAATTGAAATACTTGATGTATAATAAACTAGTCAAGCCGGAACTGAGCTCAATCTTAGAAAACGATACACAAGGCTGCTTGAGCTCTCGTCAAATGAGCCGAACTCGGGCTTGGCTCTGTTTGTTTAACTCATTAATACATGTGTCCACTTCACAAAAGTAAATTCTGGTAAATATCAAGTATTATTCGAAATCTGGTATCATCATTTTGTTAATTCGCAGGTATAAAACAACATACGAATTTCAAAAAACACCACGGCTTTAATCTTAATATAGTCATAGTGTATAACATCTAGAATGATTTTGATTATTCCAAAAAAACACCACGCCCTTTGGATCCTAACACAATCATAGTGTTTAACATATGGAATGATTTTGATTATTTTGAAGATATAAAACACCATTCGGATTCCAAAAACACCACGACTTTAATCCTAATACGTTCATAGTGTATAACATTTGGAATCATCTTGAATATTCCAAAAAACACCACGCCATGAATCCTAATACAGTCATAGTGTTTAACATCTGGAATGATGTTGATTATTTTGAAGGCATAAAACACCATTCGGATTCCAAAAACACCATGACTTGAATCATGATACAATCATGATGTTTTAACATCTGGAATGATTACATTGTTATTCAAGTCATGTGTTTTAACAACATCTGGGAATGTTTGTATTGCTATTTCCAAATGTTAAAACACCATGATTATAATTCATAATACCAAGTTTTCAAATTCCAGATGTTAAAACACCATGACTTGAATCATAGTCAATGTTTCTAGATGTTTAAAACACTACGCCTTGAATCCAAATACAGGTCTTCCAGACGTTAAAACACTACGCCTTGAATCTTAATACATTTGCTTCACTAGATGCTATAGATGTGTTAGTTGTAGCTTCACTAGACGCCATAGGACACCATGAACATGTTGTTTTTCCAACTGTTTCCTAAAAATCGCCGATCGTTGAAATTAGCGAGCCCCATATGTTTCAGAGGGAAAAAAAGAGAAAGAAGATGCGTTGAACGTCTATAACACAACAAAGGCTTCCGATTTTGAACTTTTTCCATAATTCGGATATTGTAGGGAAATCGCATGAATGTTGAAGTTTTTAATGGTAGTTTACTTTTGATGATACGTTTCTTTATTTCCATCACATAAAAAGACACTCATACCCCTATAATTTTCAAATAAGTCCCAAATTATAAACATAATTTATATTTAGGCCCTTTTGATCTCAACCATAACTAAAAGATATAAGGGTTTAAAACACGTTTTACACTTTTGAAAAAACTCATTTTTATAATAACCCCACCCTTAAGACATATGAACTAATTTTAATAATACACAATTCTTTTCGTTTTAACTTTTTTCTAAAATGCAGTCATAAAAGATAAAGTAGTTATATGTGTCGGAAACATTATAAGATTCTTCCAAGAATTGTAGTTAAAGGGAAAAATGACGTTAGCATATGCCAAATCAAAAGTGATAAACAAAATTAGAATAGATAAAATGAAGTAATTACAAAAACAGTTATTTTTTTATTTGTGTATATATACATATACATATATTATTTGGACCAGGTTAAGGTCCTCAAACAAAGCTAGATCAACATCCCTAACCTAATAGTTTATCTTAACTCTCTCAAAGGTAATTAGGATTTCCGGTATCTATTTTGGTTGATAACCCTTTTAGTCGAGAAATAAACTAGATGATTTTTTTATGCACATTCAAGTTGGAGGTTTACAAATCTTTAGAGGTTTAATTTTACTCTATAAATCCTAGTTACAAAATGATAATATTCATATATGATCGTGTTTACGACAGATAAACTTTCACCAGTATAGTAATGTATTACATGAATTTATTTGTGTTCTATTTTATGTTAAGCTTGATCCATATTTTTATACGTTAGAATTTTTTAGAATTTTTTATCGAGCATCTGCTTTTCTTCGTAAATCTATAAGTTAACCTATTTACTAAGATACATTACTATATTTTATGATATTTATAGTGATATACCGTACATAAAGTAATAACTTAAATTTGTTTATGTACATAATAAATATATATACCAGAAGGTTTGTCGGTTAGCGGTATTAACGTGTGTAATAAAAGTGTCTCTTCTATAGTGATTGAGTGTTTTAGAATCATGATATATAAATTTAGGAATAAGATTAGTGAGAGTGTATTATTAAAAAAAGTAATAATTATAAATAAATAATTTTATTCAACACAAACACTATCGTATAGGATAGTCAAATTTTTATTTTTGTTACTTTCTGATTTTCAAAAGGAGCAGGTGAATGATATTATGGATGATTTTTAGGATAAAAAGCATTATGTTCGGGCCTCAATCAAGGTAAGGAAGAACCTAGAATAGGTAGCACTTCAAATCACGACAACAATATATAGTTATTTAAAACTTTTACGTATTTATTTTATAATTATCAGTCAACGCATAGCTTATAATTTGAACATCGTGGAACCTTCTATTTTGATTTGCCAAAATCGATAAAACGTGGTTATAGTTGTATAACCCATTTTATTAAGTATATATTAAAAGTGTAAGAAGGATAAGAAAGAATCTAAACCATTAGATATTTAATTTAATGGTTGAGATCATGGTAATAATTTTGTAAATAATGTTGACTATTAAACTAAAAATTTTCTAGATTAAGGGTATAAAGGTAAATTTAATATTTTTAAATTAAGAAACTAACATTAATACACATGTAAAGTTCTCCCTTCTTTTTTAAACATCAATAACTTTTTATACGTAACTCTTTTTAAAAAAAATTACACCATAATAACGAGTGTTTTTTATCTTTAATGAGTACATATTGTTATACTTATGTAGAGTTATTTTGTTTTTATATATTTAGGGTGTTATTTCTGTTTTGATTCTGATTAAAGTGTTGACTGGTGTTATATTAGGGTGTTATTTCTGTTATATTCAATGTTAGGGTGTTCTTTATAAGATGTATGGCTTCAATATAACTGCTGTGGTGTTTTTATGAGTTATGGTGTTATTTTTGTTATATTTCTGTTCTTTATAAGATGTATGTCTTCAATATACATGCTGTGGTGTTTTTATGAGTTAGGGTGTTTTTATTAGTTATGATGTTTTTATGAGTTATATTTCTGTTCTTTATAAGATGTATGCCTTCAATATACATGCTGTGGTGTTTTTATGAGTTAGGGTGTTATTTCAAATTCGAAAATCCCTACAATAACTGCCAAAAATCGATTGCATATATTATTCCATAATTAGATTTTATTAGTTAAATTACACTTATACCCTTAAACTATCAAAATAAAAAGGGACACATGTCACTTCCATAATCTTTCTTATCCTTCTCATACTTTTAAATTTTCTCACATGAACCTCTACCTATATATATATATATATATATATATATATATAGGGGAATGTTTATATTTAGAAGAAATTTAATGTAAGAAGAAAAAGAAGAAATGACATAATGGTAAAACATTAAATAATTTATAACTTCTCTCATTAATTATGCTATCTCTCATTAATAAAACAAAAATATTATATCCTACACATTTCAAAATTTATCCACATATATCTTATACTTAATCTGAATTTACCCTACACAAATGTAAAAATACCCTACACATTTCAAAATTTATCTGACACATACTAAAATTTATTCTACACATGTTGAAAATTGTCCTTCACCATAAATTATTTTATCTTGAAAAAGTATATTAAAAAATGAGTTAGAAGTTTAATTAATTAGCTAATTAATGACAATTAAAGATTTACCTATATGCCCTTTTTCATAATATTAAATACACACATTAAATAAAGTAAATGAAGAATTTCTATTGGTTTAAAAGTTATTCTTTTTATTCTTACAAAATTTTTCTTTTCATTTGAACTCTCACTCTATATTATATATATATATATATATATATATATATAGTACATAATTTTTTTTGTTTTTGAACGGTGAGAATCTTTAACTTGTTGTTAGAGAGATCCAGTGGCGGATCCATGAATTTTTCTTAGTGGGTTCACTAAAAAGATTAAAACAGCTTTAACCCCAGTAGGAGTCGAACCCGTGACCTCAAGCATGGAACTACATGACTTAACCACTCCACCATCTATAAATTTAGTTACTGGGTTCATCCAGATGTTTTTTATGGGTTCATACTAAATTTTGTATTAACATTTCTACTAAAAATTTGAAACCGAGTGGGTTCGTGTGAACCCGTACCTCTGAACATAGATCCGCCCCTGGAGAGATCTCACATTCTCCTAAACAGAGAACCCTAACCCCACTCTGACCTGACTATGTTGTCTTAATCGACATATGTCATTACAAAGCTAAAAAAAGTTATTATAATATTATATATAAATAAGATAGGTGACATAATTTTTATCGGTGATCATTTCAGATAATTTTAATATATATCGTTTAACGACAAGCTAACCGAGTCTTTAAAAATTTCAATTTGTCCACAATATGATTTGAACCCTTGCTACTTGGGAGGAGCTATACCTTAACGAACACTTTAGTACTATTAGACTACAAACCACAAATAAATGTAGAGTTTCCTTTACAACAAAGTTCCAAATTCCATGATATAACTTTGCTTAGATAGGCACCATCAGTATGAATACACAGAAGAGATAAATGTGGATTATGAAAAAGAAGATTACAGGTCCTAAAACAGAAGAAAAAATCTTAATCGCAGATTAAGTTCTGAAACAAATAATTACAAATTTGTTTAATAACACAATAAACTAAACATGTTTTGGAGCTTGAATGAAGTTCTAAATCCAAGATATTACTTATACATCCTGTCGTTTCGCAACTTATATCGACTATTCTCTCCATCCTCCTCGCTACTAGTTGATTTCGCTTTTTTGTCAAAACATTCACCTGAGCACTTATGGCGTCTTCCTCCACTACATCCGCGCAAGTCCTTGCACACATCTGTATCGAAACTTATGTGCCATCATCGATGGGTGATAAATTTCGGTTCTTTGCTATAAAACTCTAATTGATAGATGGTGATGATCCTTTCTAACATCATTGTTACTGTTATTTTGTATAATGTTAATCATGTTGGTAAATGTTATATAAAATGAACTTAATATATATATCTTGTTTGATGTTTGTTTTTTATTAGCTTATTAAAACTAAACTAAAACATTTACTAATAAAATATTCCTTTATAAATGTATTTACAAAGACTTAGTAACACTAAAAAAAATCATCTATTTATATTTAATTAAAATAATAAGTATATTAGTAATATGAAACACACACACATATATATGTGTGTGTTTATTAAATAAACTCAATACAACGTAAAAAACTAAAGTAATAACTAATTTATGTAAATTTACAATAATGACAAAAATTCTTGTTAAAATATTATGTTGGTGTACTTTTGTCTAAATTACTTTCACTACCATACATATAAGCATTACTCATATAGATTTCGTCTTCTCGAAACTTATTGCTAACGGAATGTCCTGATTTTCGACGGGCTGTCACGATAGATTACTGTAACACCTACCTTCACTAGCAGAATTCTAACGTACTTTTTCCATGGGTGAAAGTCATTTGTATTTTTTCTTTTTCTGAGGAGATGTTTCTTATATAAAGTGGTTTTACACACCATCATGATATAATATTAACTGGTATTATATAATAAATGTTAATACTTTTAGCAATGTAAAAATCACTTATATTCCTTTTTCTAGATGTAAACATTATAAATATGTCCAAACTTATATTATAAGTTCTTTTAATAAATAGTTGACACTGATTAATTCATAGCTTTTAAAACAGTTTCACCTTCTCCCACGTTTATATTCAAAAGCGTAAGTGTTTTCCTAGAAGAATTGGTCACACAAAAAGATTAGATAGATGGATACATGAATCATCGTGATCGAGTGGTAACCATGCATGTAGAAACTGGGATATCCAAAGGGCTCCACCAGAACCTTGTTTTCTTCGGCAGCCAAGCTTGTGACCCGGTCCGTTGCACTAGAAGATCATGAGGCTATCAATGCACCATAAAGTCATTGGCAATTACTTAAACATCATAATAATTTAGTTACGTTATAATTATTATTTCAGATTTTTCTATATGATTTTAAAGTGATGATGAATAGTAATGATTATTATTTAGGTATTTGTTTTAATTGTTTAATAATATATTAGTTATTGATATATATGATTTTAAAGTGCCGATGAACACTAGTGATTATATTTTAGGTATTTGTTTTAGTTATTATTCATTATCTAATTTGATTAGTGATTATAACTTTTTAGGTATTTGTACCGACTTATTAGGGTATGGAGATGCCGACTTATTGGAGTGTGGGTTATAAAGGTGCCGGTTTGGTATTAACTTTTACATTAGTTTTAAGTTGGCTATAGAGGTGTCGAATTATTGGCGTGTAGGCTATAGAGGTGTTGTCTTATCCAAGTATGGGCTATGGAGGACTTATTGGAGGTGTCGCTTTATTGGAACGTGAACTGCGAAGAAGCCGGCTTTGCTTATTTTTCCTAATCTAATGTTCATTAAAAATGTCTATTTTATTGATATTCTTGGTCTAACTTGCCAGTATTCATGATTTTTTCTTATTATTATATATATAATTGGTTGATCATTTAGCTACCGTAACTTTGACTGTTTTTTATGTCACTTTTCTTAAAATTTAACATTGATACTTACACCCCCTTCAACTTTTTAAAAATTTGTAAAATGGCATTTGACCTTCTCGAGTTTCACATTCTTATTTTTATGTACCTGTCTATATAAATTCAAATTGGTTTACGTTTATACATAATATTTTTTAAATCATATAAACTTTTGCCGTTTAAGAAACAAAAATATAATACTTTACGTTTCATGAGTCATGTCATATATACTACGTTATGGTACTTATTTTTATTTACATTTTGAGTTAGTCTACGTTTTGACATTTATGACGTGTCGGAATAAATTCAAATTTGTTTACGTTTCGACATAATAAAATTTTGACAACCTCGAGTTTTACGTGCTTAATTTTATGTACGTGTTGGTATAAATTAAAATTTACATTTTGACATTTAAAAAAAAATGAGTCATTTCAAATATAATACGTTTTTATGCTTATTTTTATGTACGTTTCATGTTGGTATGGTTTTAATCAATAAACAATTAAAAGAAATCAATACACTAAAATCACGTTAAAAACGAACTCCCAATATAGACACCAATTCTAGTTAATAACAATAAAACCATTTTTACAATGAGATACTATCAGATTTTTTAAACACTTTAACCCACATTTGACTGATAACATACCACTAAAATCCTATCATCTTCATCTGGGTATATTCCATATATATATATATATATATTTAATGAAACTGCACGTCAAAGCCATCGTCTTCTGTGTCTAACTTTCACTACCCCTGTCCAAATCGAAAGATGCGAATTGTGTGCGTTACTTTCAAACTTTTTCATGCTACCTAATTTGGCGATTACTTTATTTTTAATTACCATGTTTACAATTTAACATGTATTTGTATTCAATCAATCTTTTATCTTTTACTACGTAGGATATGAGGTTACAATTTTATTAACTCCATTCACATTATTCTAATAAAGGTATTCACTTTTTATATTTGAGAAATTGTTTCACATAGTGTTCAACGGGATCTTCAATCATGTATTCTTATACGATCTTTTGCGCAGTTTTTAATGAAATCTTGAATCGCGTCTTCTTATACGATTATTTGTTACAAGAGAGAACAAATAGGTTTTGATGATTGTGGCTGAGGCATGTGTTCAACACGTTTCCCTTAAAACATATTTCGTGCCTTTACTTAGACTACGCATCTGTCTCTCAGGGTACAATATCCGAAGTAGTCCGTATTGCTGGAGATGACTCATGCGCCCGAGGTTATATCGAGTAACTTAGTGTGATTTATTAGTCGTGGAAAATAAAATAAGATTGATAGTGGAATCAAGTAGACAGTACTCCTCTCTACTTAGTTCTTAAACATATAGGTCTTCAAGTCTTCACCACTTTTTTCAAGAATTCTTCATGCACACACTTATTGTTAAATCTGGGTACAGGATCACAGATATGAACACAAACAAGATTCACAAATTTCTTCTATTATTTTTGTGAATAAAGAAAACTACAAGACTCAAAGAACATAAATATTAAAAACAATCTAATTCTCCTAGGACTCCTATTCTTACTCATACTTATCTCTAAACAATTAGACACTAATTAAATCTAATACCAAGATAATTCAAATAATAATTAAATACATTTAATTATTAGTTTACTCGTTTAGTACTTCGCCTTAAGATCTTCTCCAGACCGTCTCTTGAGATTGTTCGTACCTTCCTAGTTGATGTTGTAATTTCATCACTTGTGTATTTTTTCTCTCGTCTCAAGTGAGGCACATAGACTACTATTTTTACAAGAGTTGAGGATGAGTGAACACTCTTAATTAGTTAGTCACTTGATTAGAAACTTAATTTGAGGCATAAAGACTGAAATTAAAAGCATAAAACTCTAATTAATTTCAGACATAAAGACTATAATTAAAAGACATAAAAACTCTACTCAAGAGTTTAGTGTTCAATTCCCCATTCATAAGTCTTATTATTATTTTTTTTAAATTACATTTTCATTCACAATATTCCAAAATTCCAACAATCCCCTGTATGAATGGAAATCGATCAAAACATACAAAATTTTCAATGCAATCTCGACAATTGAGTATTGTAGGATAGGTAGGTATTTGCTTTGAACCTTTCTTTGTGAAGCAGACTTAGTCTCCTAGCGGTTTGTAGACACAATGTTTTTGAACAAACCCTATTTGTGTAGACGATAATACACTTCACACAATACTCTTATTAGTCAGGCCATCCTATCACTTTCGTGTCCAATAATGATCGTGGAACACTTTCCTGTTTCTATGAGAGCTCTAGTGCATCCAATTACATTCGAATCGACCCCACTTCTCTCGAACATAAGTGATTTATCTTCAAATCATTAAAAGCATTATGGTTTATGTGATTTACATAAATCATCAACCATATATTATGTTTAGCCTCGAACTTTGTCACTGATTGCCATAGGAAAGGACTAGGTACCCACGGTGACCACCCTTAGGCATATGAATTTGTTGTTCTATTAAACTTAGATCTTGAGATCTCCAGTCAACTAAGTTAGGTTTCCTCACATCCTCTTTCCATGGGTTTCCTCACATTAAGTATACATTAGCTTGTTTGATTATAAATAAAGTTTAATAACTATATTTAACTGTTTTAACTTTCTTTTTTATTCTTAATGATTAACAAAGTTTTAAATATTATTTATCTTTAGTTTTGAGGTTTGAATGAGCAACTTGAAGCAATAAATGCCTTTAAAAGGCTCCCGTACGAGACTCTTTATGAAGACTTTCGAATTTGAGGAACTCGATCTGAAATTCGCCCATGTTTGTTTTAAATATTTTTTTAACGGCAAATATCATTTTTATTCCTTATTAGAATTAAACCTATAACCTCTTCAAAATTAAATGCTTGTAGAAGCTTTGTTTCTCTCATTAGATCATCAACCTAATGGGTCTTTTGAATACTTGCCCTCTTTCTTTTCGCCCTTCGATATCATTCATCTTTGTTTGCTAGAAGATGAAAATGAAGAAAAAGAACTGAGGCCAGGATTGGAGTTTAATTTTTTTTCGTTATTTAATAAAAGTGGTATAATAGTCATATTACATGAATAATTTAATTTCTTTTTTAGCTTCAAACCACTCCAAAGACCAAAATATTACTTTTGAAAGAACGGTTGAAACTACATATCCAGTTTATGAAAAGTTAGGATATCAAAACCGAAAGACAATCTTACCACATTGACTATCCGTCTAATTAGCTGGTAAAAAAAGGTGATTCACAAATTTTCTATTAATGTTGTATCATTACTTCTTTTTTCATAATATTACTAGCTAAACATTTGCATTATTATTACTCAAATCTGTTGGACACCACATCTCACAAAGTCAATTTGTTTTAGTCATTGATCATTTTAAAGTGATGCAATTAAATTAATTCATTCCATATACATACACGCATATCTCCTAAAAATTCAATTACAATTCAAACCGAGCAGAACGCCGGCCATATACATAAATAAAAATTACATGTTTGCATGCCATATAATCATATCGTCTGATGGATTATACAACATTTTACACTATTTATTTTAGCTTAATGAACTATTTCTTTTCATTATGTTGGTACATACCGATACCTTTCTCTATTGAACTTGAAGGAGCACAATACATCATATATATATAACTTAACCTGCAAAATTTGGAAGGAGTTATAGAAAGAAACTAACAAAGTATACATATAAAGAAAATAAACAAGAAGGTTTCATTTATGAAATTGTTACATACCTTAAACATGCATGGGGGTTATCCAGTATTGGAAAGGTGGTGGTGCATTGTAGATTTCATTATTTGATGGTGGGTATGTTGTGACTGGTGATGAGTTGTAAGTTGGTGGAGATGGCTGTGGTGATTGGTCAATCCCCGGTGGTGACTTGTAATATAGTGGTGGTGACTTGTAAAGTGGATGTGATCTTCGACGTCCATTCGGTGGAATGTAATATGATGGGGGATTTGGAGGGGGTGAGTTGCAATAAGGGGGAGATGGTCGTAACTTGCACAATGATGAAGGTGGTGGTGGTGATTTGTATGCTGGTAAAGGTGGTGGTGGTGACTTGTATATTGGTGAAGGTGGTGGTGACTTGCATATTGGTGAAGGTGGTGGTAGTGGTGGTGGTGATTTGTATGCTGGTGAAGGTGGTGGTGGTGATTTGTATGCTGGTGAAGGTGGTGGTGGTGGTGACTTGTAAGGTGGTGGTGGTGAATTGTAATTATCTGGGGACACCGGTGGTGATGTGCAATTGTCCGATGGGGGCGGTGGGGGCATGTAAACTTGTGGAGGTTGTCACACCCCGACCCGCAGCGGAAAAGGTGATCGGGGCATAATCGGGTTATCATCAAAGCTCATGACATTTATTATATGTTTCATATTCATTAATACAATTTAATGGAAATTTACAATAAATGATACAACATGTTCTAACTATCAATCTAAGCTTCTTGGTTCTCTTCTAAGGCAAATCCTATGTTTTCCTTGCTTCAACCTGTTCACCTGTATCATGTGTAAAAAGGTTTTTGGATCAACATAATGTTGGCGAGTGAATCCTATGGAAAACATTTGAACAAGTTTATCCAATTGGTTATAAATAAGGTGCATACCACATATGAGTAAATGTAGATGTAAATTTATTCACACAACACATAATATTGAATATTGAACACACAAACACCAAATAATTGTTTTGAGGCACGCGTTGTTCGACTCGTCTCCCACGAGGAACTGATGGGCCTAATGAATGAGTTTTGAGGCACGCGTTGTTCTTACGAACTGATGGGCCTAATGTATGAGTTTTGAGGCACGCGTTGTTCTTACGAACTGATGGGCCTAATGTATGAGTTTTGAGGCACGCGTTGTTCTCGTCTCCCACGAGGAACTGATGGGCCTAATGAATGAGTTTTAAGGCACGCGTTGTTCTCGTCTCCCACGAGGAACTGATGGGCCTAAATAATTTGCATACAACTTTGACAATATGTAATACATCACAACCAATAATAGTTACATTCTAATTTAGTTCATAAAATGGTATAGCACGAATTTGCATAAGAGAATTAGTTTAAGCGACACATGATACACCCCAAAACATGAATAAAAAGGGGAGTTTGTAAGAATTCACTCACATTGGGTGCGTTCGGTTGATGAGGTTGAATGCACGCGAAATGGTGTTAACCACGAGTGAAATTTACCTAGATAAATCGCATTATGGTTTGGTAAGTAAACGGATTTTATTAATCTATTTTAGTAGGATTGTTGGGTGTATTTTTGTGAGTTTGAGGCTATTTTCAAACCTTAAAAATGTTATTTTTAAGTATTTATAATTGATTTTTAATTAAATAAAAATAATAAAAAATTATTTTATTTTTGCTACAGTAGACTTTTGACCGTTGACTTTGACTAACGTTGACCGGTTCGAAGGCATATTATTGTGCGCTGGGTGAGGCTCGAACCCGAGACCTCCCGTACGCGTGCACGCAGCTCTACCAACTGAGCTATGTGTCTAACCCGTCATATATCCGATTTTAATTACATATATACATTAATTAGAATTAAACAGAAATCACTTTATTTTTAAAAATGAATTAAATCACAAAACCGGTGCGCTCCACAGGTCTCGAACCCGGGACCTGTGGGTTAGCGGACACACAGTCCACCGCTGGACTGTGTGTCTCACTTGGTTATAAACTCGGCTATCAATATACTTAACATATACTTAAATCAACCCGGTTCAGTTTGCTGAAAAAAAGAATTTTTATCAAGGCGGCGTGTGAGGGACAATACTCGAACTCGTGACCTTAGCGTTAAAAGTGCACACAGTCCACCGCTGGACTGTGTGTCTAACCCGGTAAATAACTTGATTTTAATTATACTTAACCATTACTGAAACGTCGTCTTCTTCACTGGTTTTTAACCGGAAGTGACGACTGACTGGTTCGAAAAGTTGATTCAAGATCCTTTAGTGTTTTATGATCAAATACAGTCGAGATAAAAGTAAAAAGGGAAGGAATCAGGCGTGAGAAGTACCGGCTGTTTCTCCTCTGTTTTCCGGCAGAACTCCGGTGGCAGCAAGTTCTTCCGGCGACGAGTCTCTTGCAGCAGAGAGTCTTCCGAAAGGTTACAAAGGTTGTGGGTGACTTCGGTAAAAGTTTAGGGGTTTCAGTAAAGCTCGGAGACTAATAATACGGTTTTCCGGCGATGTATCAAAAATTTCCGGCGAGTGATTTTTCGCCGAGAAAAGGTGCGATTTGAGTGTGAAAGGTTTCTGGCGAGTTGAGGGTGTATTTATAGGGTAGTATTGAGATGAATGGGGTCTGAATTCGGTCTCAATTCGAAGTCAGCCGTTCTCCGGCGGTTACAGCTGATGTCGCGGGTTCATATGTCGGTTATAACCGTCGTAATAGTTAAGTCATCGGTTAAATTGGGCGAAAACGTAATTAAACGGCGAAGTCGTCGGGATTTCCGACGACTGCTATTTTGGGCGCAATTTACTGAATTTTGACTTCCGAACTTGAATATTTGAATTAATTGATTCTTGTTATTACCATAAAATCAAAGCGGCGGAGCGGTTGTTTGGCTGAGGGATAAGTGTTTGGTTTGAACCGGTACAGACCCGAGTTCGAAACCCGGCATGATTAAAACATTTTTATTTTGTTATTTTTATTAGTTTTTCAAAAACTAAATATATATCCCCGCATAATAATTGATTACGGATCGTTTAAAATTATTTTGGGCATTTAATTCGCAACGAAAAATTTGACTGACTGTTCGGTTGATAAACGGAGCGGGTTTGGTAAATCCGTTTTTGACGGATGTTATAGTATCCCCTGCTTTTTAGAAATTTCGTCCCGAAATTTTAAATAGGGATATAATTGACTAAAAGAATGATGGTGTTGAGTTTGCCAGTTACATGTTTAGAAGAAAATAAGGGTTTAGGTTTTTGTTTGAGGCGGTAACGTTCCTTGTATAGGTTAAGTATCCTAATACAGGAATCGCTTTTGTTGCCTACTGTATAAGTATTGTTAAGCAGGAATGATTCGCTAAAATGATATCGTGTATAAGAGTGTAGATATGTTTGGAAAAGTATGGTTATATCCTAAGGCAAAACTTCTAATACTACAATCTACACAAAAACACAACAACTAATAATTGAATCCACATTCTGATAGTATATATGTTTGAATGGTGACAGTTCCTCTCTCATTTGTTATGATGGAAAGGTTAGTCTATGTAGAAATGGATCACATTCCAATTTCTTTAAATAGTGGGAATATATATATATGTAACACAAATTTCAACCAAGACAATACTAAATCCTACAAGGAACTTCTCATAACCGTCTGATAACGCCCCTGATCCTTTGGCAAGAATACTTATATATAGGAAGTACCAGCGGCGTATCCACCATATTCTTGTCAAATTTTCATTGGTTTTATCAGTGAATTATGATTAGTCCTATAACTCTACAACCAATACGACAAACATAAAAATACTGAAATGATATATATCTGTGCGATCAAGGCTCAATCAAACGGAGCCGATCGTATTGAATGTACTGAAAAATGAAATTGTCTATGTGCTCAAGGCTCAATCAAACGGAGCCGAGCTTATTGCATGTACTGAAAATGAATAACTTAATCACACAAACAACCTATGCATGGAACCTCTCATAACCGCCTGATAATGCCTCCGATCATTTGACAAGAATACTTATATATAGGAAGTACCAGCGGCGTATCCACCATATTCTTGTCAAATTATCATTGACTTTATCCGCAAGTTATGATTAGTTCTATGCGACTCTACAACATAAATAACACAACAACCAGCGCTTGAGTCTTAATTCTGATAGTATCTGTGTTTGAGAAAACCTCTCTCGTTTAATATGATGGAGGGGTTAGTCTATGTAGAAGTGAGGCACAACTCAACTTCTTTAAATGATGAAACTGAGATATGTCGTGAAGTATGATGATATGAATATTAAATCAATGAGTATAAAACAAACTGAACTAGTAATTTGCATTAAAATTCTTGGATAAAATTCCAATTGAGATACGTGAAAATTGAGATAACATAGAGAAAAAAAAACATAAAACTAAGTGATTGGAGTTGAATCTGGATTCTTGATGAGAGAAGGCTAGTTAAGTGGTTGGTTTGGACCGTTAACATCTTCAACAGGATTGGCGTTGATGTTATAAACTCTTCCTCTTGCTGGCGGTGGAGCTGGGTTTGCTTGGTTTGCTTGGTTAACTGGGTTTGCTTGAGCTTGGGCGTTTATGATGTTAACCAAACGAGGGCATGTGTTTCTAAAATGGGTAGGGTCGCCACAATTGAAACAAGCTCGAACATATGGGTACATGGGGTATTGAGGTTGTTGATATGTTTGGATCATGGGTTGAGTAGGGGTTGAGGTTTGGTTTTGAGAGGTGCGGCAAACGTTGCTCAAATGACCGTAGCGTCCACAATTCGCACATAGTCGACAGGGTAAGGTAGATGGATGGTGATAGAAACAGGTGTTGCATTGAGGGTGAGGTCCAATGTAAGGTTTCTTGTTTGGGTAAGTTGAGTTGAGTGCTACTTGAGCGTTTGGGATAGTTTGAGGAGGTACAACTTGTGAAGCTGGTTGGTTGCGTTGGGTGACGGCGAAGATTTGCCCATCACGTTTTCTCTTAGAAGTAGGTGGTGTAAAGGATTCGGTTCGGGTGGAGTTTGAGGTTTCGGTTGATGCTTTATCCTTCTTCTTCTCCTCTTTGAAATCTTTGTTTCGGATTCGGTTCTCAGTGAGCGCGGTTGCTAGCTCCATTGCTGCTTCCAAAGTTGCAGGCGAGGTACTTATTACAGAGTCTTGAATCTTTGATGGAAGACCACGAATGTAGTGCTCGATCAAACGGTAGAGGGGAGTAAACAAATTGGGAACCATTTGATTTAACTCAAGGAATCTCTTGTTGTATGTGGTGTGATCGCCTTCCTTTTGTTTCAAAGCATGGAACTCATCCTCCAATTTCTTGATTTCGCTTCTTGGGCAAAACCGTCTTGTCATGATTCCCTTCAATTCTTCCCAAGTCAAGGTCATAGTTTCTTCAACACCTCGTTTGGTCTTCTCTGTATTCCACCATGTGAGTGCCGTTCCAAGTAAACGACCGGTAGCATAACGCACTTTGCGATCATCGGAGCAATCGCAATTTAGAAAAGTGTTCTCCATTTCTTCGAACCAATGGAGGAGAGCGGTGACACCTTCAGTACCTTCGTATTTTGGAGGATCGCAGGATTTGAAATGTTTGTAGGTGCATTTAGTGACTGAAGGATTGACAGTGTTTTGATCCTCTTGTTGGGTTGGGTTAACGGAATTTGCGGTAAGGGCTTGTTGAACTTGAACTACGATGTTTGGTATTACGGTCGCCATTTGTTGAGAGATTTGGGCAGCCATGCGTTCACGGGCTTTTCCTGCTCTCATCTTCCTACGGGCGAGGTTAGAAGACATCTACAAGGAATACATGTCAAGAGTATGAGTTGGATGCCTTTGGGATCGTGGGTCGTGTTTGGGAATGGACGTTCATAAAATAAATATAGAAAAATAAATCTACTACATCCATAGGATGTCTTGGGTTTTGCTCGTAATTGGGCCTTGCATGCCGCCATACTTCACCTTCGTAATCACGTGGGCCCCCATGATTACCGGGTTTTTCATATGGTTCGCATGTGTTAGCCTGGTTACGTACACTAAAACCCGGAGAAAATCGAGAAATATGTAACGTATGATATTCGGAATGTGCCCAGGCATGGACACGGTGACATCTCAAAGTGAGGTTAGTTCGAACAACGTTTGGTGTGGCATGCTTTGGCCTAATAGGTCCGTCGTACTCTCATCGTTAGTCCCCAGGTAGGCAAACTGGTCCGTTATTTTGGATTTATACGAATGCCAACCTAGACAGGACGTCCCGACTACCGGTACTTGTACCCTTCCGGTTACTACATGCCCGTCGCAGAACTTACTTTGATGGGATTTGAAAATTGCAACAAAATCCTTGAATAATGAGAGTATGAAAATGAATTGAATATATGAACATTGATATATGTATAACGAATATGTATATAAGCATGTATGTTTGACTGTAATATGAAACAAATAAATATCACAAGTTTGTATGTAACCACCTAATCAATTAAAATTTAGGCAGACTATAGTATAGGCTCTAAGGGTCTAATAACCTATCCTATATCCCTATAGTCATGGCTCTGATACCAATCTGTCACACCCCGACCCGCAGCGGAAAAGGTGATCGGGGCATAATCGGGTTATCATCAAAGCTCATGACATTTATTATATGTTTCATATTCATTAATACAATTTAATGGAAATTTACAATAAATGATACAACATGTTCTAACTATCAATCTAAGCTTCTTGGTTCTCTTCTAAGGCAAATCCTATGTTTTCCTTGCTTCAACCTGTTCACCTGTATCATGTGTAAAAAGGTTTTTGGATCAACATAATGTTGGCGAGTGAATCCTATGGAAAACATTTGAACAAGTTTATCCAATTGGTTATAAATAAGGTGCATACCACATATGAGTAAATGTAGATGTAAATTTATTCACACAACACATAATATTGAATATTGAACACACAAACACCAAATAATTGTTTTGAGGCACGCGTTGTTCGACTCGTCTCCCACGAGGAACTGATGGGCCTAATGAATGAGTTTTGAGGCACGCGTTGTTCTTACGAACTGATGGGCCTAATGTATGAGTTTTGAGGCACGCGTTGTTCTTACGAACTGATGGGCCTAATGTATGAGTTTTGAGGCACGCGTTGTTCTCGTCTCCCACGAGGAACTGATGGGCCTAATGAATGAGTTTTAAGGCACGCGTTGTTCTCGTCTCCCACGAGGAACTGATGGGCCTAAATAATTTGCATACAACTTTGACAATATGTAATACATCACAACCAATAATAGTTACATTCTAATTTAGTTCATAAAATGGTATAGCACGAATTTGCATAAGAGAATTAGTTTAAGCGACACATGATACACCCCAAAACATGAATAAAAAGGGGAGTTTGTAAGAATTCACTCACATTGGGTGCGTTCGGTTGATGAGGTTGAATGCACGCGAAATGGTGTTAACCACGAGTGAAATTTACCTAGATAAATCGCATTATGGTTTGGTAAGTAAACGGATTTTATTAATCTATTTTAGTAGGATTGTTGGGTGTATTTTTGTGAGTTTGAGGCTATTTTCAAACCTTAAAAATGTTATTTTTAAGTATTTATAATTGATTTTTAATTAAATAAAAATAATAAAAAATTATTTTATTTTTGCTACAGTAGACTTTTGACCGTTGACTTTGACTAACGTTGACCGGTTCGAAGGCATATTATTGTGCGCTGGGTGAGGCTCGAACCCGAGACCTCCCGTACGCGTGCACGCAGCTCTACCAACTGAGCTATGTGTCTAACCCGTCATATATCCGATTTTAATTACATATATACATTAATTAGAATTAAACAGAAATCACTTTATTTTTAAAAATGAATTAAATCACAAAACCGGTGCGCTCCACAGGTCTCGAACCCGGGACCTGTGGGTTAGCGGACACACAGTCCACCGCTGGACTGTGTGTCTCACTTGGTTATAAACTCGGCTATCAATATACTTAACATATACTTAAATCAACCCGGTTCAGTTTGCTGAAAAAAAGAATTTTTATCAAGGCGGCGTGTGAGGGACAATACTCGAACTCGTGACCTTAGCGTTAAAAGTGCACACAGTCCACCGCTGGACTGTGTGTCTAACCCGGTAAATAACTTGATTTTAATTATACTTAACCATTACTGAAACGTCGTCTTCTTCACTGGTTTTTAACCGGAAGTGACGACTGACTGGTTCGAAAAGTTGATTCAAGATCCTTTAGTGTTTTATGATCAAATACAGTCGAGATAAAAGTAAAAAGGGAAGGAATCAGGCGTGAGAAGTACCGGCTGTTTCTCCTCTGTTTTCCGGCAGAACTCCGGTGGCAGCAAGTTCTTCCGGCGACGAGTCTCTTGCAGCAGAGAGTCTTCCGAAAGGTTACAAAGGTTGTGGGTGACTTCGGTAAAAGTTTAGGGGTTTCAGTAAAGCTCGGAGACTAATAATACGGTTTTCCGGCGATGTATCAAAAATTTCCGGCGAGTGATTTTTCGCCGAGAAAAGGTGCGATTTGAGTGTGAAAGGTTTCTGGCGAGTTGAGGGTGTATTTATAGGGTAGTATTGAGATGAATGGGGTCTGAATTCGGTCTCAATTCGAAGTCAGCCGTTCTCCGGCGGTTACAGCTGATGTCGCGGGTTCATATGTCGGTTATAACCGTCGTAATAGTTAAGTCATCGGTTAAATTGGGCGAAAACGTAATTAAACGGCGAAGTCGTCGGGATTTCCGACGACTGCTATTTTGGGCGCAATTTACTGAATTTTGACTTCCGAACTTGAATATTTGAATTAATTGATTCTTGTTATTACCATAAAATCAAAGCGGCGGAGCGGTTGTTTGGCTGAGGGATAAGTGTTTGGTTTGAACCGGTACAGACCCGAGTTCGAAACCCGGCATGATTAAAACATTTTTATTTTGTTATTTTTATCAGTTTTTCAAAAACTAAATATATATCCCCGCATAATAATTGATTACGGATCGTTTAAAATTATTTTGGGCATTTAATTCGCAACGAAAAATTTGACTGACTGTTCGGTTGATAAACGGAGCGGGTTTGGTAAATCCATTTTTGACGGATGTTACAGAGGTGGTGGTGGTGGTGATTTGTAAGCAGAAGGTGATGGTGGTGGCGGTGACTTGTAAATTTTTGGTGGAGGTGGGGGCATGTCAGATGGGGGCGGTGGGGGCATGTAAACTTGTGGAGGTGGTGGTGGTGATTTGTAAGCAGAAGGTGATGGTGGTGGCGGTGAATTGTAATTTTTTTGTGGAGGTGGGGGCGTGTCAGGTGTGGGCGGTGGGGGCATGTAAACTTGTGGAGGTGGTGGTGGTGGTGATTTGTAAGCAGAAGGTGATGGTGGTGGCGGTGAATTGTAAATTTTTTGTGGAGGCGGGGGCATGTTAGATGGGGGCGGTGGGGGCATGTAAACTTGTAGAGGTGGCGGTGGTGACTCGTAACCTGGTGGTGACGACGATGGTGGAGGTGGTGAAGTGTAAATTTGTGAAGGTGGTGGTGGCGGCTTGTAAATGGGTGTTGGTGATGGCGAGACGCAAATTGGTGTATCTGGTGGCAATGATGGTGGTGGCTGATGGTATGGATATGTGTTGTAGATGACTTTGAACGACAACGATGACGATACGCTTAAAGATATAATAGCCACAACTAGAGTGATCAAATTGGTGGACGTTTCAAGACATATTGCCTTTTGAGTCCGTTTTCTACTAAAACAACTAGGATCTTATAGTTGTGTTGCATGCATGCCCCTCCCATCCCTTATATATAGACCAACACTAGACAAATAATAAATATTAGTTATGTTGATAAAGTTAATATAAAAAATTAACATGATCATATTTAAAATATAAATTTACAATACTTTTACAATGTATAGAGGTGGTGTAACTAATGAATAAAAGTTTTTTTAAATTGATATTATAATTTTAACCTAAGATAATGAACTTTTTTTATTTACTTTTAATTCTACAACTTTTTTACTTTCAACTTTGATACTATTATATTTTTCATATTTCGTAAAATTTTTGAGTTACGTTTCTTTTAAATTTTGTAAGACAACGATTCAACGGTTTTAAGTTTCATTTCACGCTTTGTTCTAAATTTTGCGAGTTAACATGGCACGATGTATGTGTTTGTTTAACGTTTTTACGTCGTCTATTTTTTCACATTTGACAGGTTCGTCCAACGCGCGGGTCCTAAATCGAGTTAGTTATTATTTTCTATGTTTTACGTTTCGATCAAATTTCTTTACATTAACATGTCGCAACTTTAGTGTTGGTGATCGCTGGTGGTGGTGTGCCATTGATACCATTTAGCACTGTTTTACGCCCCTATCGCAACCAAGGGTTGTGAGGGGTTGAATACGAATTCATTTTACCGAACCTAAGAACGAACTCAACTTTATAACAATTCACTTAAGGGTAATTTTAAATGATATTTGAAAACCGGACCAAAACTCCACGTCTTACTTATTTAGTGGTTTAATCTAGTTTGTCCAAAAAATCAAGATGGTTTTTTTAATCACTTTATTCTAAGCGTATCTCTTGTTCGAATGTTAGTGTAATTAAACATATTAGAGTAATTGGATTTACCTAAGATCAAAGTAAAATTTGAATAAATGTTGATACAAGTTGAAATATATAACATATGCTTACTTAAGACTATTCTAACTTTATACACCAATAAGGGTGGAAGGGGCACCATGCGGTGACCCCTTTCGGTGACTTTGTTTGCTGATCGGTAACGTGCCGCAAGTTCCAAATCGGTGAGTGGTGAATGCCTTTGGTGATATTATTACGGTGACTAGTCATCGAATGTGGGATGAGAAGGTTGAGAGGAGAGAGTGGGTTAATGGTGGGCCCCAACCCCTTCTAACCAATCACACATTTTGCTTTTTTTTTAAATTGTTTAAGCACCACTGGTGATTGAGTGTAAAATGCGGAGTGAAGTGGTGAGTTGAGATGGCATAATATCATTGATTAAAAAAAATTATTACTCTCCATTTGAGGAGTGCCCCTTCCACCCTAAAATGATGGTTAACATCGCCCCTTTGGAAGCGTACAAGGGAACACCATTGCTGGTAAAAGCAATTGGAAATCGCATTGAAGCTAATTACCAATGATAAACGATCATTAGTAACTGGTCACAACTAACTAATCATCATTAAGAACTTATTATTATTAGTAAGTTGTAACTGATGATCAGTTGCAAGTAGCAACTGTGATCAACAACTTGGTCAATCAGCAAAAACTAGATTAACATCAAATCTGTTCTCTATAATAACTGTGAATCAGCAACAACTTGGGCGATCGACAGTAAACCACCAACCATCAACAATAATGGATTTATGGTTGAAGCCTTAGGGCTTTTCCTATTGATAGAGTTTCTCTTGATGTGGTCGATAACTATCAACCATTTAAGCATCGGCTGACATACTCATTTACAAAGAATAGTGATGTTTCAACTTAAATGTTGTGATGGTTCCTACATATTTTAAGGTCTTTTATCTATTTTACCTACGATTTTCTGGTACAAGCTTAACTACAAAAGACACCCAGTTCTTATTTTATTTTTGTTTTATGCGATTAAAGATTTTGAGAGTGTCACCAAAATACTTAAATCTGAAAGGGATTCGTTCACGATTTATTGAATTAATTCAGTGCATTTCCAAACTGTAAAAGGAAAAAGAAACTTAACTTTTATACATCTATAAATAATTTAGTCAGTAGTAAAGTTAATTAGAAGCTAAACAACAAAGTACATAAAATATAGACAATGCATGTTAATGCATACTAAAAAGTCATACCCCCTCCTTAAAACCTTTAAACATCACAGATTAACGTTGCTACATATCATGTGACTATTGTAACGGTTGTTTATAAGTCGGTCACCTTTGACGTTAACTCTTAGAAATAAATGGCCAGCCTTAATTTAGCGGCCATAATATCTAAAATGTCCTTGAATCAAGGCAAAATAAAAAAACAATTTAATTGTGGATCACCACAAAGTTAATATTTCAAGTAATGATTATCTTTGGATTAGAAACTAATTAAAAATGTAATGTTATAAACGTAAAAACAAGAATGAAATGTGGCGTATTTATTATATTTTATAAATTGTTTAATCTTAAAGAAAAGTTTACAATATATACATATTAAAGCTGTATTCGAGGACTCTCAAAATAATTTAGACCCTAGGTGAAATAAAAATCTGGACCCAAAATTGTGGTGAGGTAAATGAATTAAAAAACCATTAACTAGAGAGCTCTACTTATTTTAAGATGGTTTTTCTCATTCCATCACCAACACTTTTATGTATGTATGATAAATGACTTCATAGTTAAACTTTAGAGATTGGATACTCTTACTCTTTTTGACCAAAAGATGGTGAAGAGAGGAGCTAGATAGAAGTAGTTTTGAATGAGGAGAGGGAAATCTGGCACTTTGTCCATCTTGCCTTTTTCAGACCTTCGCTTCGCTCTTTTGCCACCTTCTCCAGGCAACATTTTTATATCAGGACTTGTAACGTTTTTTTCCCGACGACTGATCTGCTTGGTTGGGCAACGATGCCTTCTTCTTTCTACTGCAACTTCAATCTTAGATCTTATTTCGGTTCGATACGTCCACCTACTAGACTCATCTTTGGCTTTCATCTCGGTAGGTGTATTATTCTACATTTTCCCAAAAGATTTCTTTTAGGGCGAGACTAAATGGGCGGCACGGGCGGTCTGGTGTCCGAGCCGATTTGTCAGACGATATTGATAAATATGCTTCAAGGGCACTCCGGCCAATGCTTGCTTCCTCAAGTTGGGTATCCGTATCGGTGGCTGGTTATATCAAACCGGCGCATGTTAGCTTAGCTGCGTGAGATTGGTCGAGTGGTCTCAGTTGGAGATGGGATCATATATAATTTACTATATATATATATATATAATATATATATATATATATATATATATAAACCTTTCAGGTCCTTCGAAAATTTAGGTGTCAGGCGATGACACAGTTTAATCGGTCCTGTTTATTATCAAATTTGAGGTGAGCTAAATATATCCCTTGTTACTTGTCATACTTTTCCTCTAATAAATGAAATTAAAAGTTTTTAAATTTCACCCCCTAAATGAAGTTTTGTTATCATTATTACTTATGTTCTCTGAAGTTATGTTCTTTTAAAAGTCTTAACCCACATTCAAGTAACTTAGTATTTTTAAATTAAAAATGTATTTTGTTAGAATTTCTTGATATTATTAATATATAAAAATGTTTTTTTTTTGTTAGAATTTCTTGATATTATTAATATAAATAGTTTATTTAATAAAAATTATAATGTAATTATTATTTTTGTTAAATGTAACTTATATCCAAATCTATATCGATAACGACTTGAATCTCATCATTACTTACACAATACTGTAATTAATTTTTTTTGGACTTATTGTAATGATTTCCAACAAAATGAAGTTAATGAAACATGGAGGCAATGTTGTTTTCATAAAATTTTGTACAGGATTTTCTTGAAAAGTTTCATCTTGTTTCCTACAACCATTTTGAGTATTAGATCATAATGAATATGTTGTTCCACGAGGTTCTTGTTCTAGCTTGGTTGTTGCGGAAGTGGCAAAATACATATAGTTTTACAAAATCGACATGTTTCAGACATTATGATATACAAAATGTATATATTATGATTTACAAATATGATGCATGATCACTTAATTGAAGTATCATATAGAAATTTTCAGGGTATTCATAGGTAAGATATATTTCGTGTTTGAAGTATTAGTGCACTGTATATAAGCCGAAACCCATAAGCACTTTCAAACTTTCAAATGCTGGATGCATTATTGGACACGTTAGTATTATCTTTTTCTAAACGATAAATTTGGATCACTGATGAATTACTGGAGTATTATCATGGCACCAGCGGAATCACCTGATCATATTCATCTCCACTAGGCAATATTGTCTATACATCAATTCAGGAAGAAACCTAATAAATCTGGGTCTATACACTAATTCAGGAGTAAACCCAATAAATCTGGGAAAAAACCCTTTGTGGGGATCGAGCCCAAGACCTAATGCTCCCTAAGCCTTATCTCACCCATAGGATGTCACTAGACTATAATGCCAAATGCTTAATGTTATCTAATACCTTGTTGTTGCAATAATGATGAAATGCTAACTTGTAACTAGTTAATATTATGTGATATATAACAGAAATAACATTTAAAACTCTTACAAACCAAATTAGATCATTTGAACAAATTTGAGTCTACTTTCAAAAACCTACATAGAGTTACGGAACCAATAAAAAATCCAAAACTAATAATGCTGTTTCAAATAAAAAAAATGTATCTTCTGGACTACTGTGCCTCCTTTTACTTCTTAGCAAATTTCTAAGTTGTTAAGTCTGGTTGGTGATAGATCTGGAACTCATCAAATAGGTTCTAATATGGGAGGGGAGTCATTTAACATGTCAAGTTTTGTTAGTTCAAGTTTTGTGAGTTTAGGTCCTGGTTATAATTAGATTATAGATTCAGGAGCTAATAAAACATGGTTAAAGGTGATAAAGAAATGTTTAATTGTATAAATGTTTCTGAATCTGATTTGAAAGTCATCATCCAAATGGAACTGTAGTTAAATTTTTAAAGATATGTGATATAAATCTTATAAACAATGTTGTTCTAAAGGATTTTTTTTTATGTTTGACTAAAGTGTTAATCTACTTTTTGTTCACAAAATTGCTAGAGACAACAAAATCTCTGTTGTGTTTAATGAAGATTGTTGTATGTTATTGAAACACCCTAATCCAATGCTTAGGAAAAACATTATATATTTTTATATAATTAAGTTAGTACTAATAAAGTTATTACTAAAGTACGTTTCTATTTTTTGACATAATTTGTTATTACAAAAACTAGTCGTGAACACTACCACACATTAAATCCATAAACCCAAGGAGACTAAAGCGGAAGCAAAAATGCTAGAAGTGTTCGGTTCTGCAAAGGTCTTGATCAGCATCCGCGTTATCAAGAGATTCACCTACAATGGGAATTTGAATTTAGAACTCTAATTATATTACACATATAACTTAAATAAGATAAATGACTATTAAATTGTGATTTAACAATTAAATTAAATTTTTGTTAAAACAGTACTCACCGTAAGCTACGGCAGTCCTTACGGTCATGAGCTCCTGTATTACGGTCCATAATGTAGTTAAGTTATAGCAGCACCGTAGCTTACGGTGGCTTGCTGCAGAATTTCTCTTTTGGTTGCCGTTTTAACACGAAAATTATCCGTATCTTTTTAACCGTTTATCCTTTACTCCGTTTCTTTCTACATGATGTGCCCATTAACCATTATTTATTAAACTAAATTCCAACATTCAAATTAATCATATTCGAAATTTCTATAACTCCGGCTAATTATTTATTTAATTGTTATTCAATTTTCGGTGTTATTTTTTTCCAATTCTACCCTTTTGTCAGGTCTTTGTCTAAAATATTTATTCAACAAATCTCTCAGCAATTATCTCCACCAATTTTTCTTACATGTTTGGTTTCTGTAACGAAATCCATCGTTTTTCGTAACCAGATTTTCATTCTTTTACTATTCAACTCTTCTTGATCACTTTAGCGGTTTCTAACGCCTTTGTACGATTTAAACCATCATTTTTCATTTTATTGACCCATTGGGTCGTGTTAGCGAATTACATCGCTTTATACATTTAATCCATTCTTTTTCCATTATTTGACCCGTATGGTCAAATTAGCGAACTACTTCGCTTTTATACTATCAAACCTCCGTATTTTACTTTGTTTGATCCGTTTGGTCGTATTAGCGAACTCCATCGCCTTTATACCGTCAAACCAATCATTATTATATAAATTGACCCGTTTGGTCATATTAGCGAACTCCATCGCTTTTAAACGATCAAACCATTACTTTATTATATAAATTGACCCGTTTGGTCGTATTAGCGAACTCTATCACTTTTATACGATCAATCCATTACTTTCAAATTATTTGACCCGTCTGGTCGTATTAGCAAGTTCCATTGCTTTCAAATGATCAAATCATTGTTATTTTTATACTATTGACATGTTTAATCGTATTTAGCGAACTCCATCGTTTCATACAATTAAATGATTATTTCTCAATATAACAGGATCGATTCCTCCATCACATATTACTACCAGAATGATAAGTAAATTTCTAATGACAATAAGCCACGTACCTTAGAGCTTTCCTTTTAGTCGTAAATCGCCTTCGGCTTTATCACCAGTCTTCTCGCTTGAGTTGCCTTATAGTTTTCTAGCTTGGATGATCCTTAACTTCGATTTGTACACTGATTTAGGGCTTGATTCAGCCTTCAATAAAGGTTTTGCTCACCGTTTTGTTGCTGTTTTGTGTCTTGTTGTTCATATTGGCACCTACCAAGAACCCCAAATGATTCATCGGGAGGGAGCCTTAAGAAATGAAGAGACCGGGCCATGTAAGGAGACAATCTAAATCAATTTAACGCTGAAGAGTTTGCTTTTACAAAAATTAATTTTGAGGCCGAATGACAAGTAAAGGCAATCTGCTACTAAGGTACTATATTGTAGAAGAGTTAATTTGCTATTAAAGTAGGGTTGTTAGTTATTTATGACTTTCTAAAGGGTTCTAAAGAGTCAGAAAACAATCATTAGGGCGATATTCCTTACGACTTTCTAGCGGATCTAGATTTCAAGAACGAAAAGGAGTTTGAGAATAGACACACCCCGCACACTAAGATGGTGGAAGATGTGAAACAAAAATCGTTCTTATGGATAAGGATTAGATTGAAATTTGATTTTTTAATAGGGTCTACATATTCATACACCCACTTGCCTATGTAGACACCCTTTAGACGGGGCGTCTAGGGTTTGTTTTTTTCGACCACATTCCTGTACCGTACAACGTCAAATCAGTCACATCAGACGGGGCGTCTAGCAATAGACGGTTGTTGAAGACGACCAGCCCAAGACGGGGCATCTAGGGCTAGACGATCTGTCTTGAAGATTGTGCTCTGCATGCATGTCAGTCAAGTTGCAAAGTGATACGCGCCGTCTAGGCCTAGAAGGGGCATATATGTCCTTCTTAAATAGAGCCATCCAGAGCATTTGTGACGCAGAAATTTTTCAATTCGTCGTCGGAATTCTCTCCGACTTCTTCTTTGGCTTATATTACTTCATCTGATATCATTCAATGCATGTGGTAAAGTAGTAAAGTGATACGCCCCGCCTAGGCGTTAACGGGGCGTCTATTTCTTTGTTAAATAGACCCATGCAGAGCATTTGATGTCGCATAAAACTTTCAATTCATCATCGGAATTCTATTTGTCATGAACTTTGGCTTGTATTACTTCATCTGATATCATCCAAAGGTGGTGAAATGTCAATAAACTGGGATGGGTCATGGGTGCCTGAAGTCAATACATAACAGTTATTAGGTTAAACTAGTTGTTGTTTTAATTATTTACTAACGGTGATATCGTTGTTAGGGGAGAGCGGTGTTCCCAATTCTAACGACCAAGAGGAGGTTGTGTCTAATGTACAAGACATTATTCGTGATGGTGTAGGATATGGTGGTGAGGCACCCCCATACGCAGGCAATCCGTATCTCACGGAATGGTTTGAGAAGCGCCGAGGTTTCATAGTGAGTTAAAAACATATTTACCCGATGGAGATCAGCCTTATATATTTTGGAAAAAAGTATTGAAGGGACGGTTTCCAGCGTGCAAATTTGTATCTCAATCGACTACACGTTAAAGACTGTCTTGTGCTAAATCGAAGACTGTAACCGAAGGGAAAGTCCAGGAGAAAATGCAGGTAAATGAGAATTATTATCATTTTTTAAATATATATGGTTTTTGTTTGCGTAATAGAGTGTGTTGTGGTTTAACATAGTGATATGTTGTTGAACTTATTTTCAGGTGTTTCTACATCACCTAACGAGTCTCAGTCATCGTCTGATGAGCAGTCTTGGTCAACCACGTCAACAAAGCAAGAACAATGGCTCGATTTTTTTTATGTTTAATACGATTTATTTGTATAAATAATACAAAGATTTTTTAATACAATAAAATTTTTTTTGGTATAACTAATAGAATTTTATTTACTTAATTTGAACTTTGATATAAGCCGACATTCCTTCAGTACACCCAAGGCATAGCAATTAAACCATACAGAGCTTTGTATCTAAAAACAACAAACTTCGGCTGTTTGTCAACACCCGAGTTTGTTGGTTTTTAGATACAAAGCCCATCTAAAAACCAACAAACTACGGGTATTGACAAACAACAACAATTATACTCTCCGAGCTCTCACGTCCAACCGTCGGCACCGGCAGACGACGAAATGTCGATACTGCCGGTGGCGACGGTGGGACGTGAGAGCTCGGAGAGTATAATTGTTGGTCAATACCTGGAGTTTGTTGGCTTTTAGATAGGCTTTGATACGGTTTAAAAAAACATACAAAGCCCATCTAAAAACCAACAAACTCTGGGTATTGACTGTCACACCCCGACCCGCAACGGAATAAAAGACGGGGCATGATTGGGTTATCACCAAAGCTCATGATATTTACTAAGAAGTTTCATATTTATTAAATTCAAATTACAAATTTAAATATCCAACAACAAAATTCATACAAATACAAAAAAAATATCTAAATGTTTATTCCAACGCAATAACTTGTTTATTCTTCTAGGCCATCCTAGTGTTTCTTTCCCCAACTTGATCACCTGTATCATGTGTAAAACAGAGGAGATTTTGGGTCAACAAAAGTTGGCGAGTGAACCTTGATAAAACATTTTAAATAATTGCTTGTTTTATTTTTTAAAGAAAATTCGTGCATAAATCACATGTGAGCAAATATATATATGTAAACAATCACAAATCACATTGAATGAATATATGACATGAATGATGATGTATTTGAGATCAAGGCTCAATCAAACGGAGCCGATCTAATGAAGCACCTGATGCTCAACCCGTATCCCATGAGGAACTGATGGGCCTAATGAAATGAGTGCACTGAAATGATAAATTTAATCCACATATAAACCACACAACAACCAATACACATTTGATCACAAAATGATATAAGCACAAGTGTTTAAATAAAATAAAGGAATGGTACGACACATGATACACCCCAAAACGTGATTAAAACGGGGAATTTGTAGAGATTCACTCACCTTGGGTGCGTATTCTTGAATGGTAAGGAGAGCGCACGAGTTGGGAATTTAATCAACGAGAAAGTACTAACCTAGAAATAATAACGCGGTAACTCGGTAAATAAATAAATTAATATTTAGGTTAAAATTCTTTGTTTAGGTTTTTAGGTTAATTTTATGATTTCTATAATTGAGCCCTTGATATTATGTATTTTTAAGTATTTTAAACATATCTTCTTTTCATATTTAACCATAGAATAAATTAATTAAAAATAAATAAATAAAAAAATATTAAAAAAATTCTTGTCAGACTGACAAGTCTGACAACCGGTTCGACTGTGTTTGTAAGCATGCGTGTTGAGACTCGAACCTGTGGCCTCTCAGTTGCGTGCACGCAGCTCTTCCAACTAAGCTACGTGTCTAACCCGAAAGAATCTGGATTTTAATTATACTTATACACGTGTTAAGTTCATTCGAATTTAATTAAGTTTAAAAAGAATTTTAAGTAATCCGACCGGTATGAACCAAGGGACTCGAACCCGAGTCCTCGGTGATGTGATGCACCCAGCCCAACCAACTGGGCTGGGTGTCTAACCCGACAATATTCGAATTTTAATTATATTTGTATACTAACTATGAGTATACAGAAATGGTAGATTTAAAAAGGATTTAAAGTGATCGGGCCGATGTATATGTTCATGTTCGAACCGGCGACCTTGTGTTTGGTTTGCACCCGGCCCAACCAGTTGGGCGGGTGCTTAACCCGATTAACATTCGTATTTTATTAATAAAAAACACACATTGCCCATCGTCTTCTTCTTTTTGAATTGAACCAGTTTTATACCCGCTCATTTTAATTTCTTTTACCACTGTTAGAACTGATGTACATTAAGCTAATTTAACTGAAACAACTCAAGAGAAGGGAACAAGGATTCTACCGATTAACTGAGCCGGTGGGTGACTATGTTTCGGCAACCTGATGTGTTTCCGGCGAGGAAAGATTCCGGTGACTGTCTTCCGGTGAACAGGGATGTGAGAGAGAGAATAAGGCGAGTAATATAGGACGTAATGAACGATTTTGGACAGAGGTTGCATTTGGTATTTATAGGGTGAATTTGGGCTTGGTTTAGGAAATCTAATTCTGTGATTTGCAATTTGCCGTAATGGTGACAGCCGGTCAGATTCTAATTTCCCAAAAATAATCACAAGGCCAGTTGTCGGAAAGTTCAAAAAGAAAAGGAAAGGCGCGTTATGATGGATTCGGTTTGCAGGTTCTTACTCAGTTTCTAAATATAGGTTTTAAGTTTCTAACATAAGCGCATGTAGTGTGTGTAGTGTGGCGGTGTTTGTTGCGTGTGTGTGACTGGGGGAACCCGGGTTCGATCCCGGTTCACCCTAACTCTTATTATTATTATTATTATTTTTTTTTTATCAAACCTTCTTTAATTATTTACTAATTATGAGTATTAATTATATTATCTTATTTTAAACATTGATTATTATTATTATTATATATATATTATTGTAAAAAAAAATAATAATAATAACACAACGTAATACACTTCGATTGATAAAATGGGGCGGGCTTTCGAAACCCGATTTATGCAAATGTTACAGTATCCCCTACTTTTAGAAATTTCGTCCCGAAATTTAAGTAGTAGTTGTAACCGGAAAAGATGTGGGTATTTCTCGCGCATTGAGTCTTCACGTTCCCAAGTAAACTCAGGTCCTCGTTTTGACTCCCAACGTACCCTGACTATTGGAATACGACTTCGCCTTAAGCGTTCTCACCGAAATCCATGATTTCTACTGGTCTTTCGACGAAGTGTATCGATTCATCGATTTGAATGTCTTCTAGAGGAATATGGAGGTTTTCGTCGGCGAGGCACTTTTTCAAGTTTGATACGTGGAACGTGGGATGAATTATGTTGAGCTCTTCTGGTAGTCAAGCTTGTATGCTACAGGACCTACTCTTTCGAGTATCTTGAAAGGTCCTACATAGCATGGTGCTAGCTTGACCTTTTGGCCAAAACGAACCACTCCCTTCCACGGTGATACTTTCAAAAGTACTTGATCACTAACGCCAAATTCCAAAGGCTTTCATCGTTTGTCAGCATAACTCTTTTGACTACTTTGAGCTGCTAGAAGATTGTTTCGAATTTGAAGGATCTTGTCGGTTGTTTCTTGAATCAATTCAGGTCCGGTGATTTGCGCTTCACCAATTTTGTGCCAACATACTGGAGATCGGCATTTACGACCCTATATAGCTTCGAAAGGAGCCATGCCGATACTTGAATGATAACTATTGTTGTACGAAAACTCCACTAACGGTAGGTGAGCGTCCCAGTTCCCTTTGAAGTCTATGACACATGCTCGAAGCATATCTTCAAGGGTTTGGATGGTGCGTTCAGATTGACCATCAGTTTGAGGCTGAAAGGCGGTACTGAGGTCTAATCGTGTACCCAAAGCGGTTTGTACGGCTCGTCATGTTCATGAAGTAAAACGACCATCGCGGTCTGAAATGATGCTTAACGGTACACCATGACGGCTTACGATCTCGCTGATGTAGATACGAGCTAACTTCTCGTTCTTGAAGTCCTCGCGAATCGGAATGAAGTGAGATGATTTTGTAAGACGATCGATTATTACCCATATGGTGTCATACCCACTGGAGGTGCGAGGTAACCCGGTAATTGTAACATTTGTCAAAAACGGGTTTTCTAAACCCGCTCCGTTTGTAATCGAATATCAAGTTATAAATGTTTCGTTGCGTATTTATGTCAATTTTAATTTTTAATGATGCATAATTAATTATCAAATAATCAACTCCATCATCATCTGATCAAAAGATTTAACTTAGAAATCAATTAATTTTTCCATTGTATTAAATGAAAAAGTAAAATAAATAAAAAAAAAAAATAGGCTGCCGGGACTCGAACCCGGGTCAGCCGGAAAGAGCTCAAAGACTTATCACACACACATATAACCACTCCGCCACTTGATGTTTTCTGTGAATTCTAGGAAACAATTAAATTTTATGGTCAATCATGAATCGATCTGGTTACGCTAACTGTAACCAAAATCGGTCACCAAACATCTAAAAACGTTTGATTGTTCGCGGTTTACCGATTATAACCGATGCACCGACACCTTCAATCAATTTGATCTTGAATGGACTTGAATTCATAAGTTGATCGGTTTCAATAACCGAAAAATTTGCACTTCCTGATTTACTCAAACCTTAGTCCCCTCTCGTGACTCAAACTCATCTGCAAACCTTCAATTTCATTTTCGCACAACTTTCAGTTCGTCGGAGCAGCTTTTTGAACTCGCCGGACTTTCACCGGAAAACCGTGTCTTCCATCAAATCAGTAAGTCTTTTAATTCTTTCATCGTCTATCAGTTGTTAAGCTATTGCTAACTCAAAACCTTCAATCGGAAACAGTTGCCGACGTCGATATCGAATAATTCACTCTCGCCGGAAAACTTCTGAAAATTTCTATTTTCCGCTGTAAAACGGTATAATCATTCAAACCTTCTGATAACTCTTGTTTAGTACTTCAATTCCACAATTAGCTAATCAAAACTGTTAATTTGTTCGCTCAGTCGAAGTTCAAAAAAAACAGAGCCGACGACTTGCCGGAACTCTGAGATAAATCGTTTCTCCGGTATGTTTACTTCCAAAATCGTCTCTGCCATTTCATTTTAGTCTTTTGAATGTTTGTCAATCGAATTAAACAAGAAAACAATAGAGTAGCCGTAGGCTGTGATTTGTAACGAAGAAGACGAAGTTAGGTTGATTATAAGTTTAATATAATTTGGATATTATCTCGGGTTAGACACACATGTCCAGCGGTGGACTGTGTGCACACATATATCACACGCCGCGAGTTTGATCCTTGATACACACACTCTCTGTAATTAAAATGTTCTTTTTCTTGACTGAACCGGATCCTTTCGCAATTAGATGTTAAGTATAATAAAAATCTGTATATTAACCAAGTTAGACACACAGTCCAGCGGTGGACTGTGTGTAACATTAAATCACAGGTCCCGGGTTCGAGACTTGTTGACGGCACCGGTTTGATAATTAAAATCCTTTTTAAAAATAAATGAATTTTGAATAAATTAAAACAGTATATAAATATAATTAAAAACAGAAATATTTCGGGTTAGACACGTAGCTCGGTTGGTAGAGCTGCGTGCACGCGTACGGGAGGTCTCGGGTTCGAGCCTCACCCAGCGCATACATGCACACAATAGAACCGGTCAAACAGTCAAACGGTCAACGGTCAACGCAAAAGTCAACATATTTTTTTGTATTTTTATTTATTTAATTTAATTTAAAAATCAATTAAAAATACTTAAAAATAATGTTTTTAAAGATAGGAAATAGCCTTAAACTCACAAAAATATATCTAAAAATCCTATTAAAATTATTAATAAAATCCACTCATTTACTAAACTTTCCGTTATTATTTAGGTTAGTTAATCCTCGTTGTTCAATCCTTCAAACTCGTGCGCATCTCATCATCTCTAACCGAACGCACCCAATGTGAGTGAATCTCTACAAATTCCCCGTTTTAATCACGTTTTTGGGGTGTATCATGTGTCTTACCATTTATTATATTTAAATCATTGTGCATACATCATATCAGGAACAAATGTGTATTCAGCTTGTATCAACTGTTGTGTGGTTATTGTTTAGATTTAATTTATTATTTTCAGTACATGCAATTTCATAGGCCGCCGCTTCCCATTACATTATGAGCGTTGAGCAGTTCCCCATTACATTATGAGCGTGAACCTGGCGTTGCCAACATACGATCGGCTCCGTTTGATTGAGCCTTGATCGCACAGACATTCATCATAGGCCGTCCGTTCCCCATTACATTATGAGCGTGAACGTGACGTTGCCAACATATACAGTTTCATTCATATTATATATTCATGCAAATTCATATGTTATTGTATGTTATTGTATGTTATTGTTTGTGGATTGTTATTGTTATTGTTGGATTATTTACATTTGCTCGCATATGACTATTGCACAATTTTTCCTTGATAAAAATAACAAGAAATCAATAATAAATGTTTAACTAACAAGGTTCACTCGCCAACTTATGTTGACCCAAAAACTTCCATTTTTACACATGATACATGTGAACCAGCTGCAGCAAGAAACACATAGGATTGGCTTAGAAGAATAAACTGGTTTAGAGCTTGGATTGTTTAGTTGGTTATTTTTCTCTGTATTTGTATGGACATGTTTGGATTATTGAGAATGTAATTTTGACTTTAATAAATATGAAACATATTAGTAAATATCATGAGCTTTGGTGATAACCCAATTATGCCCCGACTCTTATTCCGCTGCGGGTCGGGGTGTGACAGTTATGAAGTTCATGGTTATGTTTTCCCACTTCCATACAGGTATTTCGGGTTGGACTAGAAGTCCTGAAGGTCTTTGATGTTTAGCTTTCACTTTGGAACATGTAAGGCACTTGGAAACAAAAACAGCGATATCCTTCTTCATGCCAGGCCACCAGTAGGTGTATCGTAGGTCTTGATACATCTTATCGGCTCCTGGGTGTACAGAGTATCGTGTTTTGTGTGCCTCCTTCATGAGGAAATCACGAAGGTTGTCGCGATCGGGAATCCATATGCGGTTTAAATAATATAGAATACCGTCGGCTTTGGTTTCAATTTTGAGTTCAGCTCCACATGACAGCTCATCGCGTACATCATTTTCCGTTACAGAGATATGTTGAGCTGCCCGGATTCGATCCTTGATATCGGTTATGATTTGCGAACATAGAAGACAAATAGAGTTCGCATATCCCTTTCGACTGAGCGCATCGGCCACCACGTTTGCCTTGCCAGGATGGTAAAGAATTTCACAGTCGTAATCGTTGAGAAGTTTGACCTATCTTCGTTGTCTCATATTCAACTCTTTTTGGTTGAAGATATGTTGGAGACTCTTGTGGTCAGTGTATATTTCACACTTGGTACCGTAAAGATAATGTCTCCATATCTTGAGGGCGAACACAACGGCTCCAAGTTCCAGGTCGTGGGTGGTGTAATTCTTCTCATGAACTTTGAGTTGCCTAGAGGCATAGGCTATCACTTTTCCCCTTTGCATCAATACACAGCCTAGTCCTTGCCCTGATGCGTCGCAATAAAGCACAAAGTCATCGCAACCCTCAGGGAGTGTAAGGATAGGTGCGTCACAAAGCCTTTGCTTTAAGGTTTGGAAGGCCTCCTCTTGCTTAGGTCCCCAAATGAAGGGTTTTCCTTTGTGAGTCAAGGCCGTGAGCGGTACGGCGATACGGGAAAAATTGGCAATGAAACGTCGTAATAACCAGCCAAGCCAAGAAATGTCCTAACTTCGGTAGGGTTACGTGGCGCTTGCCATTCCTGTACTGCCTTGATTTTCGAAGGATCGACATGAATCCCCTTGTCATTAACGACATGACCAAGGAATTGTACTTCTCCTAACCAGAATTCACATTTTGAGAACTTAGCGTAAAGCCTTTCAGTCCTTAAGAGTGTAAGAATGAGTCGAAGGTGTCGCTCATGATCGGATTTTGACTTGGAGTAGATAAGAATGTCGTCGATGAAGACTATGACGAAACGGTCGAGATAGGGTTTGCATACCCTGTTCATTAAATCCATGAAGACAGGGGGGCGTTAGTTAAACCGAAGGGCATAACCATGAACTCGTAATGACCATAACGAGTTCGGAAGGCAGTTTTTGGAATATCTTCTTCGCGCACTCTAAGCTGATGATAACCAGAACGAAGGTCGATTTTGGAAAAACAGGTGGCGCCTTGAAGTTGGTCTAGAAGGTCATCAATACGAGGCAGTGGATAGCGATTCTTAACCGTCAACTTGTTGAGTTCTCTATAATCAATGCACATGCGAAACGTTCCATCTTTCTTCTTCACAAAAAGAACAGGCGCACCCCAAGGCGATGAGCTAGGACGTATGAATCCTTTGTCAGTCAACTCTTGCAGTTGACTGGCCAACTCTTGCATATCGGATTGGGCTAACCTATAAGGAGATTTTGCGACCGGTGTAGCGCAAGGCACAAGATCGATTCGAAATTCGACTTCTCTCACAGGAGGAAGTCCTGAAACGTCGTCGGGAAAAACTTGCGGGAATTCTTTTACAATTGGAATATCTTCGAGCTTTCTCTCCTTGCCTTCCTTCTTGACAACATGAGCTAGAAATGCGACGTAATTCTTGTGAAGATAACTTCGGGCTTGAAGGCAGGACATCAATTTGAGCCCTTTCGAAGGAGTTTCCCAAAGATACGTAGTGTCTGACCGTCGGCGAGAGGAATACGAATGAACTTTTCATGGCACACCACTTCAGCGTGATGCTGGCTGAGCCAGTCCATGCCGATGATAACATCGAAACTTCCCAATTTCATAGGAATGAGATCCATTGGGAAATCGTGATCATTTTGGGTGAGAGTACAATCGCGTATAATAGAATTTAATGAAGTGGGTTTTCCGTCAGCAACTTCCATCGTCAGAGATTCAACGAGATTAACACGAGGTTGGTCGAGGATAGATTCGAATTTTAAGGACACAAAGCTCTTATCCGCACCAGTATCGAATAATATGGATGCATAACTACCATTGATGAGAAACGTACCGTTGACCACATTGTTGTCAGCCCTGGCTTGGTTGGCGTTGATATTGAAAGCTCTTCCTCTAGCAGGTGGAGGAGCTTGGTTAGCTTGGTTTACCGGGTTCGCTTGAGCTTGGGCATGGATGATGTTCACTAGGCGTGGGCAAGTGTTCCTGAAGTGGTTTGGGTCCCCACAATTGAAACAAGCTCGCATGGGTTGCATCATGGGGTAGTTGGGTTGGTAGTAAGGTTGGGCTGCGGGTTCTGCAGGCGGTAGAAGTAAGGGTTGTTGGGCTTGGCCCACCATTTGATTTTGGGTTTGGGTTGGAGGTTGACTGCGGTTCAATCGCTGAAGGGTACGACAGGTTTGGATGATGTGACCCGCACGGCCACAACTTGTGTAATGTTGGCAGGGGTTTTCAGGAGGGTGATGGTATTGACAACGGTTACACTTTGGGTGTGGGCCAGTGTATGGCTTTTTTAATGGTGCGGCTGGAGGGGCAACTAGGGTGATTGGGGCAGCAGTGATGGGAGGGTTGGTTTGGGTGACAGCAAAGTTCTTGCCATTTTGTTTCCTCTTACCAGCAAACTTCGAGGATGATCCTGGGTGGTTTGGAATTGGGGTCTCAATGGGTGTTTTCTTCTTCTCATCTTTGAATTTGCCGTTTCGAATGCGATTTTCAGTGAGTTCCGTAGCTAACTCCATTGCGGCTTCAAGTGTTGCAGGCGAAGTGCTTAAAACCGAATCTTGGATTTTCTAGGGGAGGCCTCGAATGTAGTGTTCGACTAGGCGGTATAATGGGGTGAACAGATTGGGAACCATTTGGTTCAACTCGAGGAATCTCTTATTATATGAAGTGTGGTCTCCTTCCTTTTTTTTCAATGCGTGAAACTCGTCTTCTAGCTTTTTGATTTCGCTTCTTGGACAGAAGCGTCTCGTCATGATTTCCCTTAACTCTTCCCATGTCAACGCCATGGCATCTTCAACACCTCGCTTACCCTTTTCCGTGTTCCACCAGGTAAGGGCTACCCCAAACAATCTTCCAGTTGCGTAACGTACCTTACGGTCCTCGGGACAGTCGCAATTGAGAAAAGTGTTTTCCATCTCCTCAAACCAGTGAAGGAGAGCAGTGACACCTTCAGTCCCTTCATATTTTGGGGGATCGTAGGATTTGAAGTGTTTATAGGTGCATTTGGGGGTTTTGGGATGAGGGTTGGCGACACTTTGGTCTTCTTGGTTGGGAGGGTTGATGGGATTAGCGGTGAGGGCTTGTTGAACTTGTAGCACGATGTCAGGAAGCACTGCGGCCATTTGTTTAGCAATTTGCGTGGCCAAGCGTTCGTTTGACTTTCCTGACCTTCTACCTCCACGTAATTGCCTAGCCGACATCTACAGGAACATATGTAGGAAGATTGTGAGTTCAAGAATTTCCTAGGTGTCATGTGTCGTAAAAAGAATGAAAACAACATAACTGAAAATAATTTAACTACATCCATAGGATGTCTTGGGTTTGCTCATGTTTGGGCCTCCAAATGTCCCCATACCATTGCCTGTGTAGTCATGTGGGCCCCCATGACTATTGGGCTTGGTAGGATTCACATTGGTGTCGGCGGGTTAACACTCAGACCACCCGAATGAAAATCGTAAAAACATGATTGCGAAATGTATGGTCGGAGGGTGTCCAGGTGTAGACACAATGACAACGCAAAGTGGGGTTAGCTCACACGACGTTTGGTATAGCATGCTTTGGCCTAATAGGTCCTTCGTGCTCTCATCATTAGTCCCCAGGTAGGCAAACTGGTCCTTTATTTTGGATTTATACGAATGCCAAGCCTAGACAGGACGTTCCGACTACCGGTACTCGTACCCTTCCAGTTACTACATGGCCGTCGTGAAAACTCACTTTGATGTGATTTGAAAAATACGAAAACATCGCAAAAATCATGGAAATCGTGAGTTGTGTGCTTTCATAGGTATGACATGTTATGAGGATATGAATTATGATGAGCATTAAATATTAACATGTACTTGTGAGAGTACTTGCATGATATTCGGTGTGAAAATAAACATGAAACATATAAACATCATGAATTTTGCATGTAACACATAAACAATTAAAATTTAATCAACTATAGTATAGGCTCTAAGGGTCTAATAACCTATCCTATATCCCTATAGTCACAAGCTCTGATACCAATCTGTCACACCCCGACCCGCAGCGGAATATGTAACATCCGTCCAAAAACGGATTTACCAAACCCGCTCCGTTTATCAACCGAACAGTCAGTCAAATTTTTCGTTGCGAATTAAATGCCCAAAATAATTTTAAACGATCCGTAATCATTTATTATGCGGGGATATATATTTAGTTTTTGAAAATCTGTCAAAAATATCAAAATAAAAATGTTTTACTTTTGCCGGGTTTCGAACTCGGGTCTCTACCGGTTCAACCAAACACTTAACTCACACACCGTAAACCACTCCGCCACTTTGATTTTCTGTTAAGTAAATGGATTTATTAAATCAAATAATTATGTGCGGAATTCAAACTCGGTCAACTTGCGCCCAAACAGCAGTCGTCGGAAATCCCGACGACTTCGCCCATAAAACACGCTTTCGCTCAATTTAATCAATCAATTAACTCTCGACAGCTATAGCCAACGTCTGAAAACGCGTCATTAGCCATAATCGCCGGAGAACAGTTGACTTCGAATATAGACCGAATTCAGACCCCATTCATCTCGTTGCTACCCTATAAATACACCCACAACTCGCCAGAAGTCTTTCACACTCAAATCGCACCCTCTGTCGGCGAAAAATCACTCGCCGGAAATACTTGATACTTCGCCGGAAAACCGTATCAGTAATCTCTGAGCTTACTGAACCCCCTAAACCTTCACCGAAGTCACCCACCACCTTTTTAACCTTTCGGAAGACTCTCTGCTGCAAGAAGTTTGTCGCCGGAAAAAGGTTTCTGTCGCCGGAGTTCTGCCGGAAAACAGAGTATAACCAGTCGGTATATCTCACGCTTAAATTCATTCCCTTTTACTTTTATCCCATTTGTAATTGATCATAAAACGCTAAAGAAACATGAATCAACATTTTGAACCAGTCCGTCGTCACTTCCGGTTAAAACCGGTGAAGAAGACGAAGTTCAGTAATGGTTAAGTATAATTAAAATCAAGATAATTACCGGGTTAGACACACAGTCCAGCGGTGGACTGTGTGCACTTTTAAAGCTATGGTCACGAGTTCGAGTATTGTCCCTCACACGCTGCCTTAATAAAAATCCCTTTTTCCACAAACTGAACCGGGTTGTTTTAAGTATATGTTAAGTATATTGATCACCGAGTTTATAACCAAGTGCGACACACAGTCCAGCGGTGGAGTGTGTGTCCGCTAACCCACAGGTCCCGGGTTCGAGACCTGTGGAGCACACCGGTTCTGAGATTTAATTCGTTTTTAATAATAAAGGATTTCTGTTAATTCTAATTAATATATATATGTAATTAAAATCGGATATATAACGGGTTAGACACGTAGCTCAGTTGGTAGAGCTGCGTGCACGCGTACGGGAGGTCTCGGGTTCGAGCCTCACCCGGCGCACAACAATATGCCTGAACCGGTCAACGATAGTCAAAGTCAACGATAGTCAAAAGTCAACTGTAGCAAAAATAAAATATTTTTTTATTATTTTTATTTAATTATTTTAATTAAAAATACTTAAAAATAACATTTTTAAGGTTAGAAAATAGCCTCAAATTCACAAATATACACCCAACAATCCTACTAAAATAGATTAATAAAACCCGTTTACTTACCGAACCATTATGCGATTTATCTAGGTTTAATCTCACTTGTGGTTAAAACCACTTCGCGTGCAATCAACGTCATCAACCGAACGCACCCAATGTGAGTGAATCTTACAATTCCCCTTTTTAAATTACACGTTTTGGGGTGTGTCATGTGTTATGAATTAATTAATTTATTTATTTAAACTTGTGCCATACCACATCATGACTTAATCTTAGATTGATTTATTGTTGTGATTTATTTATATTCCGTTTGTCAAATTACATGAAACTCATACATTAAGCCCATCAGTTCCTCGTGGGAAACGAGTAGAACATCGCGTGCTTCAATTCAAATTCATTATTGTTCATGTGTGTTTTCATTGAGTTTATATTGTTTGTAGTTGTGTTATTCATAATATCATGTTTATGCAATTCATTCATCAGGCCCCTCAGTTCCTCGTGAGAGACGAGTTGAGCATCGCGTGCCTTTAATTGTTTCCATTATTATTCATGAGTGTTTCATTTAACATCTTATGATTGTTGATCAAGTTACATCTAATTTTATTCATGTTTGGTTGTGCACATATTTCATAATCAATTTAAATAAATTGTTCAAATGTTTTTCCATAGGATTCACTCGCCAACATTATGTTGATCCAAAAACCTTTTTACACATGATACAGGTGAACAGGTTGAAGCAAGGATAACATAGGATATGCCTTAGAAGAGAACAAAGGAGTTAGATTGTTAGTTAGATCATGTTGTATCACTATTGTAAACTTTCATTTAATTTGTATTAATGAATATGAAACATTTAATAAATGTCATGAGCTTTGATGATAACCCAATCATGCCCCGATCACCTTATCCGCTGCGGGTCGGGGTGTGACAGAATAAAAGACGGGGCATGATTGGGTTATCACCGAAGCTCATGATATTTACTAAGAAGTTTCATATTTATTAAATTCAAATTACAAATTTAAATATCCAACCAACAAAATTTATACAAATACAAAAAAATATCTAAATGTTTATTCCAACGCAATAACTTGTTTATTCTTCTAGGCCATCCTAAGTGTTTCTTTCCTCAACTTGATCACCTGTATCATGTGTAAAACATATTGAACCTTGATAAAACATTTTAAATAATTGCTTGTTTTATTTATTAAAGAAAATTCGTGCATAAATCACATGTGAGCTAATATATATATGTAAACAATCACAAACCACATTGAATGAATATATGACATGAATGATGATGTATTTGAGATTAAGGCTCAATCAAACGGAGCCGATCTAATGAGGCACCTGATGCTCAACCCGTATCCCACGAGGAACTGATGGGCCTAATGAAATGAGTGCACTGAAATGATAAATTTAATCCACATATAAACCACACAACAACCAATACACATTTGATCACAAAATGATATAAGCACAAGTGTTTAAATAAAATAAAAGAATGGTACGACACATGATACACCCCAAAACGTGATTAAAACGGGGAATTTGTAGAGATTCACTCACCTTGGGTGTGTATTCTTGAATGGTAAGGAGAGCGCACGAGTTGGGAATTTAATCAACGAGAAAGTACTAACCTAGAAATAATAACGCGATAACTCGGTAAATAAATTAAATTAATATTTAGGTTAAAATTCTTTGTTTAGATTTTTAGGTTTTATGATTTCTATAATTGAGCCCTTGATATTATGTATTTTTAAGTATTTTAAACATATCTTCTTTTCATATTTAACCATAGAATAAATTAATTAAAAATAAATAAAAAAAATATATTAAAAAATTCTTGTCAGACTGACAAGTCTGACAACCGGTTCAACTGTGTTTGTAAGCATGCGTGTTGAGACTCGAACCCGTGACCTCTCAGTTGCGTGCACGCGGCTCGTGCAACTACGCTACGTGTCTAACCCGAAAGTATCTGGATTTTAATTATACTTATACACGTGTTAAGTTCATTCAAATTTAATTAAGTTTAAAAGAATTTTAAGTAATCCGACCGGTGTGAACCAAGGGACTCGAACCCGAGTCCTCGGTGATGTGATGCACCCAGCCCAACCAACTGGGCTGGGTGTCTAACCCGACAATATTCGAATTTTAATTATATTTGTATACTAACTATGCGTATACAGAAATGGTAGATTTAAAAAGGATTTAAAGTGATCGGGCCGATGTATATGTTCAGGTTCGAACCGGCGACCTTGTGTTTGGTTTGCACCCAGCGCAACCAGTTGGGCGGGGCTTAACCCGATTAACATTCGTATTTTATTAATAAAAAACACACATTGCCCATCGTCTTCTTCGTTTTGAATTGAACCAGTTTTATACCCACTCATTTTGATCTCTTTTACCACTGTTAGAACTGATGTACATTAAGCTAATTTAACTGAAACAACTCAAGAGAAGGGAACAAGGATTCTACCAATTAATTGAGCCGGTGGGTGACTATGTTCCGGCAACCTGATGTGTTTCCGGCGAGGAAAGATTCCGGTGACTGTCTTCCGGTGAACAGGGATGTGAGAGAGAGAATAAGGCGAGTAATATAGGATGTAATGAACGATTTTGGACAGAGGTTGCATTCGGTATTTATAGGGTGTATTTGGGCTCGGTTTAGGAAATCGAATTCTGTGATTTGCAATTTGCCGTAAAGGTGACAGCCGGCCAGATTCTAATTTCCCAAAAATAATCACAAGGCCAGTTATCGGAAAAGTTCAAAAAGAAAAGGAAAGGCGCGTGATGATGGATTCGGTTTGCAGGTTCTTACTCAGTTTCTAAATATAGGTTTTAAGTTTCTAACATAAGCGCATCTAGTGTGTGTAGTGTGGCGGTGTTTGTTGCGTGTGTGTGACTGGGTAACTCTTATTATATTATTATTATTATTATTATTATTATATCATTATCATTATCATTATCATTATCATTATCATTATCATCAAACCTTCTTTAATTATTTACTAACTATGAATGTTAATTATATTATCTTATTTTAAACATTGATTATTATTATTATTATTATATATATATATTATTGTAAAGTAAAAAATAGAAAATAATAATAATAATAATAATAATAACACAACGTAATACACTTCGATTGATAAATTGGGGCGGGCTTTTGAAACCCGATTTATGCAAATGTTACATTGACAAACAACAACAATTATACTCTCCGAGCTCTCACGTCCTACCGTCGGCACCGGCAGACGACGAACTGTCGGTACTGCCGGTGGGATGTGCGAGCTCGTAGAGTATAATTGCCGTCTGTTTGTCAATACCCGGAGTTTGTTTGTTTTTAGATACGCTTTGTATGGTTTTTTTGCTGTGCCTTTGGTGTACTGGTAGAATGTCGGCTTATATCAAAGTTCAAATTAAGTAATAAAATACTATTAGTTATACAAAAAAAACTAAATGTATATATACGAGTCGTCTAGACCTAGACGCCCCGTCTTGGTCTAGCAATAAGACCATCTTACCCTCGGTTTGTTGGCCATCTAGGCTAAGCTCAGGGGCATAATGGTCATATTATCAGGGTCTAGACGGGTCGTCTAGACCTAGACGCCACGTACAGTGTAAGCGGGATCTTTATCCCTGAAAAATTTTGAATTTTAAATTGAAAATGTAAATTACCATTTTACCCCTGAATTAGGCCTAGACGGGCGTAGTTCAGGGGTAAAATGGTAATTTACCGTTTATTCCATACGAGTCGTCTAGGCCTAGACGATCGTCTAGACCTCGTATATGTCTGAATGCCTAGACGATCAGAGACAGAAGACACAAACACAAACACACTCAACCACACACACACATACGTATCCTAACGTATTCTACCGTATTCCGGGCCGTATTTTTGAGAAATCAAGCTTCTCTGGTGAGTATTTTCAACTATACTTCAATAAACTTTACTGTATTATGTATTTAGAATGTAGGTTATTTGTGAATTTGAAAGATTTTGGGGTTTATGCGTTGTCATGTTGTATTTGCGATTTCTGATGAACAAGACGGGGCGTCTAGACCTAGACGACCCCAGTAGACGACCTTGAAAAATCTTTTTCTTTTTATAATTTATTGTTTTATTTGTGTTAACTTATATTATACAATCGCAGATTAGTTATGGACGAGATTGGAGATCCGATACACGGGGACCCACATCCGCATGGTCCGCGATGGGCCCCGGCAGCGCCGGTGGATCCGCTCCATGACCACCCCTACCTTGAGTTCCCGCCCGACACCGAGGCTGCCCGATTTTGCGGCAAGCTACGCCGGATGCAGGTCGGATCGCACTCGGCGGTCGACTGGGACGCGATCGAGGCATTGGGGAGACGCCCAGACTTCGATTCTTCATTCCCGTTGATTCCCTGTGGCACCGACTGTTTGACCCGGCCGGCACGCCGACTTACAGGGAGCTGCTCGTCGAGTTTCTGTCCATCTTCATGTTCCACCTTCCACGGTTCGACCAACCGCCTCCCCAGCCACAAGGTCCTCCCCCTCCGACGGAGGTTTCATTTAGGCTGGCCGGTGTCTGGTGTTCGATGACGCTTGCAGAGTTTTCCGTTCATAGCGGCATATACCTACAGGAGGAGATTGCTACCGATGTATATACAGAGGGGCTTGTGGTGGTGGATAGAGCCACTCTTTTGGGCTTTTGGGAGGTGGTCGCAGGCCCTGACACTTGGGAGCATGTCAGGGCTAAGGGGAGGATTTCTTACGTTGCCGACCCGCTGTATAGGTACCTACGTTTATTACATTAATTGTTTGATTATTGTTGCTATGAATTAATTTCCGTATTTTGCTAACATAATGTGCAGGTATCTACATCGGATGCTCACTACGTCTATTACCGATCGCGGACAAAGCCGTGAGTGGTGTACGAGCACCGACTTGTTTTTTTTTCTATTGCCTTTTGTACAGGAGGCCGTGCGCACTTGCGTACGGTCTCGCCCGGTATTTCGCCTCTGCCCACCACCGGCAGGAGCGCGACTTTTTGTACGGCGGGGCGTACGTCACCGTCATTGCCCGGTCGTTGGGTCTTGTGCCAGAGTCGGACCCGCACTTGCAGCCGGCCATACCGTCCACGCGGATGGGTTTTCTAACCTTAATGGGGATGAGGCTGGTGAAGAGGTTCGGCGTGCTAGGCGAGCGGTTTAAAACCCGCAAAGGTGAGCCATGGATTCCGGAGCCGCTGCCCTGATCACTTCGCTCCAGTCCATCCGCCAGCAGATGAGGCAGCGGTAGTCCAGGACCCTCCGGTTGATGTTGACGGAACGGCACCGGCACTGCCACCACCACCTCACGGGGCGCCTCAGTTTCCGCAGCACGTCCTTCCAGGTCATGCACCGGGGGTTGCGGCATACCCGCGCTTACGAGCCTACGTCGACATGCTTGTGGATCTCATGGGCTGGGTGGTTCGGGAGATGCATGATAGACATGAGAGAGATGGGTTACCTAGCAGACCGCTTCCACCACCTCGAGCACCACATCAGCAGCAGCAGCCGCAGCAGCCAGATCTCGATCCCGACTCGTATGCATAGACATTTTGTATTTACTTTTCAGCTGTACAGATAAATATTGTTTTGGTTGTATAAATTTATGTTATATATGTTATATTTAACTTTGTTTTCAGTTATTCGATTACTTGATGATTGTTTATGTTAAATCGACATTGAAATTTAATAAGGAAACAACATACACTTGTTACATTCTTTTTAAAATGTTGAAAACAATATTAAATTTTAGTATTATATTTTTAAAAAAAATATAATGCAAAAACAATAAAATATATAAACGATTGAAAAACATAACTCACTTTTTATACAACAAACAAAACTTTTTAAAAACCTAAAATTACACTTAAAAAAATCAACCTCCAACAATAACCAATTTACATCACCAAAACACTATTTTTTCAAACTCAAACAACAATCAATCTCCCCACCAAAACACCCCGTTTCCAACAAAAAAAAACACAACATCCTAGACGGGTCGTCTATGTCCAGACGGCCCGTCTAAACACTAAAATCTATGGGCCCTGACATGTACTTGCTGACTCCTCAAAATCAGTGCTATATGGGCCGTCTAGGGCCCATGGTGTTTGTCTTTGTGTGAGTTTGCTTTTTGTTGGTCCATGCTTTCTATATTTATATCGAAGCTCGGTCGCTAAGAAAAGTTATTTATGAGGATTTTGAGTGAACGGGTGATCCATCTATGTATACATGTCAAAGACAACAACCCTAACAAGAAAAAAAAACATTTGTAACTTAGTCGCTGCGTTTTGTGTTGTTAGCAACAGTTTAAACTGAATATATCTGAAATGATTGTTTTTCCTATAATTTGTGATTTTTTGAGTGGTTTTGTTTTTATCTCTAATTCATAATCAACAAAATTTGATATAGTAGTAAAATGAACCCGTGCTCCATGGAGGGAATCGATCCATACTGATTGGTGAATGACTTAGTATGTTTATTTTAGGCTAAAATCAGTGTGTTTGCGTAAGACAAATTTAGTACAAATATCTTTTAATTTGTGTATGATTTATTATGTTAATTTAGGTTGAATTAAATCAGTGTGTTAATATAAGGCAAATTAATTCGTTAAAGTATATATTAATATGTGGATATAATTTGTCTAGAAGATGAAAATATAATAGGACGTGTGGACTTTTACCTAACATGAATCAAGGTCGGTGTGAAGCAAGACGAGAGGTAGTAAGAAAAAAATGTGAGAACATGTATCTAGGAGAATATTTATGGATGTAGGTGTTTAGAAGTAGAGACAAAATGAATTATTTTCTTTAAATTATAAAGTGAAAAGAATATGAGCAAATAATAAAACACACTAAAATATGACGGAGAAAATAACCAGCGTAACGCTTAAAAATAGTCAGTATTAAATTACCAAAACTAGAGGGTGTGTCCTGTGTGTTATGCTGGGTGTATAAATACGACGAGAAACATGTAAACTTATACATTAGTAGTTATCCTATGAAACAAAATCACGTTGAAACAACAATCATAATAAACAACTTACACGGTCAAGTATATACGTCTAAATGTAAAACATATATTCAATTATAATAAGTATAAGAAAAAAAGAAATCAAAAAATAATTAACCAAATTGAAAAAAAATTATTAAAGTGCGAGAGGTGTAAGCAACTTAATTAAAAGCTTATTTAAATTAACTAATGCGTTAACTATTGATATCCCTCAACTTTGGATACCAACTCTAGGGAAATCCACAGTCACCTCTTAACCTGTAAACTCCCGTCAATCAAGAACACGAACAAACCTCAAATTACTAGGGTTTTATTTTTGAAGTTGTGTTTATCTATGTTTGTGTTAGTGATTTCTTCTGAGAACTCGGTTTGTGTGGCTAATATTGTTGTATATAGAAAAAATTAATTCATAGGTATTGCTTATATAAAGCTTTGGTCTATATGTTTTTGGTCTTTGTATGTGTTAATCTGTGGGTTTTTTGTCTGTTACGTGTGTTTTCATTGGTTAGGGTATGTTGTATGTTTGCTAAATTTATGTGTAAAATATGTATGCCTTTTTGTAGTACTAATTAACTCACTGCAAAGGTTGTTTTTTTAAGGACTGCAAAGTTATTATTTAAATAAAAACAATAAGTTTAGATCAAAAATCCAAAAATAAGTGAGCCTCAAAAGTGATATTCTTAGCAAAAATAATTTAGTTATCTTTAAACAAAACCTCCAGAAATATGCAAATTATGATGATATAATCAAATGTCATTATTGTAGTTAATTGGGAAACAGGAAGAGAATATAAATGATGTACAAGAACACGTTTTGCAATTTAATTATTTATTTATTATCAAACACAATATAATAGACAACTATTTATTGAATACATGAAAATAAAAGCCCTTCCATACAACTTTGAACCATTAGTTGTCCTCCATGTTTTCTCTTCATCCAGTAGGAAGATCCGACGTAAAATCTCAAATCTTTTATATCTTTATTAATGCAAGAATGAAAAGAACTGCATGATAACAAAATATTTAAATCAGAAAAATATAAATACATATAAACATCAATATATAATAAGTGAAAGATTAAAATAGTGAATGCATGAAAGTAGATACCTTAAACACAACAGGCCCCCCTAGTGGTGGTAAGGAGGAGGTGGTGAAGTGTAGATGTAATGTGGTGGTGGGTGCTTTTTCACTGGAGGTGGTGGAGGGGAATTGTATACATAAGGCTTTTTAGGTGGTGGTGACTTGTAGACCGGAGGTGGTGGAGATTTGTAGACCGGAGGTGGTGGTGACTTGTGAACCGGTGGTGGTGGTGATTTGTAAACTGGTGGTGGTGGTGACTTGTGGACAGGGGGTGGTGGAGGTGATTTGTGAACCGGTGGAGATTTGTAGACCGGAGGTGGTGGTGACTTGTGAAACGGTGGTGGTGGTGGTGATTTGTAAACTGGTGGTGGTGACTTGTGGACAGGGGGTGGTGGAGGTGATTTGTATACATAAGGCTTTTTAGGTGGTGGTGGTGACTTGTAGACCGGAGGTGGTGGTGACTTGTGAACCGGTGGTGGTGGTGATTTGTAAACCGGGGGAGGTGGTGACTTGTAAACTGGTGGTGGTGGTGATTTGTAAACCGGGGGTGGTGGAGGTGGTGATTTGTATACATAGGGTTTCTTTGGTGGTGACTTGTAAACCGGTGGAGGTGGTGACTTGTGAACCGATGGAGGGGGTGATTTGTAAACCGGAGGAGGTGGAGATTTGTAAACCGGTGGAGGTGGTGGTGACGACTTGTAAACATAATGTTGTTTAGGTGGTGGTGGAGATTTCTTAGGTGGAGGGGGTGGTGGAGATGAGTAGTGGTAGGTGGCAGTGGTCGGCGACGGCAAGCTTAAAGAAACAATAACCACCACAAGAGTGATTAGAAGTGTGGTTATTGAAGACATCTTCATATTGGTTCCCATTTCTACTATAAGTAGTTAATGGGATCTATGTTGTGTTGAAGAGGTTACATATCATCCCTTATATACCCAAAAAAGATCATTATTTTATTATATTTTAAGCGACAAAAGTAATTAAATTAAATTTTAGTTGAAAATTATTCTACCATCTACAATAGAATAAGTTATATGAATGTAAACTGAAGACTATCAATGTATCCCAAACTGTCCTATTATCATCCTGGACTAATTCAACGTTTGCATTATTACAGTTTTTTTTTATTCAGAAAACTGATTATATTTTTACAGAATTTATCTTTTTTATAAGATATGGTAGTTTATTTATTAAGTAGTTTCGACTGGAAGTGTGACTTTGCTCGATATATGAATTACAAATCTCCATAATTAATAGATGATGTATTAATTTGTTTCATATGAACGTACTGATACTACTGATTGTAATCCATAAGTTTAATTTAATATAGAGTGTATTTTAAACGTTAACAAATAATTATATTCACCGTTTTCAAACAAGTCCCAAGGTAAAAATGAATACTTTGATCTGATCGAAAAATGAATATATCTTCCACTGGTGTTATAAACTCCTGGTATTAGCAAGTTCAAGCTACGATCACACATTAGCAAATTATATGTATAATATATAATTAAATATATATTAAACGGGCACCAGAGCCTAAATATTGATTTAATAAGTATTTACTCGATCAGAAACTAATACGAACATGTTAATATATATTAATATGTGGATATTATTTGTCTAGAAGATGAAGATTTTAATACAATGTAGACTTTTATTACCTAACATGAATCCAGGTTGGCGTGATGAAAGACGAGAGGATAAGAAACTAAATTGTGATCAAGTCTGTCTTGTAGAATGATGTTGGTAAATTTAATATTAGTTACCTAGTACAATTTTATTGGTTAAGAAGTACAGACAAAATGGGTGATTTTCTTTTTAATAAATAACTAGTAATATGAACTCGCGTGTTGCGACGATAATTTTGCTGTATTGATTCGTTTTATTACAATACTGATATTTGGTATAACAACAAAAAGAGATAGCGCAACATACGTAACTTTTTATAATAAAAATTAAATCTATACGTCGTTGATAAATTTTGTAGCTTAAAGTCACTACAAGAAATACCTACTATTAGCTATGACGCTAATGGCCACGATATGAAGCAATAGCAGCGACAAGCAATGAAGTTGCCCTTATTGCCCCCATGTCGTCGCTATTAGTGCCTTCGCTAATACTCTATCCGTGTGAAACTGAAAAGGTGTTGATCTTGGCTCTTGATGAGAAGATGATCCAATGGCTTGGGCTTTTTCCTGACTCAAACAAACACACTCTTCATTTTAAACCCATCTTCTTCAACACTTCTTCTTCTCTAATCTTCAATCACACAGAGACAACCTCAACCACCACCACCATGAAGATGCCACCACCGTGAAGATACCACCACCTCCATGAAGCTACTGCCACGGGACCACGACCACCGTGAAGCTCCACCATCACCACTTGACCGCCACCGTCAAGCTCCGCCACCACCACCGGACCACCGCCATCAAGCTCCGTCACTTCACCACCATTGTCAAGCTGCAACACCACCACCACGTCAAGCTCCGTCTCTGGCCACTATCTACTTTTTATCTCTTGTAAACATGTAGTGTTTATTATAGAAATCATGTTATGTAAATCTGATTTTATTGAGAAAAAAGTAGTGTTTTGCTTCACTTTCGAGTTCAAGCATGTTTACTAACATATTAATGGTGTTTTGTTGTTTTGAAAGTTGATTAAGCCATCTACGGTGATGTTTCAGGCGAAGTTCCGGCCAAAGCATTAGGGGCGACACAATAGCGGCGATTACCAAGCGATAGCAGCTGAGTATTAGTGGCGCAATCAATAGCGGCGACATATCGCCGCTAAAAGTATTAGCAGTGACAAAAGGGGTCTTTAGTTATGACATATATCGCCCCTATTGCTCCGATTTCTTGTCGTGAGCGCAGAGGGTGCAAGGAACTTTATTAGAATTTAGAGGATGTAGTGTATATATGTTAATAACGAAAATATAGGTTTTATATTAATAAAGGAGTCATATAATAAATTTATTATAGTTAAGAGGGTGTAAAGAAAATTATAAAATAAAAGACAAAAGTCATTAACTACTCTCAACCATAGTTGCAAAAGTCGTTAGACTCTCCCTAGTTGGTCGACCGGTGAGTTAAGAGTACTCAGTCTAGGCGGATAGTACTCAGATATGTTAAATTATAAATAAATTAGTTTTTTGAAATTAATGTATGTCAAATAACATAAATTTACTAATATTTATAACAAAATACGCGAAAACGATATTCATTATTTAATATGATAGGCATAGAAATTATGTTTTATTTTTTTAAAGTCAAACTCGGCCCGAGTTGACCTACTAGCTCCGATTTTGGCCGAGTTTGATTGCATTTGATCGATTTCGAGTAATTAGGCGGAGTTGAAGAAAGTCAACTCGGCAACCTATCTTGTAACGACTACTCGGGAGGTACTCAGCCTTGTTTTACAACCATGCTCTCAACATATAAGAACACAAAGTTGTATTATTGTAAATCACTATTAACAAAAGTTGATAATTGTGTTTTAGTTAATTAATGTAAACATGAATAGTATAAAATTAAAATACACAGCAAAATATTGCGGAGTAAATTACCAGAGTGCTTTAGAGATGCTTAGTATTAAATTACCAAATTATTCTACAATTTCTTTTGCCAGCCTTAATATATTGTTTTAGAAGACCTTGTTATAAGCTTGAATTGTGCGATATTATATATAATGTAACATGTCAATGCTTTATGTAAAATACATGTGAAATTTTATGTCACGTATTAAATAGAATATTAGTTTTTTACGTGTTGGTATATGCCCATTATATTATTCTAAAAAACTGGACTATAAATGTTGTCAGATATTGAAGTTGGGTTGGGGTTATTTGTGTATATGCAGAACTTTTTGCTCAAAAATCTAATGAATTAAACCTTGAGATGGCAAATATGTCATATTATATTAAAAGTTAAAATTTCTGGAATTGGTTAGCATGAAGAGAAGTATGCGTTTTGAGTTTGTGTTTTTGGTGTTTTTTTATAGAAGGGTAACGAGTCATTTGGCAATACAATATGATCTTAATTAATCTTTTCTTCAATCTCTGTATCAATTTATTTTTCAGTATAAAAAACTACTCGGATGTGCTTTTTAAGATATTTTTAAATAATATAAAAAATAACATGGATTTTACTAATTATAGATTTCAAAATTAATTTTAAGAAAAAACTATAACATAGCTCTAGCGATATGATTAAATTAGCAACATCATAATGGTTAGTTTTTATCATTTATGTGATCATATAGTAAAGAATAACTATAAGTTGGTTGAAAAACAATGATTTTAAAGTTAATAATCATAAATTAGATGTTGATGTTGAGTTAGGCTTGACGGTGTGGCTTCACGCCACCCGCCAACTCAGCCCATTAACCACACTGATACCGGCCAACTCATCTCGTTAACCATGGAAATACCGGCTGGAGGCTGTCAAAGGCCGTCGCAAAGTTGCTGCGCGTGAAAGCCTTAGCGAGCGTAAAGGAGGAGGAGATGGGGCTCATGCATTCTTGTACCAATCATCAGTTTTCTTTGCTTTTTATTTCTTAATTTATTCCGTTTTATTTTATTACTATTAGTTAAACCATACCATCAAAGTTAAAAAGTGAGCTAATTAAAGTTGTCTACGTGACAATGATGTGAGGCTTTAACTAGCCCTTGATAGCTAAACCACACCACTTAGCCTTGCTAAAACGCTATTTTCTAAAAACTTCAACCAAAAACATCTAAAAATATGTCAATTTTACCAGTTGAGCTGATATATACTGTTTAGTTACTCATCATAATTCATTTGCGCCACCAATGAAGAGAGTTCAAGGATATGCATAATAGTCTAAATCATATTTGAACAACTCAATTGATCCGAAATCTACAATAAATATAATTATCTTATTCATTAAGTGTAAAACATGAAACAGAATATAATAAAGGAAGTACAAGAACAACTTATCTTTTTGCTACGAATTTCTTTATTCTCAAAAAACAAACAGAAAAATAACTATTTATTGAATACGTGAAATAAAAGCCCTTTCCATATATCTTTGAACCATTCTTGTCCTGATTTTGTCTCCATCTCCTAGAATCTCCAATGTGTAATCTCATAAATACTTATTTCTTTAATGCGGCAAGGATGGAAAGAACTGACAACAAAATTATACATTAACAAAATACAAATACTTAAAAAAAATCTTGTGTAAAGGGTGTACAAATATGTACATCCAGATACCTATTTGCACACCAAATTCATAAATCTAAATTTTGCTGGGTTAAATACATAGCACATATAAACTTTGTATTTTGTGTTGATTGCTGGTCAGACACTGAAATCAAGGCACTGAAATCAATGTACTTCTATACACTCGGTATAGTTTTATACGTAGTGTATTTAAACTCCAAATGTGCAAATAGTCACCAATGGTGTGTGCCAATAATTTGAACCAAAACTAATATTTCATGCATGAAAGTACGTACTCACCTCTAACACCGTAGTCCCCTTTAGATGTGGTAAGGAGGAGGTGGTGATTTGTAAGTGTAATGTGGTGGTGGGTAGTTTTTCACGAGTGGTGGGGGTGACTTGTATACGTAGGGTGTCTTTGGTGGTGACTTGTGAACCGGGGGTGGTGGTGACTTGTAAATCGGTGGAGGTGGTGACTTGTGAACCGGGGGTGGTGGAGACTTGTAAACCGGTGGTGGTGGTGGTGATTTGTAAACCGGTGGTGGTGGAGACTTGTAAATCGGTGGAGGTGGTGACTTGTGAACCGGGGGTGGTGGAGACTTGTAAACCGGTGGTGGTGGTGGTGATTTGTAAACCGGGGGTGGTGGGGACTTGTAAACCGGGGGAGGTGGTGACTTGTAAACCGGGGGTGGTGGTGACTTGTAGACCGGGGGTGGTGGTGGTGACTTGTAGACCGGGGGTGGTGGTGATTTATAAACCGGGGGTGGTGACTTGTGAACCGGTGGTGGTGGTGAGTTGTAAACCGGTGGAGGTGGTGACTTGTAAACATAATGTTGCTTAGGTGGTGGTGGTGGAGATTTCTTACGTGGAGGAGGTGGTGGAGAAGAGTAGTGGTAGGTGGCGGTGGTTAATGACGGCAAGATTAAAGAAACAATAACCACCACAAGAGTGATTAAAAGTGTGGTCATTGAAGACATCTTGCTTTTGGTTCCCATTTCTATTAAAAGTGTTGGGATCTAAGTTGTGTTTTTAGAGGTTGCATGTTATCCCTTATATACCCAAAAAAGTATTATTTTAATATGTTTTAAACAATGAAAGGTATAAATTAGTTTTTTTTTTTTGAAAATTGATCCACCAACTACAATAAATAATATATCTACATGCAACTAAAGACGTCAATGTATCCCCAGTTGTCATATACCACCACCCTGGAATAATTCAACGTTTGCATTATAACTATTCTGTCATATAATTGGTTCAAATTTGTAGATAAACCATTCTTTCATACACATACTAGTTTTTTTATATGGTACGTTTCGGTGAAACCGAGCAAAATAATAATGTAAAAAAACGTGATTTGAAAATAAAGCATGTTGTTTAGAAAGTCAAACCGTTAGAACGATTTAGTTTATTATCGTACCGTTTTATGATAACAAATAAATACTTTATTTTGAATACAACTTTGGTTTTAACAAAAATTATAACGGAATGTCATAAAAAAATCAAGCAAAACTACGTACTTAAGCTTTTAGAAAAAAGTTATAAACGTAAATTATTAAAGAAGTATCAAATTAATCGATTAATTAATACATGTTCAAAAAAATTTATTAAAAAATGGTAAAGAAAATATATGTTTAAAAAAAAGAAAAAAATATTATTAAAAGTAAATATAATAATAAACTATTATATATATATTAAATAAAAAATAAAAAAATATATATTATTATAAAAATAATGTTACTATTCATCAACACTCGCCATTAAAAATATATATTACTAAAAGTAAATATAATAATAAACCATTATAATATATTAAATAAAAATAAAAAACGATATATTATTATAAAAATAATATTCATCATAACTCGTCAATATATATATATATATATATATATATATATATATATATATATAAAAGTACACATAAAGTTTTTATTTGTTTCATACAAACTGATGCTATTGATTTAGTTCTTAAAAGAATAGAATTGCATTAAAAATGGATATTAATATATAGTTAGTTTTTATAATTTATGTATCAAGGTTTTTTATATGTTATACACCAAGTTAAAAGAATATTTCAATTTGGCTACAAAATGTTATTTTTATTTTTTGCATTTGTGGTAGGAAAACGTTGGATTTTTCTGTTTTTATATTTTTTATTACTATTATTTTCATAAAAAATGCCTACTAAGAAAAAATAATAATAACTTAAGAACTTTAAAAGTTGAAAATATTGATACTCATCGGAAAGGTATAAGAAAATAAAAAAGAATATTGTTTGTCTGAAATTTGCAAGAAATATAAAATAAAAAATAATATTATTCGTCAAAAATACGTAGAATAAAAAAATTGTTTGTAGAAAATGCATAGAAAAATAAATATAGATAATAAAATAATTAAGTTACTCAAAAATCAAGTTATGTTTTCTTTTTAATAACATTAAACATAAAAAAATTAATAAAATAATAATAACAGTGTTGTCAGAATTGCGTAAAAATTAAAAATTAAAGAACAATAAAGATATTTTTTTTATAAATGTAAGCGTAGGAAAGAAATGATTCCTACGCAATTGCAACGGAATCTGGCTTAAGAAACCTCCAGTTTATCAAAAATAAGTAAGGAAATTATATAATGTTATACACATATAAACTGGTTACCATTACTTTAATATATTAATTTGATTATTATTAATCACTAGTTCATATACTAATACGAATATATTAAAATTGGTGCATAACTTATTATGTATAAATAACATAAGCCAATTTAATACGTTAAATATATATATATATATATATATATATATAATATATATATATATATATATATTATGTGGATATAATTTGTCTGGAGGATGAAGATATAATCGTACGTGTGGGACTTTTCCCTAACATGAACCAAGGTCTGACTGAAGAAAGACAAGGTAGAAAGAATACGAAAATATGATCACATGTATCTTGAAGAAGTTTCTAAGGAGGTAAAATTTTAATTACTTATTAGTACAATTCGATTGGTTGAGAAGTAGTGACAAAATGAATTATATCCTTTTAATTATAAAATGAACAAAAGAATACGAGAAACTAAAAAAAATTACCAAGTAAATAAATAAACAGGGTGTTACTTAAAAATATTAGTCTATTAAAAAAAGACTTAAAAGTACTCCAATTGAATTATCAAAACTATTCTCGAGCCAATTTCTTTTGCATTTATATGTTTTCTAGATATTTAAATGTAGCGAAGTAGAGTTAGTTTCAAATACCAACACTCTTAAAAATAAGAAGTCATAAGAAGAATATAAAAAGGACTCCAATTGACCTCAATCAAGTGATAATGAATCATCTTATCATTCTCTACGATATACCATTTCTCGATATGGTGTTATATTTTGGCGACATTGTGTTATGTTTTACAATCCATCGTGTTTTAGTACACTTCTTAATTTAGGAGTCTTTGTAGGAAAACTTAACACTAGCAGAATAACATATTTTACATGTTAATTTATGTTAATTTAAAGCATCCTAATCTCTTCTTGTTCTTCCGTTTTAATAAATGGATCGCCAACTAACGAATTTTCATATGAACATGAGGTTAGATAAGGTGATCCTCCATCACCTTTCATTTTTATCCTCACTATGAAAGCATTCTCATCTTTCGTTACAAGTGCTAATGACCTCGGTTTCATTCATGGTATCTTCACACGAAGGTACTATCTTCGCACGAAGATAGGCGCCACTTCGCACGAAGACAGATTACCTTCGTGCGAAGGTAGTTACCCTCGTACGAAGGTAATCTGGAATGCACCAAATAGGAATTTTTAGATCGTATTGACGAGAAGAGTGTCAAGAAAAAATTTGGTAATTGCAAATTTTTTCAAGATTTTAACGTTAATTCGGGTTGTTTGGGGACAATGTCTAGAGCTTCATAGTACAAGTTTGATGATACAATCCCAGTTGGTTGAAGATAACGGAGTAGTCACTGATACAGATGCAGAATGATGATCTTATGGTATAGTGACTATTAATGGGCCTTTACGTCAAATCCGCTTTTAGTAAAAACTGATTTTTCCAGATTTGAGTGGGAATTTTAGTGAAAATTTTGGTACGGTCAGAATTTGCAAAAATGGGGGGGGGGGATAAAAATTTCACGTATATATGAAGATTCCGGCATTTTTTAAATTCGTGACCATTCAACTGTATCCGGGTGGTTACGATTGCAGATTATTTGTTGATACAATGTGTCTTGGATTTTTCTGTCCGAGAAAAAAGTGTAGTCTGCGTTCATTAGTGATGAGATCAAGTTGATGCCTACTTTTCGTAAAAGTGGGGTTGCATAATCGAGTCTTGGAGGAGTTGTTCATCGGATATTGTAGTTGTGGTCACGTTGATGCTTGAGTCTCCGTATAAGCCGGTTGCACACATGACTTCTTAGTGGTACAAAGTATCCAATTTAACTCTGCAAGGCAAATGAACTGTTTTCTGGACTAACCACCAGGAAATGAGAAGGTTTTGTGATTTCAGTTGCGCCGGGACTAACGAGGAAGGCTATATACTTGCAATTCATAACTAAAGAAGATGATATAATGGATCTTTCGAACAAAGAAGTGTTCCAGTTGCTCACGAAATAGATTATACATTTGAGATTGTTTTGAAAGACGAAGATTACATGTTTGATCTTAAACGAAGAAGAGAAAATTATTGTGTGTTATCAAATGATTTAATTCCGATGAAGATTTGCTAGTTGAGAAGATTACCAATTTGCTACTCAATCATTCAGAAGTATGCTTAAACGTGATTACGAAAATTGGGATTTCAGATTTTCGCGGATATTCATTGATTTGAAGTTTATCGTTGTGGTAATTCGAAGTTTCTATCAATTGCCGATTGGGTTTTGAAGATCAGAGGATCGAGCATAGGAGAAGTGCGCTAAACTGAACGCGGATGTGGTTAAAGTTGAAACAGAGAAGCTACATTGATTAATTTCGAGTTAGTGATCACTCAAGAAAATTTGTCGATCAAGCAAATCAGAGGAGGTTGGAAATCATGCAAACAACGACCTGAAATGGAGAAATTATTTCAGCGGGAATGTATTGAAGAAATTGCAAACCCGAATCATCAATCAAGGGGGAATTTATTGACGCGTTCTACGCCATCGGCAGATACCTTGATTGAAGTTGCAGAATAGTTAAACACGACTCTCATATTTCAAGATCAAGCTTCGACAATGACATCCAAGGGGGAAATTGTTGATGCACTTTGTGTCCGTCACTATACGAATAGGCTAAATAGAGTACAGAATGGATACGAACACACGTAAGTGCGAACGAGAACGGTTTTGTAGTGTCACTTCGTACGAAGTGATAGCTCACTTTGTACGAAGGTAAGCTACCTTCGCACGAAGGTAATATCCTATTTCGCACGAAGGTAAATGGTATCTATAAATAGGGCCGTGTGGTCATTGTGATGTAAGTTTTGGAGTTCCCAGAGGGGAAACGCTGGCGAAATTTCTCTAGAATTTTGCCAGCTTGATAAGATGTATAATCTTTCGGTATGAATGAGTGAAGCTTCCGCTGATTCTGTTTTACTCCTTTCTTAATAATATTATACCGAATTAGTAATATTATGCCCAAACTTCCATCTAGAACCTCCATTGGTTGTTTAGGTGTTGTTTGAGTTTGCGGAGGTGTTTGATATTGTGGAGATATTGGTTGTGGTGGAGTTTGATGTGAGGGTGTGATATGTTGTGCTGATGGTTGTGGTGGTAGTAATGGTGGTTGGTGTGGTGAAGAAATGTGAATAGGTGACGTATGTGATTATTCAACACTTTCAACCTCTGCTGTCTTTCTCCTCCTGTATTTCCTTCTGGCTTTCTTTACTGCGGGAGACCCAGTAGTCTTTTTCTGTACATCAGATTTACTCTTGACACTTTGCATTTTCTTTGTGGGCCTCTCGATAACTTCTTCGGATTCAAGATTTGATGGTAAATAAATTTCATCAACATCACCAACAACTTTTTTTCTTTGCTTGTGCCAGTCTTTCTACGTTCTTTATTTCTTTTATCTTTCTATCAAACGAATCATCAGAAGCTTCATCATTATCACCAACTGTTCCTGTTTCTTTTTCATGATTAGAGGTAGCAGAAAATACCTCCTCCTCAATATTCACATCGGCTTCAACATGTTGCTCAATATTTTGCTCAATCTCTACTTCCTCATTAGTAGTTTCATCTCTGAGGACTACTTCTCTCTTTCTTTTCTGGCTTTGGCTTTTGAAGTACTATGTTTTTTAGCACTTTCTTTCTCGTACCACATACCTCTCTTAGGCTCATAACCATCCATCTGAGCAGCTTCATCATCAAAACCACTGCCTTCATTTCTCCATTTATCCTTCGGAGGTGCTTTGTATCTCTTATCTTTAAATCTTCCAAAGAAATTTCTGGCCACGGGCTCTGTACTCTGCTTTAGATACTGATTCAATCTTACCAAAGATAACCCTATCATGTGATCCAACGGTAGCACATCATTCTTGTTTTTCACTAAGTTGTGAAATTGATCATCCAACATCATCTACACGAATCTGGGGTATTGCATAAACGTTTCTTTATCAATCTTCAACTTCATCTGCTCGAATATCATCTTGGTGAAGTTATAAGGCTTGTTCACCGCAAGTGCAGCAATCATGCACATCTGATAATCAACTATATCATCACCTCCCCCTTTCCTGTGGCTGAATGCAGATATCACAGAATGTACGAAAAACTTGTAAAGCCTTCCGAGATAAGCTTTATTGAACTGAGTGTTGATATGCCCCTTATAGTCCATTCTGTAGAAGCATCATTTGCACATACGTTCAATATACATCATTGAATCTTCGTCTTTATTTTTAAAATTGTAACATCCCAAAAACGGGTTTGGTAATCAAACCACGTTAATATTAAAGAACGGGTAAAGAACCGTTAGCGGTGAAAGTTAAACTATAACATAATGACTAGGAAAAAATTAACCTAGTTAATAACATGTATACAAGTAACAAGACAATGAGTTGTAGTCTTATATAATCAAAAACTAAACGTGAGGGACTAAAGTTGCCACAAAAGGAACTTGTGTTTTAAAACACCAAAATTAAGACACAACACACATAGTAAATGTGTGTTGGTTGATCATCAGGAGGTGAAGACTAGAGAAACCCTAGTTCAATTAAGAATCAACAAATTGAAAGCCAATTCTAACCCCAAATCAGTGCATGAAATCATATAAATGATCACCTAATCGAGGGGATCATAAGGTATGTCTCAAAACTTAGATTTGGTAAAAATCATAACTTAAGACATGTTGATTACTTGCAATTAGATAGTTGGATTATGATCCAAAGATGAAATGAAGTGTATGTGTATGATTGATTTCGTTAAACTTAAAGAAATCATTGACAATTTGATGTAAGATTTCTTGTTAGTGATTAACAAGTAAATAATGAAATGGGTTCTTGACTATATAATGAAATTAATAATGTAGGAATGTTTATGATCATCATACTTGTATGCATGCGTAAGATACTCGAACAAATTAGAGATTCGAGTAAGTAATCATACATGACTTGAAATGAGTTTTATATGATATGATGAAATAGATGTTAAGTTAATGTTAATAGATGTTAAATTGGTAATATTAGGTATTCGGATGAATGTCTAATAATATAATGAAATGGATTGCTACATAAAGATGAAAACCTAGCTAACGGATAAATTAGCATTGTTGATCAAAAGCTAAGTTAACTTGATGTTAACAATCGCTTGAATTTGTTTAAGTGAAAGAAACGACATGAACTTGGTTTGGAAAACGTAGCTATAATGGTGTCCTAAGAATAGCGCTTACCGGGTAATTAACGAAATACTTAAATGAGTTGTTAAACATATCCGTGAGTTTGTATGTGTAAATGGGCAGTTGACTTTTAAGAGTCAAACTGACCTATAATAAGATCAAATGATAAATTTGATATAAAATCCGTAAGGTGGAATAGTCGTTTTAAATGATGACTAACCTAACCATCTTGTGAATGATAAATGATAGTTTGACGCTTGACAAGCTAGGTGGAGGCTTGGGAAGAAGCGCATCAAACGGATCAAGTACGCGGAAAGAGCATAATTGGATTTCAAGGTAAGTAAAGCTTACATCCTTAATATAGAAAATCTACTTATGTAATTGACTAAGAATAAGTGATTTGGTAATTAGAATGAGATATGAAATGAAAGGTCCCGACTTGAATCGATATGGGTCGGAACAAGTGAAATTGGTAATAAACCATATTTGATGGTAAAAAGGGTAAATCAGTAATTTAGTCATGTAATGACAAATAAACAAGGAATTCGGAAAAGTTACCTTATGGTGTAAGCCATAAGAAATAAAAGAGTAAAATGGTAATTCAGACACGAGTTGACAAATAAATATTAAATTTTGATATAGACACCTGTCACACCGCGACCCGCAGCGGAAAAGGTGACCGGGGCATGATTGGGTTATCATCAAAGCTCATGACATTTATTATACGTTTCATATTCATTAATACAATTTAATGGAGAATTACCATCATTATTACAACATGTCCTAAATATCAATCTAGGCTTCATTGTTTTCTTCTAAGGCATTTCCTATGTTTTTCTTGCTTCATCCTGTTCACCTGTATCATGTGTAAAAGGGTTTTTGGATCAACAAAAAGTTGGCGAGTGAATCCTATGGAAAACATTTGTACAAATTTATTTAATTGATTATAAAATAAGTGCACAACCACACATGAGTAAAAATAGATGTAAACTTATTCACCAATCAATTTAATAATAAACAATACACACATGAACAATAATGGATCATTTAGAGGCACGCGTTGCTCAACTCGTCTCTCACGAGGAACTGATGGGCCTAATGAATGAATTGCATAAACATGATTATAAGAAAGACATAACTACAAACAATATAAACTCAATAATACACACATGAACAATAATGGATTGGTTTTGAGGCACGCGTTGCTCAACTCGTCTACCACGAGGAACTGATGGGCTTAATGAATGACTTTCATATAGGTTGACAAAATGAAATACATAATCACAACAATATAAACAATCTAAGTTTAGATCACGATATGGTATGGCACAAGTTTAAATAAACGAGTTAATTATTTTGTGACACATGACACACCCCAAAACGTGTAATTAAAAAGGGGGAGTTGTAAGATTCACTCACAGTGGGTGCGTTCGATTGATGATGTTGAATGCACGCGAAGTGGTTTTAACCACGAGTGAAATTAACCTAGATAAATAGCATTATGGTTCGGTAAGTAAAAGTTTTTTATTAATCCATTTTAGTAGGATTGTTGGGTGTATTTTTGTGAGTTCAAGGCTATTTTCTAACCTTAAAAATGTTATTTTTAAGTATTTTTAATTGATTTTTAATTAAAATAAATAAATAAAAATAATAAAAAAATTGACTTTTTTTGACCGTTGACCATTGACTGTTTGACCGGTTCGTATGCGTGTAAGTGTGCGCTGGGTGAGGCTCGAACCCGAGACCTCCCGTACGCGTACGCAGCTCTACCAACTGAGCTACGTGTCTAACCCGAAATATTTCTGTTTTTAATTATATTTATATATTAATTAGATTAATCCGAAAATCAATTTATTTTTTTTTTAAAAAGATTTTACTGAATCGGACCGGTGCGCTCCACAGGTCTCGAACCCGGGACCTGTGGGTTGAGTTAACACACAGTCCACCGCTGGACTGTGTGTTTAACTTGTTATATAAACCGATTTTTATTATACTTATATACAAACTGAACATTTCCATTTCTGTCTTAAATAAAAAGTTTAATAATTATCCGGGCCGGTGCGGTAGCCCGGACTCGAACTCGTGTCCTGTGATTTAAACATACACACAGTCCACCGCTGGACTGTGTGTCTATCTTGGTTATTATTCCAGTTATTATTATACTTAACATGTACAGCGGTGACTCCGGTTCGGTTAACAAAAAGACATTTTTATTAAGGCAAGCATGCGTGGGACAAGATTCGAACTCGAGACGTTTACGTGTTTATTGTGCACACAGTCCACCGCTGGACTGTGTGTCTAACCCGAGTTATATCTTGATTTATAATAAACTTAAACATTACAGAAACTTCGTCTTCTTCGTTGATTTTAACCAGAATCGGAAGTCCGACTGGTTCGATGTTTTAACCGTGTTCTTTAGTGTTTTGAGGTTAATTACAGGTGAGATATGTAAAAAGAATGAAAGATTTAAGCGTAAGGTATACCGACTGGACTCCTCTGTTTCTTCGGCAGAACTCCGGCGACAGCAAAAGATTCCGGCGTCGTGTGTCTTGCAGCAGAGAGTCTTCAGCAAGCTTGAAAAGGATGTGGGTGACTTCGGTATAAGCTCAGGGGGTTCAGTAAGGCTCAGCAGTGAAGGGTTCGGTTTTCCGGCGATGAGCAGAAATTTTCCGGCGAGTGAAATTACGTCGGGTAAAGGTGCGGTTTTGAGCGAAAAAGCTTGCAGAGGTTTGAGGGGGTATTTATAAGGCAGGTCATCGATGAATTTGGTCCGATTTCCGACTTGATTCGTCGGTTAGAATTTCTCCGGCGGTTATAACTTGTGTCACGGACTCAGACATCGGTTATAACCGATGTAGTGTTTAAGGTTTACGTTATAACTGAAGTAACCGTCGATTCTTGGCGAGTTAGTCGGGATTTCCGACGACTGAAATTTTGGGCGCGCCGATTTTGAATTCGAGGATTATGATATGTATTAATTGTTTCCATTAATTAACAAGAAGCATGAATGGCGCAGTGGTTGAGTGTGTGTGTGTTAAGTCTGTTGTTGACCGGCTGACTGACCCGGGTTCGAAACCCAGCAGTGCCAAATTATTTTTATTTTCTTATTTTTGACAGTTTTTCAAAAACAAACTATATATTCCAATATAATAATTAATTATGTATCGTTTAAAATTAATTTGGGCATTAAATACGCCACGAAATTTTAAACTGATTGTTCGGTTAATAAACGAAGTGGGTTTGGTAAAATCCGTTTTTGACGGATGTTACAACACCCTTTGGCGTATGCCATCACGGATCGAATGAATTGAGAAACAAATTTAAGTAATATGATCATGTGGTGTAAATTGAAACGGATACATGATGAGATGGTAAATAAATACCATCTCGTAATGATAAAATGGTCATTTAAACCAAATGGATCAAATGGTGATGATATCACCATTTGACAATAATATCTAATGAACGCTTGTCGAGTTTTTGTAATCACAAGGAAATGGCGTTGGTTCACATCGCTATTAATTAGTAACTAGTAATGCAAAGTAATTAAACGGGTCAATGCTATGACCCGAGCCAGGTACGTGTAACGGGTCTAACTCTCAACCAGGACTAAAAGGTCCGATGAGAGTTAAATGAGTCATAAATGAAAAAGGGATTACCTAAGGTAAGGTAAATCCAATAATCTAATCTGTAATCATTATTATTTTACATAGATTATGGTTAAATGTTCGTTTTGATCAAAACATAATATTGTAAGTCCTTCGTCGTAAAGAAGGGTCTAAGTTGACCAAAATGCCCTCGAATGATAAAATAGGTAAACGACTCTAATATTTGTTTAAAAATGAGTTTTATAATACGATAGACCTCTTTGGTAATGTAAAGGCGAAAAACATAAGCCGTTTTGGCTTAATGCCTCATATTAGATCTTTTTCGTAAAAACGCCAAACCGAAGGGTAGAATTTAGAATATAGCATTTTTATAACCAATCCACCACAATGTGTAGTTGTGGTGGAATGTAAATAGATATTTTGGTGGGGAAAACGAGAAACAAAGTAAGAGGAAGTGAGATTTAAGTTTATACACTTAAATCACTTAATGGGTCAAAATGAATCTACGCATAAATCAAGAGTGAATGTGTAATTCGTAAGAAATAAGAATCTGGGTCAAGGATTGGGTAAAATATGTAAGAAAATATTCTATGGATATTTAGAAACAAGTTTCAGGTAAAACGGAGAAGAATTGAGTGAGTTACGGAAAATGTCGTAACTAAAACTACAAACAAGAGAAAAGCTGCAGCAGCCCACCGTAAGCTACGGTGGCCTACCGTAGCTTATGGTAGGCAGCTGCTGATTGAAATTGGAAGTCTTAGCCGTAAGACGGTAAGCTAGGACCGTAATGCTGGACCGTAAGCTACGGTGGCCACCGTAGCTTACGGTGGGGTCTGAAATAAAGTTTTTGTTTTTATTGTCTTAAGACTTCATGTTTATTCGGTTATGTTATAATTTATTTATAACTAATGTATTTCATAAATTATGAAATATAGGTGATGTTTGGGAGCACCGGATGTGGATCAAGCTATATGAAGAACCGAACACGATCAAAGTTCAAGCTTCCGCACTTGGTTTTGATTATAATAAAACTAACCAACAATAACATGTTAAATTGTTTAAAGATGTTGAAAAAGTTTTAATAAACTCGTAAATATGAGTGACGTGTATTCGCATTCACACATCAAAATGCGAAATTTAAATAGAAATTCAATAAATTAAGATAGGGTCTTACAAAAATCTAACACTTAGCGAATCAGGGCTTCAGTAATGAACACCTCTTTATCTTCATTATTAATCCGCACAAACTTTGCACGCTTCCAGAATCTCTCTATGTGTGAGCGATAGGCCTTGTGAGGATCTGTAAGCACTTTAACAATCGGTCACTCGCTCATAAACTTCAATATCGACTTGAAAGGAGCAATTTCCGGAGTACCGTTTTCCTTCGTGCGAAGTTCGTTTTCTTTTCCTGCATAAAGATGAAAACACTTAGAATTTTTTTCGAAAAATACCATTTACCTTCATGCGAAGGTAAATAACCAAATTACACTTTTGCACTTTATCTTTGTTAAGAGCACTGTATCAGAGTGGCTCAGCGGAAGCGTGGTGGGCCCATAACCCACAGGTCCAAGGACCAAAACCTGGCTCTGATACCACTTGTAGGATCATTTTGTCCAATAGCAAAGGTCCTAATTTGTTGACCTAGTATACACGTGTTGAATCCGTGTATAGTTAGGCGACAATGTAAACACGATGAATTCACTTTAATCACTGTTTCATTAACTTGTTGTACGTTACAGATCCTAGAAACAGTCGGACAGAGCTCCGCCGTCCAAATGACAAAACGTTACAAATGAACTAGCTTGCACGTCTATTTGTCGACAACACTATTACCTTCGTTGGAAGATAGATTACCTTCGTACGAAGTGAATATCCACTTCGTGTGAAGTGACCAACATACATTCTAACATTATGCAACTATATACAGATTCGATACTATTCGATGACGTAGGCGACAGACATATGCATCAACACTTTTTAAGTTTAATACATTTTCATATTTTTCTAAACTTTAATGATTTTTTTTTGTATCACGGGTTGGGATAAGTTTGGTGTCAACCGGTATCGAACTAGTACTAGTATCAAAAATACCGATACAGTCTTATTCGGTATCGTGGCATAAAGGTAAAAACCGGCACCAACCTGTTACAGATAACGCCAAAAGTCAGTACCGAATTGATATTGAAAATCTTTTAGTTCGGGAAATTCGGTACTACTACCCGGTACCATTTGCTTATCCCTGATCACGGGTACCGTATGAACAACAACGGTAGCGTATAACTTTTTTGTTGATTTTGTTCGACTTTTAATGATTTTTTTTTAGTTTTAGGGGTAGGGATAAGCTTGGTGCCAACCGATACCGAATCGGTACTGGTACCGAAAATACCGGTTACGGTACCAGTATATGAAGATAAAAACCGATAGCGAACCGATACTGGGAACGCCAAAAGTCGGTACTAAATTTGTACTTAAAATCTTTCGGTTTGGGAAATTCGGTACCGATACCTAGTACTATTTACTTATCTCTGACCACAGGTTTTATACGAACAACATCATTACCATACAACTTTTTTGGTTGATTTCTTTCGGTTATCTTTAGTGTTTTTTTCTATATTTTCTTTTTATTCTTGTAAGCGGCTCCGTGCACAACACGCTTATGGCTCCGTGCACAACACGCTTATAGTGATTTCAAAACACATGTAAACACAGACTAAATAACAAAAAAAGTTCGCCATAACGTAACGATGGTGATAAAGCTAGTCTTATCTAATTAGAATAGTTTAAATAGTCACAATTACAAATCACCGCTATTGACATCACATATGTAGTAGTAACATAAAACAATTATAAACAACTAATATCCTTTAGCATATGGTGGTGTTTTTTTCCTATTCTCAATATTTTATATTAAAAGTTGTGTATAAAAAGTCAAAAGTTAAACGTAACTTGAATCTATGAACACGTGTGATTAAAAACATCGTTCATGCCCAAATCACTTTTGGATTTGAAGGTTCCAACCTTGAGTTGGAAAATATTGGGTTTAAAAAATACGTGTGTTCTTCGCCTTCGTTGTATTCTGCGTCTAACAATATTTTTATAGTCACCGACATACCTAACTATATTACATTAAGGTCAAAGCCGAAGACATGATATCTTAAATTTAAGGAGTTAAATGTTATTTTAGTATCTGTGGTTTGGATTATTTTATCAGCTCAATTCAAAGGTTTTATTTTTCGTCTATTGGTTCAAAAAGGTTTTATCATTGCCAATTTAGTCTACTGGGTTAACTTCATCTATTTCTTTTATTAATGAGAAGGGCAATTCAGTCATTTTATATGTATTTATGTTAATTAGAAAGGCAAGTCGGCCATATGAAATGACCGAATTTCCCTTGTCATTAATAGAAAAAAAAGATAAAGTTAACCTAGTGAACTAAAATGGCTACGATAAAAACTTTTTGGACCCACAGACAAAAAATGAAAACTTTGAACTAAACTGAAAAATAGCTCAAACCAAAGGAACTAAAATGGCATTTAACTCTTTAAGAAGTAATTGTGAGAGTTTGAGGTGTACATAAAAACTAAGAATTCTAGCTTCACTTTAATCTTCCAGAAATACAAGAAGATTCTAGGTAGAGGAGCTATTATGTTTAAACAATTTATACATATGGAAATGAACGCTAAATATTACGAGCACTATGAGAACGAATAAAAAAACCTAGGGCTAATAATAAGTAACCTGTATAAGACATGATTAGACCTGTTTACCGAAAAATACACCATGTGATTTTTCACTTTTTAAGAATAATTAAAATGAGAAGATTAGGGTCCATCATTTCTCCATCCTGGTACATAAAATATACAACTGTGTTATAGATAATGGATGTTAAGTAGTTAAATGAGTCGTATTCATGTTTAGAACTTTTGTTGTTCACCTCGTCAGATACCTGTTAAACCCGTTAAGACAAAATTTGTCAACAAAAAAAACCATGAGAACTTGGTTAAAAACAATTCAAATTCAAAATTTCTTTTTACATTTATCAGTATTACACGTTTAATTTACATGTATACGTAAATAATAAAAATTTAAACATGTATAAGCTTATCATTTACATATGTAAATTTATTGTATTTACATGCGTAATAAAACTTATTAAGAGTTATCTCTATTTAGATAAGTTGTGAAAAAAAAACCTTTAACGTCAGTATTGTATTCCCATTATGCTTTAAATTCGTTCATGATATTATAGCGATCCATCAATAATCACAGGCCGACTGTTTTCCTCACTGTGTTTGTTTCTGTGGATGAAAGTATATTTTTCTATAAGTGTATTTGTTTTCTCGATTTTGAAAAGGTTTACTAAAAAAATGCATATTTATTTTCTCGGATTCGTTACGAACTTTAGTATTTTTTTTATATATTTATTTTGTCAATTTTGTTACATAGGTTGCTATGGATTTTATTTAAGTGAATCTATTTTTTAAAAATACTTATGTTATCAATTTTCTATGTTTTCTTTAAAATATTTCTTAAATATTTATTTTCTTGATATTGCAACGGATTTAGCTAGCAACGGAATATCCATAGTAAACTGTAGCAAAATATATTAGTAGAAATGCGTAGCCAATTCGTCTCAAAACTTGCTACTGATTTTTTCTTAAAAAAGTCCATTGTAAATATATGTTTTGTAGTGCTGATTTAAATCATACGTAAATAAGTAAATAATATCAGTAACACAAAAATAATTTACTTGTAAACATTAATTCGTTATTAGCAAAGTCTCATGAAAAAAAGGTGTTATTAACTAGTAATTAACTAAACAAATACTAGCTAAATTCCTATACGTAGTATTTAAGTGTTTTTATAAGCATTGCTATTTTCGACATACTTTTAGGTGTCACAAAAATTAGCAACACTGTAATTGGGTCAAATGCATGGCTAAAAGAACCGCAAAGACAAAAAAGGAAAAAGGGCAAAAGAAAAAGGTTCTAGCAATGGAAAAAGATTTATATGGTAAAGAGAAGATGGGTGGATCTAATTAAAGGGGTTCCTATGAATTTGTTCGGTTCGTAATTTATAGTGTTAGGGTATATACAAAATTCAAAAGGAACCCTTTAATATTTTGTACTGAACCTTATAAACAAATGTATTGATTGGTCTACTGGTAAGTATGCACGCTAGTTACATCTGAAGTCCGAGTTCTAGTCTAGTATAACCCTTTTTGCCAGTTTTTTTGTTTTTTTAACTCAAAATCGAATTAGATCTAGGGTTTACTTGTCACCCTTGCCCGTCTGCCCTTTCCTGTTGTTTACTCTCAAACCCAAATGGTTGGATGATTATTGTTTATGGGCGATTTATAGGTATTGTTGTTTATGACTGTTGGATTGCTCAATATCTTGTCATAATTTTATATATATTAACCTAATTTCATATTAGAGTTTGTTCCAGTTTTGTTATTCAAAACAATAATATTTGGTGATAGTTCTTGTTTGATTTTAATTTTAATGAATTAGTAGTATAAATAATCTATTACTCCATCAGATCATAGCTGGATTAAAAATTCACGTTGCATTTTTCTAATTGCAGGGGCGGATGTACCGTATAATATGAGGTAGCCTCCGCTACCCCTTGACAGCTCCGGGGTAGTGTAAATTTTGAAAAAATTTGACGTTTTTCAATTTCGTTACCCCTATTCTTTTAAAACGTTACCCCTATTAAATGTTGTGATTATCTTGATAAGTTATTCAAATTGCTAGCAAACATTTGTTAGCATCTCTATTACAGCTCTCTTGCATTTTCGTTTATAGGCTTCTATAGCAAAAGTCAAGCGTTTTACGGCAAATGCTTTGACTTTCGGTTAAGACCATTATGGTCCAGCCATTGTTGAAATGAACATGGCTAATGATCATAATAAGGTGGGTGTTAGTCCCTATAGAGGGCACCTCCTGAAGATCACATTTGCTAGACCAATTGACGTGTCAAAGTTATGTTATTAAAAAGTCAAACATGCCATTTTTCGGAAAAATCATAAATTGATCTTTATATGTTATGAAACCTGTTTTGATACTTAAAAAAGTTGATAATAATTATTAGAACATGTAAGAATATGTTCGGCTCGTCATCTAGGGTCGGTTCGCAACCGAAAGTCACGAAGTTTGACTTCTGCTTTGACTTTCGATTCTGACCCGATTTAGATTAGTTAGTACTGATCTAAAGTTGCATTATGATCATAATATAATGTAGCATAACCCTCTGAGGTTATATTACATTATCATAATCAGAATCTAAGTTTATGCACAAGTTCCATAATTATGATCATTTTTGACCAAAATGTCATTTTTGAACAAAACAAGGTTTTAATGATAATAAACTTGAAATGAGTTTCCTACTGATGTAATATAATAAGTAGGATTATTTGGGATGTTAAACCAAGTGTAAACTAAGTTTCCAAGCAGGTCCTTAAACTATGTCGATAAATGACGGTTTTAGTCCTTGTGACTTATAAAATGATTTTAATCAATATTTTCAAGGTAAATCATTTACCACTGATATATTATATTAAATAACATATTTAAACATTTTAATCTTATCCAAATGTTAGTTTTAGTAAACATCGCTTAAAACATCTTTTACGACATAATCGTCGTTTAAGGCAATAGTATGGTTTTAAACCATATTATCGACCAAGACTTGATATCTACTGATTCTAAAACTTATTTTAAGCATATTTACAGTAGGTACATGTTATAAACTCAGAATCCCAAATAATTTATAAACTATGTGTAAAATTACCAAAATGCCCCTATAAGGCATAATTTCTTTTAAAACCTTAACGGGCGTACAAGTTGATATCCTACTGATATCTTAACTTATTTAAAGTATAATGGCATATAGAACTTGTCCATAACTTATCCGGTTACCCGATATCGCTAATATGCGCATAGTTACATATATGTAACTATTTTACGAAAATTAACCAAAAGGGTTTAACCTTGTCACTTACGTTTTAAAATCCAGAATGTATATAGTTTACCCATATTACAAGTCAAGGTACTTATCGGGTTTAAACTACATTCTATCAATCATCTTTAATCAAGCGTTATACGTAATGATCATGTACACTATTCGGTTTATAAGACCGTTAGTATTTAATTGGCTAGCTTATGCCATAATCCAAACTAGAGCCTTCTCGGTAAATGCTATCTGCATTTGGTACTTTTGTATATGGCTGAGTTATTTAAAAATAAAAGAAGAAGACTAACTCAGGTAAATACTCTCGACTTATTTTCCCTATACGGGCTTGGGATACGGAAATTATTACCGCTTGGTCAAAATGGGGTCGATCGAATGCCCACTTGTGGCTAGTAAACCCGCATATATCGTTTTAATCAGTTTTATTTGATAACTTCAACATCGGGGGTTAAATTACCGTGTCCTGGATATCCTGGGCTCAATACATTAGTTATTGGCCACGACCTTAGCACGGGGTGTAGGCATACACCTTTTGATGCTCATATGCAATGTTCCCAAGACGTTGGGGATGACTCCTTAGTGAGTCCCGAGTGGTGTGTATTCAATCATGTCTCGGTTTCTGTACTGGGTCCTGTATGTATGGACAAACATGTGAATCTGATACAAGGTTGCAATGTCAACTTTACCAAGTTAATAAAAGATTTTGGTGCCGTTTGCACTTAAAACCATTTTAATTGACGATGATGTTATCAACTGTTGTCACGATACTCCCACCCGGGCCATCCGGTGTTTGGATTTCTGGATGAAAATCCGGGGTGTGACAGTTGTACCTAATGTATAGGGTTTTTTTTCTTTTTTTACCCAAAACTTTTCTTCTTTTACAATTTAAACACTTTGTTTTTTTTTTTACTTTTAACCTAAAGTTTTTTATCTTTTGTAATTTAACCCCAACTCTTTTTTATTTTCAATTTTGGTCCATCATACTTTTCATCTTTCCCAAGTTTTTCGTTTCGTTCTAAATTTTATGAGTTAACCACCGCAACTTGCGGTGCGCGTGGGGTTCAATATTTTTCCGTCTATTTTTTTCCCGTTTGACTGGCCCGTAGTAACACATCTATTTTTCTACATTTGACAAATTCGTCACAATGTGTGAGTCCTAGATTGACTTAGTTATTTTTTTTCTATGGTTTTATTTCAGTTTAATTTCTCTACAATGAGTGTGCGTCATTCAAAGATTTTATGTCTGCTTTTTACTCAACGTTATTTTTTTCCGTTTTTGTTTATTTTGATTTTACGAGTTTTCCGGTGTTTGTGGTCGCTAATAGTGGTATAACATTAGTACTACTTGACAAAGTTTTACAACAACCACTGCAACGCATAGGCTTAATACTGGTAATATTTTATAATTGCGCGCCTAATTTTTCATTTTAATTAATTGTTGTAGTTGGTTTTCATGCACGTATTGTCTACCTGGTTAATTTGTTGTTACATGTAAATAAATAAAACAGCGTGCCCGCTCATTGTAATAACGCGTCTAACTTTGCAAGTTTGTTTCATTGTTTTAATGAGTTTTGATTTTATATATACATATATATATAACTTGTTACAGTGACGTGTGCATTGAGACGATGCGTATAATACCCAAGTTTGATGCACAAATTTAAAGTCACTTTTATCAATTCTTATTGCTTGATGTTCAGGATTAGAGCTCTCTCAAAAGAAATAGAATGAGTTATCGTATACTACAATTGGAATAAAGCAACTATCAAATAGCATAACAATATTACTAGTTTTCACGTACATGTGAAAAAACACAAACTCTTTACTCGCATCTATAGATTTGTTTTGATCTTTGTTTGACAATTTTACTAAATTTTCTCTTTGAACCATTTTTTTCTAAAAATTACCGGTTTAAACTTAATCGCTTCTAATCTAACTTCATTGACTAAGGTGGTATTTGTTTTTCGAAAAAAGATCTACACAGGCCCTTTTGTCTGCGCCACGCAGACCACACACAGACATTATTATTTGTAAACTGTTTGTTTTTCCGAAGACGTTTCACTAAAAAAAGTCTGCACGAGCTCTTCTTGTTGCGGACTTGACTCATCCACTTTTAAAATATTTTAAGGTCTGCAGAGAGTTAAACACAACCACCCACCACCGTCCTCGTCAATTTTTGTGGTCAATTCTAGTAGAGACCACTATTTCTTAAACGTCTCACTTATTCATCTAAATAAAACGAATATGATCAAATGTAATTTGAAACATGAACCTAAAAACAGAGATGGTTAATTGTGGAGAATATATTTTTGCTTCCGTTATACGTCTACAAAATGCCAGGTTAAATTTTATATATAAAGTGACAAAATACATAAATAAAATTATGTATCTACTTTATATATGTATAATTTGGCTGAATCAATAGGAAAGTGTCAGACAACTGTCTAACACTTTCTTTTTCATTTATAGTATATATAAATTAGTAGAATAGAATATTCTGAAATATACAAGCTCCACCCACTTTTTACTTATATCTATAGATTATATATCTATAGATTATGAGGATACATGATTTTATTTTTAAAGAAAGGTGAAGATTTTTTATCCATTACATGGTGGTTATGATGATACATCATTTTAAAGTAAATACATAAACCTTATTCTATATTTAATTACTATAGATATAATATAAGTAATATGATTTTAACATAATTGGAGTTGAATCTAATTCACTTGGCTTATGAAAAGACTCGTAGGCTTGAGCAGGGGCGATCCTACTTTAGGGAAGGGGTAGCGGCGGTAGTGTAAATTTTGGAAAAATTTGACATTTTTTTCGATTTCGTTATCTTTTTTTATAAAATGTTACCCCTACGAAGATTTTCTAGATCCACCACTGAGCTTGAGTATACCTGAATCAAATCTAAGTCCATGTTCATTTGGCTTTCTAGAAAGCCGGTAGTCTTCTTAAGCTTAATTTGAATTCACTAAATAATATGAACTCTTTCAACTTACTCTGATAAATAAAATAAAATAAATAAATAACGGAAAATTTCTTTTAATTCATATGGTCTATAGACTTGAACTCCAAGAGCTCCCTCTTCCAAACCAGATGTTAAAAGCTTTGTTTTTGTTAATGGACTGCCACTTGTTCGTTTTTTATAATAATTAGACAAAGTATTGACTTTGAGTAGAAATTTCACTAGTTAGTTTAGAAAATCTTTTATTGGTGTGGGTTACAAAATCTCATATGAGATAAGAAATCTTTTAAGCATTGGGACATACTAGTGATTTTCGGTATAAGGCAACCAAGGGTTTGGGATCATAAACCTTTTAACAGAACAATATAAATATGAATAGTTCATATATTAAAATAAGTGCAAGAAAGCTTTAGAATTGTATTACTCTTGGTATTTTAGAGGCTAAGACGAGTAATTATTTTTAAGTTACTGAACATCATATTGAGAACAATAAGTCTTTAATTATTTATTGTTAAAAATCACAGTTTTTATACTTTTATTCGATGCTAATTATATATCGTGATGAAATAAACCGCCAAATCTTAAATTAAGAAAAGAAAATATGTTTAAATAGTTATCTTTTCACTAATAACTTTGAAAAATATATATGTTTTAATAGTTATGTTTTCACTTATAACTTTGAAAAATATATATGTTTTAATAGTTATCTTTTCACGATAACTTTATAAGCTATACAGATTTCAAATGAAAAAAAAAGGATAGGGAACTAAACGAAGGACAAATATATCGTAGTAAATTAGTATTTGATGTATAAGGTTACTCGGTGTGGGTGATAGGTCTTCTTAGAGGATGATCCGTCACGTCAGCGCCATATAGGATATGTGTGAGAATAGGCCTAAAGGGGATGGACCTAGGAAATGGAAGATAGGGCTACATGTATGTATGTATTGTATGTATGTATAGGTGTGTGTGAGAAAAAGAGCGAGGACGTCTGAAGGCTGCCGCGAAAGACGACGTAGGACCCAGGGAAAATGATGTGTGGGACGTCACTAGGCCTGGCCGGACTTGGACGACCCCACACCAAATAATCTAAGGATAGGTAACTCTAAATATAAGTACTAGGGAATAGAAAAATCAATTTTCCCATTTATGAATTGGAGACGTTGGCTAAAAAAATATTATTTAATTAAAAGTATATTTTGTTTTATTCATGACATTGTTACAAGTAGTTTGACTTATGTTTTTAACTTTTAAGATTAGTTTCTTTTTTCTAAAGAAATAGATACAAGCTCATCATTCACCATTTGCACACCGACGGAAAATAAACATTCCGCAGCTGCCAAAAAAACTAGAAAACAAAATTAGAAAAAAAGTTTAAAAAACCGCCGCTAATCCGTCAGTGAGAAGATACCAACGAACATCTAGTAACAGAGTTTGATTTCGTTGTTTTTGGGTGAGACAGTTTAACAACGGGCAACATGTCAGTGATCAGAGTATATGATTTTGTTATTGGATGTTTGCCTAGGTTGTTTAGTTGTCTGGCAATATGGGTACCATTGATGATGGTAAAGCCGTCGGTAATCCAGCAGAATTAAGAGAATAAGATTTTGGATTGGATTCAGATTAGACTTTTTAGTTGTTTGTCGGTGTGAGACCATTTGCACTTATTATATCAGTCGATAAAACTTTCTATAAGTATAGCCGCAAGCTTGTTGGTTAACGTCAAGCCTCTCAAGCCAAAAAAATGACAATCTCCATGTATTTGAAACATGGCATATCATTATTTGGGCGTGGTTTGTGATAATAGTTGATACAACGTTAGTGGGTTTGTTGGAATGGTGTTTGTGGCGTTTTAATACTTAGTCATTTGATTTGGAAGAAGGGGCACAACTTTTGCTACGCGACAAGGGTTGATCCCTAACGCACCATGACTAGTGAGCGCGATACTCTAAATATCAGGATATCTTATGCTCATCATCCTAAACCATAGGTATATTATTATTTTATATAATGTGGGTATTATATCCTCAGCAAGTATAATTATTTGTTTAATATTTGTAGGTTGCTGCTTTACAAGAAAACTTTGAAGTAGTGGAGGCACAAAAGGGCGATGTGTTGCCAAGAGACATGCCCATGACATGATATGAATTGGAGAGGAAATAGGAGGGGACGAGAAAAGAGAGAGGACTATGATTCTAACACGAGCTTGAACCTGAGCTTCACATATCTTGTTTGAACTAGCTCGAGAGCTTGAATGAACCTCTTATTTATATAATTTGTATTCGGTATATTGAATATAAATTTATATAATAATTTTATTATATATAAAACTATGATAAAAATAATTAAATAACATCTATTATTGACGTCCTTAGATAATAATAAATAAATTTGAAACACAAACAAACTAGTTTTAAGGTAAAAGACCTAATAAATATCAACTACATTCGGAACAGGCAAACATACCTATCAGAATATTGTATAGTTCAGATTAGTTACCAGGTATCAATCATAGGACACAAAAGCTATTAATACCAGATTTATCACTTAATATGAAATCTATTAATAATTAAACTTAAACTTTCTTGCTACTACTTCTAAGACTTCAATTAACTAATAAAGACGATCAAGACTTCAACTAATTAATAAAGATGATGAAGGGTTGAGACAATATTATTATCCAAAACTCGAACCAATGAATATTGACTAAGATTGATGACAGGTGATATTTATTAAACTATTTCAAGTCTCAGCTTTGATAATAGTGTAGGAACTGGTAACATGAATTAATATCAACTAAGGTTAATCCTATTAAACTAGAGTTAAGGGTATAGACATACCTTTAGACCTAATTCAATAAAGCTAGCATTGATATGAATTCTTAGGACTTAGGATTTCTAGACTAGTGCCAAGATTGAACGACAAACATAGTGATTTACGAACTATCAAGGTTAGCGAAATATAAAAAAAAACCTCTATTAGTTTCTATACTTTTTTATTCAAATCCTTCCCATAGGTGTCCCTCATGTTTTACCAACTTTGATGATTAATTAGCTGTTAAAGGCTAAGATTTCAAGCCCCAAGTTAATATGCGTCAATATAACTTAGAGATAGAGGATATTAAATCTAACATTCATAACTTCAAAGAAATATCAACACAACCACACAATTAACATTATAATCAATACACGACATGTACTCATAGACATCATAAGATTAATCCATAACAAACAGCTAAAATCATACTAATAAGCCAATCAATGGCCAATCATAAGTCAAATCAACAAATCATCTCATCTCGATGGTTATAAAAGAGTTTAGTCGGACATAATAAACAAATTCAAAACACAACTAAATTCATCATCAAATAAAAAATTTCAAACACTAGAAAATAAAAAGAAATAACCCGAAGAATCAAACCGTGATTTCCCTAATGTTAGATATTCAATCCTCTTGCCTTTTCTCTTCTGATTCCTTCACAACCAAGTTCCTCAGCCTTTTTTCGCCCTTCAGTCGATTGCAATTATGTTTTAGGGTTTCTATCGCATACCTTAAATAGGCGGCTCTAATTGGGCTTTGTAAACGGTACGGGTCATCCCCTCTAACTAGGTATTGGCCGCCCTTAACCTGAAAGGGCCCCATATGGTCCAATTCCTAATGCTGATCCTGTCTTCTAACTGGCGACAGTTACGATTCGTATCCTTATGGGTCGGGTACGAGTCGTACCCTTTCCTTTCTCTTAAATCCGACCTTTCCTTCAGCCTTTTTCCTTCTGTTCCAAAAGTACCCTTTTACGTTCAATTTACTTCCTTTTCACTAATTACAAGAAAATCCTCAACAATGCATTAATTGCCATCTATCGTTATCAGATTTGAGATAATTACCCTTAAATGCGAGTCTTTTAACACTAAAATGCTATGTATCCTACGCCTATATCAATTAAACATATCTATAAAACACTATGATTATGAATATATATACATATATAAGTAGTTATAAAAATACATTATAATAGAATTAAATAGTAAATAAATAATAAACAAGCCAAGCTACACCAATCAAGCCTAAACAAATTGGCGCTCGACTCATTTCATTTACACCTCCCTTTAAACATACACCAATATATACCTATATATACTATGGGACTAGAAAGCCCCGACCAAATTTATGATAAACATTTTTACTACGCTCCTAATAATGTTGGTACTTGTGACTGCATCAATCTTTTGATTATTGCATAACTAACATGTGGCAATTCATATGTAGATATATATATATATATTTTTTAATAAATAAATCTAGATTTTGAAGTCCGTACCAAGACTTTTGTGTCTAAAACGTCAACAAATTTAACTAACTTTATACACAAAACAAGTTTCTTATTTCAACAATATAATTCAAACAAACCTAACTGATGTATATTTTCAATAGAAAATGTTGATAAATTCAACAATCAACTATTAAAACAACATATCTAGATCTTTATTTTCTAATTGGTGATTAAAGTTGCAAATTTTCGAATTATAATCACATATGTGACATTTTTATATATCAAAGATGTTCAAATGTTTAACTGATGGGATATTCAAATGCAAAATTTATGAAATGTCTTTTTTTTTTTAAGTAGTCCCAAATTCAGTGCAACAAATCCTTTTGTTGGTTATGTTTCTAGATGAAGTTATGTTATTTTCGTTATAAAATCGAACCATTCTTTATTATATTTTTAAACTTCTAAATTATGTTAGATTTTGGATGATTTCAACTATTATATACAAACCAGATAAATCTTTAAAAAAAACTACATAAAATCATGTAGTATAAACATGATGAGAATGTTGAGTTAGAACCCACAACAAATCTGAACTATTTACTATATGATTTTAGAGCTAAATGCTTGGTTGGTCCCTGTGGTTTGCAAAATTGCAGACTTGGTCCCAGTGGTTCACTAATTACACGCTTGGTCCTAATAGTTGTAATTTTTGCACTCGGGTGGTCCTTATCACTAACCTATGTTAAGTTTTTCAGTTAAATATGTACAAAATTACTAACTTGCCCCGAAACAAAATAAAAGAAAAAGAACTGAACCCCCTTTATCTTCTTCATCCTCCCCCCCCCTCTTTCTCTAAAACTCACCACCCACCTCCACCGTCAGCCCATCACCACCACCACCGCCACCTTCAACCCACCACCACCTCCTCCACCGCCTCCTTCAACCGCTGCATCACCGGAGCTCCACTGCAGTGTTACCGATGGGGGTTGGGCGGTTGGCAATCGGCATGCTACACCACCACGATATCAATGTACCCACTTCCGATGAGTACCAAACGCCGCGGTGCAAGAATTGCGGGAAGGAAGATGAGTCAAGGTGCGTTTAAGAAGGTTTTAGAGAAACTAGCGTCTGAAGGTTACAGTTTCTCTGATGCAATCGATCTTAGAACTTATTGGGCGAAACATGGCACCAACAAGTTTGTTACCATCAGGAAGGTTTAAGAAAATGCGGTGTTGGTTTATGGTTCCGACTTCTTGGTTCATTGTAACTTGTATATATGTTTTAGGCCCTTTTATGAGGTTTAATGTTACCTTTTTTTCGAGCTTTCGACATTCTAGAGGTGATCCGAGCCTTTTACTTCAATTTTTTTTGTTTCTGTTAATGCAAAAAGAGCAACGCCTTGGTGAAATTTAACCGTAGATTTATCATATTTATAAACTCTGTTTTTCTTTGGTATATTTCCAGCTGAAGTTTCTTTGTTGGTATTAAAACTGGTTCTGTAAGGTTTTTGGTCGCTATGGCTTGTTCAAGATCTTGCGTTGGTGTTTGATTTGAACACGTTTATAATCTTCTTATGCTTCGGATGTAGATTTGATCAACTTGCTTATACTCTTATAATTATAAACAATCCTTTCGTACAAGCCTAGGGGTATTAAATTGTTCGAGTTCGCAGGTTGTCATGAACTAGAATTTTAAACGCATGAACCCAAATAAAAGACGAGTCTTGCAGGCTGAAATGTACAGACTCATGTAAACTAGATTTTTCTTCCTTTCTCTTTTGCATATCAACACTATACTATTACAAATTATAACAAAAAATACAAGTTTATAAGAAACATATACATGTTTTTATATCCTTCTAAATAATGTCACAAACTTTATGATATACAATTTATTTTTGTATAAAAAGTAATGTCAACCTGTGAACTTGTTAGATTGACTCGGGCATGACCCGTTTAACCAAGTGTATTCATGTTTGATTTAAAACTGACCCGAACCTGTTTATTTCCATCAATGTTATTATTCTCTATTAAAACTGATTTTGTGTGGTCCTACGTCGCTATGGGTCCTCGAGATTATGCACACTACGCATCATCGAGATTATGCACACTACGCGTTAGATTCATTCGAACACGTTTGTAATCATTATATGTTGGATAACTCTTTAAAAGAAGCACAAGTTCATTCGTATGTAGATTTGATCAACAGGCTTATAAACAATCATATCATATGTTATACTATAAGAACAAGGAGGTTTTAACAACTTATTCATGTTCAACTTCTAGATCAAACATTATTTCATGATCTTTGCCTGATCAAATCATCTTAGGTTTCGGGTTTCTTGATGACAACGTTATCCTCGACAGGCATCGTCGGTTTATCCTCTTCGTTTGGAATCAATTGTTCGGCCTTTTGTGGACTTGAAGCCCTGTTTATTATCTGCTCAAGTTGTTGAATATCGTCCTTGCGGATATGCACGATTTTTGGGCTTTCCGATGCTTTAGTATCCCCGAAATCTCTAAAAAATTCGATGTATTGAGACAGAACCTCAGCCTGAGTGGATGCTTTTTGCAGAATCGAAATGTCATTCCGGCTTCAGTTTTCCCAATGGAGTATAACCTCACAAGAACCGCAGCAATCCCGTTGCAGATCCGACTATAAATATAGTAGATCTCAAGCATGATGCAATTCATCGCCAGAAATTCACCGGAGAAAATGACCGGTGATGCAGCGGTTGAAGGAGGCGGTGGAGGAGGTGGTGGTGGTTTGAAGGTGGCGGTGGTGGTGGTGATGGGCTGACGGTGGAGGTGGGTAGTGGGTTTTAGAGAGAGTGGGGGAGAGGATGAAGAAGATAGGGGGGGTTCAGTTCTTTTTCTTTTTTTTATTTGTTTAGGGGCAAGTTAGTAATTTTGCACGTATTTAACTGAAAAACTTAACATAGGTTAGTGATAAGGACCACCCGAGTGCAAAACTTACAAATATTAGGACCAAGCGTGTAATTAGTGAACCACTGGGACCAATTCTGTAATTTTCACAAACCACAGGGACCAACCAAGCATTTAACTCATGATTTTATTAAAAAGTTACAACATTAAGAGGTTATGATTATGGTTATGGTTATGTAATATTCATTGTCCTAAGTAACTATTAGTTTTTTCTAACTTTCGTGGATAGGTCATATTTGTGGACGGATATCCAACACTTACAAGAATATATAATGTCATAGTGTATCCAACCTGGTTAAATAAAAGTAGATGGTTAGGCTAATACAACTATGATATTGTCTCATTAAAAATTTGTTAGAAAACCTAGCGAAAATGATTATGATCAAGAAAGAAAAAATACGGCATGTATTTTCTCCTCTGGTGACCACATGATGACTTGACATCCATATGTCGACGCAGCGCAAATTAGTGGACTAGCACAGGAAGTGCCTTGGCAAATTAATATGTTAGGGTTTTTGCTTTGAAATAACTTGTTAAACATAACACATTTCCATATTATAAATTAGTAACTTTTTGTTGCATTGTGATGTTTTACCGCAAACATATGGAGTTTTTCAAAAAAAAGTTTATTTTTTCATTTATAACCCAAACATTTTCATATTTTGTATTTTAACCCCTTTTATTTGTATATTTTTATGTACATTTTTGTATAAATTCGAGTTGTTCTACATTTCGACGTTAACTTTTTTGGGAAATGATTCAGGTCAAATATAATATGTTTTCGTGCTTATTTTTTGTATATTTATTAAATTTTGGTTCGAACCGAATGGAGTCATAATCCGTAAGCTCTAATTAATCCCTTTCGACTACACGTGTCATTTTTTTCTTCATACCCGTTACGTTTTCTATGTATGAGTTAGGTCACATATAATACGTTATGATTGTATGATATGAATTTGATTTACGTTACATTTTGATGCAATCACAATGCTTATAAAAGTTACGTTGATTTCAACTAGATACGTCGAAACGTATGTTTTCATATGGTTAATGCATCACATATGGACTAATCCATTTAATGTTACGATATACCCGCTCCGCAACGTAGGCGGGTGAAACACCCTTTATATATATATATATATATATATATATATATATATATACAACTTTATATATATATGTAGCATTAATAATTTCAAAATAGACAAGTTAACAAAACATTTTATATGTTATAATACTGATAATACATAACCAGACAAACTAAAACGGAAGCTTGGAATTTTGACATGTTCGGTACTTTACGCATGGCTTGATCTTCATCGTGACTTGACTTGTGATCTCTTTCAAAGCTGAAAGTACATAATTCATTAGTTTCACGTTCAATTGAAACGAATATAACTTAATAACTTAAACAAATAATAAAATTAAGAATTTGCAAATACTGAGTGGCGTCGGCAACGGCAATATGCCGCGTCGGCGATGCCACGTAAAAATATGCGTCGGGTTAGAACCACCGTAGACAGTGGCATAAGGCGTCGGGTATTTTGCATTGCGTCGGCGACGGCCATACCAGGCGTCGCCGACGACACTTACTGCAGAATTTTTATTACTGTTTGTTTATTCACCCATTCGACCCGTTTCGCGTGTCGTGTATCATCATATGACTTTGGATTTAATAAGTTTCGTCCACAAAGTGTTCTTCTTTGCTTTCATTGCTGTAGTGTCGTCCTCACTACTGTTTATAGCAATCTAACCATGTATGTATATATTTTTATGAATTTCGTAAGTTGGCACTTTAACCAAATTTTGGCCAACATACTTACTAACTCTGTCCATTCATGTAAAACCACTGATTATATTGTATCCTTATATTCGTAATAAGGACTTTTGGGTTGCGCATTCATTACCCAGTTTTTATGTATGTAAATTTCTTTCTTTTCGATTTTACCCATCAACCATAATTCACCAAATATATTTAATATATTATTTATTTTGACCCGTTTGGTTATTTTAGCGAAGTCCATCGCTGATTCACCCAAACCTTTATCTAATTCTTTATTTTGACCCATTTGGTTATTTTAGCGAAATCCATCGCTTATTCAACCAAACCTTTATCTAATTCTTTATTTTGACCCGTTTGGTTATTTTAGCGAAATCCATCGCTTATTCAACCAAACCTTTATCTAATTCTTTGTTTTGACCTGTTTGATTATTTTAGCGAAATCCATCACTTATTCAACCAAACCTTTATCTAATTCTTTTTTTTTGACCTGTTTGGTTATTTTAGCGAAATCCATCGCTTATTCAACCAAACCTTTATCTAATTCTTTGTTTTGACCCGTTTGGTTATTTTAGCAAAATCCATCGCTTATTCAACCAAACCTTTATCTAATTCTTTGTTTTGACCCGTTTGGTTATTTTAGCGAAATCCTCGCTTATTCAACCAAACCTTTATCTAATTCTTTATTTTGACCCGTTTCTTTCGGTTCGATTGTGAGAAGTTCCTCACTTGTAAATTAACCGAATTTTGTTTAGGTTCGCTTCATTATTTAATATACATCACTACAAGGATCGTAATTAAAATTCTACAAAGCAATAGGCCACGTACCTTAAAGCTTTCCTTTTAAGCGTGTATTGGACTTGGCTTGACCTTCCTTAGCTCCACTCGAGTCGCCTAATTAGTGCAACCCAATTATTATTAGGAACTCGTAATTCAAGTCTATGACATGTAAACTTGCCAACAATCAATCACAAGTCCTCTTTATATAATTTCATACACTATCAATATCAAATCTTTCATTAAAGCATTTTGTCAAACATCTTATGGGCATGAACGTAAAACTTTTCGTTTTTCATAAATTTATGAATTTATAAACCCAAATCTCATATTATTATGAATCCACCATCATAGAATTTAATCTCTAATGCAACTTATCTATTTAGGATTTCATGTCAAGCTAATGAAATTAACAATTTAGCTTCTTTCATGTTAAACATCAAAATCCGCTTATTCATTCAATCATATATAAACCTTAACATATGAGTTATGCTAGAACCTTCCCTAGTTTAGCAAACATTGTGAGTTTAAACACTTATTTGTCATGAATTCTATCATAAGATCTATAATTTATTCCAGAACTTAGATTCATGGTTCTTCTCTATCAATCATATTTCACCAAACTAAGAATTTCGACATACCTTATGATCTCCTTGATTAGGTGATCACTAATTTTGACTCATGCACTGATTTAGGGCTTGATTTCTCTTCCAATTTGAAGGATTATGAATTTTAGGGTTGAAGGTGTTCTTCCTTCTTCTTTGCTTATTTTGGTCGACCTTCTAGACACACATTTATGTGTGTTTTTTATTTTAATTGCTTATTTAAATTAACTAGTTTCCCCAAGTGTCTAATTCGGTCCTCCAAGTTTGGTTTATTTTACGTGGGCACTATCTAAATGTTTTCATTAGTTATTAACAAACAACTAATTAGTTTTTAAATCCTTCAAAGAGTTATGGATGTACTATGTTTTTCTTACATCAATATAACTATATATTATATATACTTTAGGGATATTTTCAAGTCCATTTCCTCTTAAAGGGGTTCTCTACTAACTGGGTTAAATGCCCCTGATTAATTATATAATTTAATATTTTTAGGGTGTTACAAATCTATCCCCCTTAAAAAGGGTTTCGTCCCCGAAACACGTATACGTACCGAAAAGAGAAGGGTAGAATCGTGTCATTTCTTCTTCAGGCTCCCAAGTGGTATCCGCACCCTTTCGATGCTCCCACTTGACTTTTACTTGATTTATTTCTTTGTTCCTTAATGCTTTGACCTTTCGGTCAAGGATTGCTATCGGCGTAGCCACGTAATTGAGTTTGTTGTCTATTTCTATGTCGTCATATTGAACGTGAGCTGTCTCGTCAGCTAGGCATTTTCGCAGGTGCGAAACCTGTAACGTGTTGTGTTTCTACTTAGTTCTTTTGGCAGTTCTAAATGGTATGCTACTTTACCCATGTAACATTTGTCAAAAACGGGTTTTCCAAACCCGCTCCGTTTGTAATCGGATATCAAGTTATAAATGTTTCGTTGCGTATTTATGTCCATTTTAATTTTTAATGATGCATAATTAATAAATAAACTAGAATATAAAAGTTATAATTGATAAAAAGTAAAAATAAAATATAAAAAGAAAACTAGGCTGCCGGGACTCGAACCCGGGTCAGCCGGGTTTAAGCTCAAGTCTTATCACACTCACATATAACCACTCCGCCACTTGATGTTTTCTGTAAATTCTAGGAAACAATTAAATTTTATAGTCAATCATAAATCAATCCGGTTACGCTAACTGTAACCGAAATCGGTCACCAAACGTCCAAAAACGTTTGATTGTTCGCGGTTTACCGATTATAAACCGATACACCCGACACCTCCAATAAATTTAGCTTTGAATGGACTTGAATTCATGTGGGATCGGTTTTAATAACTGAAAAGTCTGCAATTCCTGAATTACTTCAATCATTGTCCCCTCTAGCGACTCAAACACATTCTGCAAACCTTCAATTGCATTTTCGCACAACTTTCAGTTCGCCGGAGAAGCTATTTGAACTCGCCGAACTTTCGCCGGAAAACCGTGTTTTCCATCAAATCAGTAAGTCTCTCAATTCTTTCATTGCCTATCAGTTGTTAAGTTATTGCTAATTCAAACCCTTCAATCGGAATCAATTTCAGACGTCGATATCGGATAATTTCTTCTCGCCGGAAAACTTCTGAAAATTCTTATCTTCCGCTGTAAAACGGTATAGACATTCAAACCTTCTGATAACTCTTGTTTAATACTTAAATTCCTCGCTTAGCTAATCAAAACTGTTAATTTATTCGCTCAGTCGAAATCCGTAAAAACAGAGCCGACGACTTGCCGGAGTTCTGAGATAAATCGTTCTCCGGTATGTTTACTTCTAAAAATTGTCTTTGCCATTTCATTTTAGTCTTTTGAATGTTTGTCAATCAAATTAAACAAGAAACAATAGAGTAATCGTAGACTGTAATTCGGTAACGAAGAAGACGAAGTAGGTTGATTATAAGTTTATTATAATTTGGATATTATCTCGGGTTAGACACACAGTCCAGCGGTGGACTGTGTGCACACATATATCACACGTCGCGAGTTCGATCCTTGATACACACACACCCTCTGTAATTAAAATGTTCTTTTTCTAAATGAACCGGATCCTTTTCGCAATTAGATGTTAAGTATAATAAAAAATCCGTATATTAACCAAGTTAGACACACAGTCCAGCGGTGGACTGTGTGTAACGTTAAAGCACAGGTCCCGGGTTCGAGACCTGTTGACGGCACCGGTTTGATAATTAAAATCTTTTTTAAAAATAAATGAATTTTGAATAAACTGAATTAGTATATAAATATAATTAAAAACATGATTATTTCGGGTTAGACACGTAGCTCAGTTGGTAGAGCTGCGTGCACGCGTACGGGAGATCTCGGGTTCGAGTCCTGCCCGGCGCATACATTTACACAATAAAACCGGTCAAACAGTCAATGGTCAACGGTCAACGCAAAAGTCAACATTTTTTTTATATTTTTATTTATTTAATTTAATTCAAAAATCAATTAAAAATACTTAAAAATAATGTTTTTAAAGATAGGAAATAGCCTTAAACTCACAAAAATATATCTAAAAATCCTTATAAAATTATTAATAAAATCCACTCATTAACTATACTTTTCGTTATTATTTAGGTTAGTTAATCCTCATTGTTCAATCCTTCAAACTCGTGCGCATCTCATCATCTCCAACCAAACGCACCCAATGTGAGTGAATCTCTACAAATTCCCCGTTTTAATCACGTTTTTGGGGTGTATCATGTGTCTTACCATTTATTATATTTAAATCATTGTGCATACATCATATCATGAACAAATGTGTATTCAGCTTGTATCAACTGTTGTGTGGTTATTGTTTAGATTTAATTTATTATTTTCAGTACATGCAATTTCATAGGCCGCCGCTCCCCATTACATTATGAGCGTTGAGCAGTTCCCCATTACATTATGAGCGTGAACCTGGCGTTGCCAACATACGATCGGCTCCGTTTGATTGAGCCTTGATCGCACAGACATTCATCATAGGCCGTCCGTTCCCCATTACATTATGAGCGTGAACGTGACGTTGCCAACATATACAGTTTCATTCATGTTATATATTCATGCAAGTTCATATGTTATTGTATGTTATAGTTGTGGTTGTTATTGCTATTGTTTGATTATTTACATTTGCTCACATATGACTATTGCACAGTTTTTCCTTGATAAAAAACAAGAAATCAATAATAAATGTTTATCCAACAAGGTTCACTCGCCAACTTATGTTGACCCAAAAACCCCCATTTTTACACATGATACAGGTGAACCAGCTGCAGCAAGAAACATAGGATTGGCTTAGAAGAATAAACTGGTTTAGAGCTTGGATTGTTTAGTTGGATATTTTTCTTTGTATTTGTATGGACATGTTTGGATTATTGAGAATGTAATTTTGACTTTAATAAATATGAAACATATTAGTAAATATCATGAGCTTTGGTGATAACCCAATTATGCCCCGACTCTTATTCCGCTGCGGGTCGGGTGTGACAGATTGGTATCAGAGCCATGACTATAGGGATATAGGATAGGTTATTAGGCCCTTAGAGCCTATACTATAGTTGATTAGAAATTTTAAGATTTTTGTGTGTTACATGCAAAATTCATGATGTTTATATGTTTTATGTTTAATGTTACATTCAATATTATGCAAGCATGTTCATAAGTACATATTAGTATATAATGCCTATCATGACTCATATTCTCATAACATATCATATCAATGAAAGCACACATCACATCATTTTCATGATTGTTTTTACAATGATTTTTTTGTATTTTCAAATCACATCAAAGTGAGTTCTCATGACGGGCATGTAGTAACTGGAATGGTACAAGTACCGGTAGTCGGAACGTCCTGTCTAGGCTGGCATTCGTATAAATCCAAAATAAAGGACCAGTTTGCCTACCTGGGGACTAACGATGAGAGTACGAAGTACCTACTAGGCCAAAGCATGCTATACCAAACGTCGTGTGAGCTAACCCCACTTTGAGTTGTCATTGTGTCTACACCTGGACACATTCCGACCATACATCTCGTAAACATATTTCGTGGTTTTCATTCGGGTGATGCGAGTGTTAAATCGCCAATACTAATGTGAATCCTACCAAGCCAATAGACATGGGGGCCCACATGACTATACAGGTGAAGGTATGGGGGACATTTGAGGCCCAACATGAGCAAACCCAAGACATCCTATGGATGTAGTGCATTATTGATATTTATGTTATTTTCATTTTCTTTAAGACACATGACACCTAAAAAGACTCCATAAACTCACAATCTTCTTATGTATGTTCCTGTAAATGTCGGCTAGACAACAACGAGGGGTAAAAGATCAGGAAGGTCTCACGAACGTTTGGCCACTCAAATCGCAAAACAAATGGCCGCGGTGCTTCCTGACATTGTGGTTCAAGTACAACAAGCTCTCGCCACAATTCCACCAATCCTCCCCAGCAAGAAGACCAGAACATCGGCAACCCTCCTACCAAAAAGTGCTCATATAAACATTTCAAGTCTTGTGATCCTCCTAAATTTGAAGGGACCGAAGGGGTCACTACTCTCCTCCACTGGTTTGAGGAAATGGAAAACACCTTCCTCAACTGCGATTGTCCCGAGGATCGCAAGGTACGATACGCAACCGGGAGACTATTTGGGGTAGCTCTTACCTGGTGGAATACTGAAAAGGGTAAGAGGGGAATCGATGATGCAATGGCCTTAACGTGGGAGGAGTTAAGGGAAATCATGACGAGGCGATTCTGTCCTAGAAGTGAGAATAAGAAGCTAGAGGACGAATTTCATTCTTTAAAGCAAAAGGAGGGAGATCATACTTCCTACAACAAGAGGTTCTTAGAGTTGAACCAAATGGTCCCTAACTTGTTCACCCCAGTTTACCGTTTAATCGAGCATTATATTCGAGGTCTTCCCTCGAAAATTCAAGATTCAGTTCTCAGCACTTCGCCAGCAACACTTGAAGCTGCTATGGAACTAGCTACGGAACTGACCGAGAATCGAATTCGCAACGGTAAGTTTAAAGAGGAGAAAAAGAAAGCCCCCGTTGAGGGCCAAACTACAAACCATTCCACCTCCTCCTCTAAGTTTGCTAACAAGAGGAAACGTAACACCAGAAAGTTCGCTGTCACACAAACCAATTTCCCTATCCCTGCTCTGCACCCATTACCCAAGTTGCCCCCTCACCTGCACCATACAAAAGGCCATACTCTGGCCCATTACCAAAATGCAACCGTTTCCAATACCACCACTTTCCTGATCATCCCTGTCAACATTGCACCGGTTGTGGTCGCGCAGGTCATACTGTTCAAACCTGTCGCATACCTCAGCGAACGAACCGCCACCAACCTTCAACCCAAACCCACCAACAAATAATGGGTCAAGCCCAACAACCCCTACTACTACCACCTACCCAACATTTAGCCCAATCATACTACCAACCCAACTATCCCATGGTACAACCTATGCGGGCTTGCTACAATTGTGGAGACCCAAGCCACTTTAGAAACACTTGTCCACGGTTGGTGAACATTATTCATGCTCAAGCCCAAGCCAATCTGGTGAATCAAGCTAACCAAACTCCTCCACCTGCAAGAGGAAGAGCTTTCAACATCAACGCTAATCAGGCTAGAGCTGACAGCAATGTGGTTAACGGTACGTTTCTTATCAACGGTAGTTATGCATCCATGTTGTTTGATACTGGCGCGGATAAAAGTTTTGTGTCTTTAGAGTTTGAACCCATCCTAAACCAAAATCGTGATAAGCTCATGGAATCCATAACAGTAGAAGTTGCTGACGGGGAACCGGTCTCATTAAACTCTATTATACGCAATTGTACTCTCACCTTAAACGACCACGATTTTCCAGTTAACCTTATTCCTATGAAGTTGGGAAGCTTTGACATTATAATTGGTATGGACTGGCTCAGCCAACATCAGGCTGAAGTGGTATGCCGCGAGAAGTTTATACGCATTCCTCTTCCAAACGGTCAGACTCTACGAATCTTTGGAGAAACCCCATCGAAAGGGCTCAGATTAATGTCCTGTCTTCAAGCCCAAAAGTATCTTCGCAAGAATTATGTCGCATTTTTAACCCATGTCGTCAAAAAGGGAACCATGGAGAAGAAACTCGAAGACATCCCAGTAGTAAAAGATTTCCCGCAAGTTTTTCCTGACGCCATTTCAGGACTTCCTCCCGTGAGAGAAGTCGAATTTCGCATTGATCTTATACCTGGTGCTACACCAGTTGTAAAGTCTCCTTATAGGTTAGCCCCCTCTGAAATGCAAGAACTAGCCAGTCAATTGCAAGAGTTGACTGACAAAGGATTCATACGTCCTAGCTCCTCGCCTTGGGTGCACCTGTCCTTTTTGTGAAGAAGAAAGATGGATCGTTTCGCATGTGCATCGACTATAGAGAACTCAACAAGTTAACGATCAAGAATCGGTATCCATTACCTCGCATTGATGATCTTCTTGACCAACTTCAAGGCGCCAGCTGTTTTTCAAAAATCGACCTTCGATCTGGTTATCATCAACTCAGAGTACATGAAGAAGACGTCCCAAAGACCGCTTTCCGAACTCGTTATGGTCATTATGAATTCATGGTCATGCCATTTGGTTTAACCAACGCTCCAACTGTCTTCATGGATCTAATGAACAGAGTCTGCAAACCCTATCTCGATCGTTTTGTTATAGTCTTCATCGACGACATCCTCATTTATTCAAAGTCCAAGTCTGATCATGAACGGCATCTTCGACTCATCCTTACACTTCTAGAGAATGAAAAGCTTTACGCCAAATTCTCCAAATGCGAATTCTGGTTAAAAGAGGTACAATTCCTTGGACATGTAGTCAATGACAAGGGAATACATATCGACCCCTCAAAGATCAAAGCGGTACAAGAATGGCAAGCGCCACGTACACCAACTGAAGTAAGATCTTTCCTTGGTTTTGGGTGGTTATTATCGCCGTTTCATTTCAAACTTCTCTCGCATTGCTGTACCACTCACGGCTTTAACTCATAAGGGAAAGCCTTTCATATGGGGACCCAAACAAGAAGAAGCCTTCCAAACCCTTAAACAAAAACTCTGTGATGCACCAATCCTCACTCTGCCTGAAGGTTGTGATGACTTCGTGGTTTATTGCGACGCGTCAGGGCAAGGACTAGGCTGTGTTCTAATGCAAAGAGGAAAGGTTATAGCTTATGCTTCAAGACAACTCAAGACTCATGAGAAGAACTACACCACCCATGACCTAGAACTTGGAGCCGTTGTGTTCGATCTTAAGATATGGAGACATTATCTCTACGGTACTAAGTGTGAAATATACACTGACCACAAGAGTCTTCAACATATCTTCAATCAAAAGGAGTTAAACGCAGGTCATACTGTTCAAACCTGTCGCCTACCTCAGCGAACGAACCGCCACCCAGCCTTCAACCCAAACCCACCAACAAATAATGGGTCAAGCCCAACAACCCCTACTACTACCACCTACCCAACATTTAGCCCAATCATACTACCAACCCAACTATCCCATGGTACAACCTATGCGGGCTTGCTATAATTGTGGAGACCCAAGCCACTTTAGAAACACTTGTCCACGGTTGGTGAACATTATTCATGCTCAAGCCCAAGCCAATCCGGTGAATCAAGCTAACCAAGCTCCTCCACCTGCAAGAGGAAGAGCTTTCAACATCAACGCTAATCAGGCTAGAGCTGACAGCAATGTGGTTAACGGTACGTTTCTTATTATATTTAAATCATTGTTCATACATCATATCATGAACAAATGTGTATTCAGCTTGTATCAACTGTTGTGTGGTTATTGTTTAGATTTAATTTATTATTTTCAGTACATGCAATTTCATAGGCCGCCGCTCCCCATTACATTATGAGCGTTGAGCAGTTCCCCATTACATTATGAGCGTGAACCTGGCGTTGCCAACATACGATCGGCTCCGTTTGATTGAGCCTTGATCGCACAGACATTCATCATAGGCCGTCCGTTCCCCATTACATTATGAGGGTGAACGTGACGTTGCCAACATATGCAGTTTCATTCATGTTATATATTCATGCAAGTTCATATGTTATTGTATGTTATTGTATGTTATAGTTGTGGTTGTTATTCCTATTGTTTGATTATTTACATTTGCTCACATATGACTTTTGCACAGTTTTTCCTTGATAAAATAACAAGAAATCAATAATAAATGTTTATCCAACAAGGTTCACTCGCCAACTTATGTTGACCCAAAAACCCCCATTTTTACACATGATACAGGTGAACCAGCTGCAGCAAGAAACACATAGGATTGGCTTAGAAGAATAAACTGGTTTAGAGCTTGGATTGTTTAGTTGGATATTTTTCTTTGTATTTGTATGGACATGTTTGGATTATTGAGAATGTAATTTTGACTTTAATAAATATGAAACATATTAGTAAATATCATGAGCTTTTATGATAACCCAATTATGCCCCGACTCTTATTCCGCTGCGGGTCAGGGTGTGACAACCCACTCGATCAATAATTTTAAAAGGCCCAATAAACCTTGGACTCAATTTACCTCTTTTTCTAAATCAAATAATCCATTTCCATGGAGACACCTTAAGCATTACTTTATCACCGATTTGGAATTCAATAGGTCTTCGTCTTTTATCTGCATAACATTTATGTCGGTCTTGAGCTGGTCTTAAATGGGCCCGGATCGCATCAATTTTCTCGTTTGTGGCTCTAATTATATCTTTGTGAGCAAGTTCGCGGGGGCCTACTTCACCCCAACACACCGGGGTTCGGCACTTCCTACCTATAGCATTTCATATGGGGCCATGCCAATACTGGAATGGTAGCTGTTGTTGTATGAGAATTCAACTAATGGTAAATATGTATCCCAACTACCACCAAAATCAATTATACATGCTCGAAGCATGTCCTCTACTGTTTGAATTGTTCGTTCGCTCTGCCCATCAGTTTGGGGGTGATAGGCAGTACTAATTAACAGTTTTGTGCCCATATGTTTTTTAAAATCGTGCCAAAACTTCGAAGTAAACCGGGTGTCCCTATCGGACACAATCGATATCGGAACTCCATGGCGTGCTATAATCTCATTTATATATACTTCCGACATCTTTTCTGAAGTATAAGTCTCTCGAATTGTAACAAAATGAGCACTCTTCGTTAATCTATCGACAATCACCCAAATGGCATCGAATCCTCGAGCCGTTCGAGGTAGTTTAGTCAATAAATCCATGGTTATGTGCTCCCATTTCCACACTGGTATTTCTAATGGTTGGAATTTGCCATAAGGCTTTTGATGCTCCGCCTTTACTTGCAAACAAGTTAGACATTTCTCGACATATTTTACTATATCTCTTTTCATTCCAGGCCACCAATAGTTTTGTTTTAAGTCTCTTTACATTTTGGTTGCTCCCGGGTGAATTGAATAATGTGATTTATGAGCCTCGTCGAGTAAAAGATCTTTTATCCCACACGTGTTTGGGACCCAGATTCTACTGCACCGCTATTTTAGTCCGTTCTCCCCGTCTTCGATATCTTTTACTAACCCCTTTATCCTCTCTTTTCCCAGCTTTTTTCCTTCATTGCTTCTTCTTGCGCTACTCGGATTTGTTCCAATAATCCCGAAGTAACCATGAGTCGCATAGATCGCACTCGGATAGGTACGTATTCTTCTTTTCGACTAAGGGCATCTGCCACTACATTGGCCTTTCCTAGGTGATAATGAATTTCATAGCCGTAGTCTTTTACCATCTCCAACCAACGCCTCTGTCTCATATTTAATTCTTTTTGATCGAAGAAATACTTTAGGATTTATGACCGGTGAAAATAGCGCATTTTACACCATACAAGTAGTGTCTCCAAATTTTTAAGGCAAACACTACCGCCGCTAATTCCAGGTCATGCGTCGGATATTTCTTTTCGTGGATTTTTAACTGTCTCGAGGCATAGGCAATCACCTTGCCTCGTTGCATAAGTACGCACCCAAGACCTAGGTGCGATGCATCTGAATACACTACTAAGTCGTCAGTACCATCCGGTAAAGTCAGTACCGGAGCACTGGTCAACTTTTCTTTAAGCGTTTGGAACGCTTTTTCTTGTTTGTCACTCCAAACAAACTTTTCGTCTTTGCGGGTTAACTTAATCAATGGCGAGGCAATCTTTAAGAAATCTTGAATGAATCTTATATAATAACCCGCCAGTCCTAAAAAGCTTCTTATTTCTGAGGGATTTTTCGAAGGGATCCATTTAGGCACTGCTTCAATCTTGGACGGATCGACCAATATTCCTTCAGCGCTAATGACGTGCCCAAGGAATTGTACCTCTCGAAGCCAAAAGGCACATTTTGTAAACTTTGCGTAATGCTTTCGACCAATATTCCTTCAGCGCTAATGACGTGCCCAAGGAATTGTACCTCTCGAAGCCAAAAGGCACATTTTGTAAACTTTGCGTAACGCTTTTCTTTTTTAAGTGTTTCCAATACTTCACGCAAATGTTGCGCATGATCTGCCTCGCTTATTGAATAAACAAGAATATCATCGATGAACACTATCACTGATTTGTCTAACATTGGCTTACAAATCCGGTTCATAAGATCCATGAAGGCTGCGGGTGCATTTGTTAACCCGAAGGACATTATGAGGAATTCATAATGTCCATATCATGTACGGAAGGTTGTCTTAGGTATGTCTTCCTCTTTCACCATCAATTGGTGGTATCCCGACCTCAAATCGATCTTCGAGAACCAACTCGCTCCTTGCAATTGATCAAATAAATCATCGATCCTTGGAAGCGGGTATCGATTCTTTACCGTAAGTTTGTTTAATTCCCGGTAATCGATACACATACGCATACTTCCGTCTTTCTTCTTCACAAATAACACCGGCGCTCCCCAAAGAGAGACACTAGGTCGAATAAATCCTTTGTCAAGCAGATCTTGTATTTGCGATAACAATTCTTGAAGTTCTGACGGTGCTAATCTGTATGGTGCTTTGGCCACCGGTTTTGCACCTGGGATTAGTTCAGTTTTAAATTCCACCTCACGTTCAGGTGGTACCCCCGGTAAATCCTCCGGAAATACTTCTTCAAATTCTTGTACAACTGGCACATCTCTAATTATTGGTGACTTCATTCCCGAATCAAATATATACGTTAGATAAGCCTTGTACCCATGTTGAATAAGTCTACGGGCTTTCGCTATTGAGCACATGACAGGGTTGCCACTCTTTTCTCCATAAATATTGACGTGCTTCCCACTCGGAGATACTACTTGTATCTCTTTACAAGAACATATTACATTGGCGTGGTAACAGGACAGCCAATCCATTCCAATCACTACTTGGAATTCCCCCATTGACATAGGTATTAAATCAACTAAGTAGTCCTCATTCTCGATGCTCAATTTGCAATTTTGACATATGTTATAAACAGTAAAGGTTTTGTCATTTCCTACCTCTACCTCTAAGGGCATTGGTAATTTTGTTAATTGAAATGATGGGTGTTTAACAAACTCGTGTGAAACAAAAGATTTGTTTGCACCCATATCAAATAAAACATGAGCATGAATTAAATGGTAAAAGTACCTGTGACCACTTCGGGTTCAATTTTTGCTTCAGCTGCCGTTATTTGGAAAGATCTTGCCCTTGACTTTGGGACTTCTGTCTTCTTGTCAGTCATAACTTTCTTTCCTATCAAATCCGGGCATTCCGATTTCTTATGGCCCGGCTGATAGCATTTGTAGCATACAGATATCTTGTTAGGACAATTGAGGATAAGTGTCCAGTCTTTCCACATATCACACACGGCTTATTTTTAAATAACATTCACCCTTGTGAGCAGGCTACAAATTTTTCAATTTGGTGTTCCCCCTTTTATGTTCATCCTCTTTGAAATCTCATTCTTCTTTGGTTTCTTTGTCGGGCTTGGATTTGTATACGACGCCTTTCTCTCTCCTCTTTCCACTTGTTTCTTTAGCTCAATTTCACGTTCTCGAGCGGCATTTACTATCTCGGTGAGATGTTCATATTTCGAGGGAGTCATAAACTCCCTATATTCTGTGCTCAACATGTTATAATAATAATAAATCTTCTATTCTTCCGTTTGCACCAATTCTTCACAAAATCTAAGTTTGTCGAGGAACACCCCCGTGATCTTATCAATCGTCTCGCCTTTTTGTCTTAGTTGAATGAATTCTTCTTTGATTTTGTTGATCACGGCTTTTGGGCTATGATGTTTAAGGAAAGGCACCTTGAACTCCTCCCATGTCATGGTTCTCGTGGTTTCGACCCCTTGTTCTTTTCTAAAGTTGTCCCACCAATCTTTTGCTTGACCCTCAGTTGACCGGTTCTGTAAGCTACGAAATCGGTAGGGTTACAATGGGTCCGTTCAAAAACTCCTTCAATATCGCTTATCCAACGTTGATAGATAATCGGATCTACTTCCCCATTGTAAATCGGGGGTTTACACGCCATAAATTTGTTGTAGGGACATGCTTTTCCTTCTTTAGCCTTGCCTCTATCTTGATTAAGGCTTTCCTTTATTTCATTCATTCGTTCTTCTATTGTTGTCAGCATCGTTGTTTGAAATCTTTCCATAAACTCGGGTAAGGCCGCTTCCGGTGCTTTTTCGACTTCTTTGGAAATCTCCTCTGTCATTAGAGATACCGTATCCTCACCCATTCCGTCAGACATCTCTTTCACCAAAATGTCCATAACAATTAGGTAAATATTTTGCTTAATTCTTTCCGTATTGTTATATGGAACTTAATGCTCGTTACTCAGTATTACTTATCATGTATTACTCTTTTTCGGTTGATTAAGTACATAACTCATATCAACGACTTATACTTTGTGTATTTTCCAGATTCGAGTGTATTAACATACTCTTCCATACACATTAATTCATCTTCTTTTCCATCATTATTTTTTTTTGAACTTCATTTCATATCTAGTCCTTACTAGATGTTTTGATCAAGCCTTTGTCACACCCCGGATTTCCAACCCCGAAATCCAAACACCGGTGGGCCCGAGTGGGGAGTATCGTGACAACAATTGATAACATCATAGTCAATTAAAAATGGCACAACAGAAGTCTTGGAGTGAATTTACTATTACAAACCAAATGTTCGAAAATACAAAATAATATACAAGCTTGTAATAGAAGATCCACAGGCGGATCATAAATTGTACATGGAAAGAATACAAAACAGACTTTGGGCAGATTTAGGATTTGCAAGATCCTCTAACACTACCGAGCACTTCCGGCCTATTTTCGTATTGTACCTGCAGATTAGTCTTTTGAAAATACGTCAGCTTTCACTGGTAAATACACCCAACTGACTCATTTTGAAAACATTTCGAAAATGTTTTAAGTGCGTATCAGCACAAAAATTCTTTTTATAACTTGGGTTAATTGACCGTCCAACCTTGTTAACAGATTTACTTGTTTGTCATACATATGGGGCTCGGCACGAAAACCGAGACATAATTAACGTACACACCACTTTGGACTCACGAAGGAGTCAATTCCTCCCAACCTTGTGGGAATGCATAATTGAGCGTCTATCGGGTGTATGCCTACGCACGCGCTAAGGTCGTGGCCATTTCGATTGTAATGAACCGAGGATATCCAGGACACGGTATTTAACCCCCGATGTTTAAATTATCAAACAAAACTGACTAAAACAGAATATGCGGATTTCTATCCCGAACCAGCGTTTGATTAGTCCCGTTTCCGACCAAGCGGTAATAATTTACCGTAACCCAAGCCCGTATAGGGGAAATAAGTCGAGAATATTTACCTGAGCTAGTCTTCTTTAAATTTTTAATAACTCAGCTGTACACAAAAAGGAGTAAGTGCAGATAGCATTTACCGGCAAGTCCCTAGTCTGGAATATGGCATAAACTAACCAATTAAATACTAATGGTCTTTATTTAAGTCATAGACTTAGACCGACTAGCGTACTTGATCAAAACGTATGACGCTAGATTAAATGATGATTGGATAGAATGTAGTTTAATCCCAACAAGTACCTTAACTTGTTTAATATGGGTAAACTATTAACATTCTGGATTTTGAGACTTAAATGACAAGGTTGAACCCGTTTTGGTTAATTTCCGTAAAATAGTTACATATACGTAACCATGCGTATATTAGCGATATCGGGTAACCGGATAAGTCATGGATTTCTATATGCCATTATATTTTAAATAAGTTAAGATATCAGTAGGATATCAACTTATATGCCCGTTAAGGTTTTAAAACGAAATTATGCCTCATAAGGGCATTTCGGTAATTATATATCGTATAAACGGAACTTGAATATATTTTAAGTTTTATCATCATAAGTATTCTGGAAAAATATTTTATTTATGATATAATATCAGTAGGATATCAATTATATGTGTAAATTTTCTTTTATGACCAAACTATGTACCGAAGGGGCATTTTTGTCATTTTACACATATTTTATAAATTATTTGGGATTCTGAGTTTACAATATGTACCTACTATAAATATGTTTAAAATAAGTTTTAAAATCAGTAGGTATCAAGTCTTGGTCAATAATATGGTTTAAAACCATATTATGCACCGAAAAGGCATTCATGTCGTAATATGACGTCTTTCAGTGATGTTAAAGTCAGATTAAAATGTTTAAAATACGTTATTTAATATAACATATCAGTAGGTAAATGATTTACCTTAAAAAGATTTGATTAAAACTATTTTATAAGCCACAAGGGCTAAAATCATCAATTACCGACATAGTTTAAGTATCTGCTTGAAAACTCAGTTTATAACTTGGTTTAACATCCCAAATAAACCTACTTATAATATTACATCAGTAGAAACTTATTTCAAGTTCATTACCATTTAAAACCTTGTTTTACGCAAAAAGGGCATTTTGGTCAAAGATGGCATAATTATGGAACTTGCGCATAAACTTGGATTCTGATTATGATCATGTAATATAACCTCAGAGGGTTATGTTACATTATATAATGATTATAATGCAACTTTAGATCAGTAGGAAATTTATCTAAATCAGGTCAGAATCTAAAGTCAAAGCAGAAGTCAAACTTCACGACTTTCGGTTGCGAACCGACCCTAGAACTGAAATTGACGAGCCAAACATGTTCTTACATGTTCTAATAATTATTACCAACTTGTTTAAGTGTCAAAACAGGTTTCATAACATGTATAAGATCAATTTATAATTTTTCCGAAAAATGGCCTGTTTGACTTATTAATATCATAACTTTGACCCTTCAATTGGTCTAGCAAACGTGATCTTCAGAAGGTACCCTTTATAGGGATTAACACCTAACTTATTACGATCACTTAGCCATGTTCATTTCGAACAATGGCTGGACCATAATGGTCTTAACCGAAAGTCAAAACGTTTGCCGTAAAACGCTTGACTTTTGGCTATAAAAGCCTATAAATGAAAATGCACGAGCAAGGAACACTTACAAGAGGTTACTACAATGCAAGAGAACTAAGTTGGATGCTCCTTTCAGCTAGGAACTTCCAGAGGAGGGAGAAGAGTGATTTAATGAGAAAGGTGCAAGTTGAAATGGTGAACTTAAGCACCTATTTATAGTTGGAGAGCTCAAAGGAGGTGAAGCCAGGTGTTTAGGGGTGTAAGAGGAAGCTTACAAGTGTCCCAAAACGTGGCATAGCTGATTACAAGTCCATGGTTTCGATTTAGTGGTTTTTGGAGCTTTGTTTGGCTGCCAAACAAATTTTCTGCAGCAGAGGCCTTCTCGCGCCCCGCGAGGGTCCCAGGCCTGGTCTCTCGCGCCCCGCGACCGCCCCACGGCCAGTTTCAAAGTTTGACACTTTAGACCCTAAACTTTAAAGAGCTTTTAAAAACCTTTTTAAGCACCTTTTTGGCACTTTTAGCCCTCCGTAGCCAATACTTGGCATACCCGGGATTATGCTCGGACATTGTCGAGCTCTTGGTTCGTTAAAAGGTCACTCAGAGGTATAAATTAACATGTTGACATTTTAATCCCTCCATTATCCAACTTTCACATATTTACAAAATTGAACTCTCGTCCAACAAATGGCATGTATGAGAGTTTAGGACTTCACAAAAGATCACTCAGAGGCTTATGATAAGCATGTTGATCCTGTTGTCACTCAGAGGCTGGGCATGTTGACATATCAGTCACTCAGAGGCCAAATTTCAAGCATGTTGACATATCAGTCACTCAGAGGCTAATGATTTAAGCATGTTGACATATCAGTCACTCAGAGGCTAATGATTTAAGCATGTTGGCATATCAGTCACTCAGAGGCTGTTATTTATGCATGTTGACATCGGATCGTCACTCAGAGTCTCAGATTGAGCATGTTGACGCCTTTAGTCCTATTGGTCTTTAACAGACTATATTTAAAAATACAACACGTGTCACTATACTATTGGACACGATTTTACAGGGCGTTACAGCCTTGCACCAAACATATTTCGTTTTTAACCTTAAGCTCTGATTACCAACTTGAAACACCCTTATATATATATATATACAACTTTATATATATATATATATATATGTAGCATTAATAATTTCAAAATAGACAAGTTAACAAAACATTTTATATGTTACAATACTGATAATACATAACCAGACAAACTAAAACGGAAGCTTGGAATTTTGACATGTTCGGTACTTTACGCATGACAAACTAAAAATCTCTTCTTTCACTTCTCCATACAGAAATGCAGTCTTTACATCCATCGGATAAACAGTGAATCCCATGTAAGATGCATAAGTAAGAAGATCCGAATAGCTTCAAGCCGGGCAACCGGAGCATAGACTTCATCATAATCTAGACCTTCACTTTGTCTAAACCCCTGGACTACTAATCTTGCTTTATTTCGAACAATTACTCCTGCAGAATCTCGCTTGTTTCTGAATATCCATCGAGTTCCGATTTTGCGTTTCCCTTTCGGCAACTCAACAAGCTTCCATACTCCAAGCTTTTCAAACTAGTTCAGCTCTTCATGCATAGCATCTACCCAGCCTGGTTCCTGCAAGACTACATCAACAGATTTAGGTTCAATTTGAGAAATGTAGCATGAATATAAGCAAGTATTAATAGTTCCAGATTGGCTTCTGGTTTGAACTCCAGCATGGATGGAACCAATCACATTCGAAATGGGATGATTCCGTTGAACACTCGTAGGGATGGCAAATTCTGGCAAACTGTCGTCTTGATTCGAATTGGTGTTGCTTGACTCCCCCTCATTAGATGCACCTGTGCTATTAGCCACAGAAGTAGTAGCCATACAATCTTCAGGAATAGGATCATCGAACATTCCGCCTAATGATGCACCTTCGGGGGAGGCCTGGGACGAAGTTGAAGGATGCTCTATGAAGACCATTCCAGGTGGATCTGTGGTATGGCTCCTAGAACTCCCTTCAGCCTCTTCTTCGTCTTCAATATCACCAACAAAAAGTGGTTGCTTAAATGAGGATACACCTACATCTGCGGAAACACTTGACAGAATATTAAACGATGTAAACAAATCAGCAGAATCATATAACCAGTCTGGACCAACTCTAGCATCCGTAGCATTTTCTTCTAGCCATTCGATGTTGCACGACTCGACGACTTTCTTTGTTACCTTATTGTATACTCTATAGGATGATCCTTTAGAGTATCCAATGAAGAAACACTCGTCTTCCTTGGCCTCAAACTTCCCATTGGAGTCCATGAGTAATAGAACACATGGACAACCAAAAATGCGGAAGTGTGAAACCGAGGGCTTACGACCTTTCAGAATCTCATAAGGAGTTTTCATACGACGTTTGTTTACTAAAGCATGATTCTGGATGTAACAAGCCGTGCTAACAGCTTCAGCCCAAAAGAAAATAGGAAGCTTCGAGTCGACCAGCATGGTTCGTGCTGCCTCGATGAGAGTATGATTTCTTCTTTCAGCCACTCCATTCTGTTGTGGAGTTCGAGGAGCACTATACTGTCGAGCGATTCCTTTTTCAGCGCAGAGAGCATCCAAGGTGATATTTTTGAATTCGGTCCCATTATCTGATCGGATAGCCTTTACCTTTGTACCTGTTTGATTCTCAACCAGAATGATAAATTGTTTGATCAAGCTTGCAGTCTCGTTCTTGTGGCTTAGAAAGTAGACCCATGTATATCTTGAGTAATCATCTACTATTACGAGACAGTAGGACTTCTTCCCAATGCTAAGAACGTTCACAGGACCAAAGAGATCCATATGAAGCAACTCAAGCACATCTTTGGTTGAGGGTACTGGGTTTGACTTGTGAGGCGTCCGATGAGCTTTACCCTTGGCACAAGCAACACATTTCTCTATCAACATGAAGTCTTTTATCGGTAACTAGTTGACCTTTTGCAATACGATTCAGATTCTTCATGTTAACATGCCCAATACGACGATGCCACAACTGACCATCATGTTCAGATATCTTCGAGAAAAGGCAAGTAATCTCTTCACACGGTTTCTTATTCATGTCAATGACATAGGCATTTCCTTTCCGTTCAGCAGTCATTAAAACCCAGTCATCAGGAATCACAATCCCAGGCTTCAGCACTTAACATCCCTTTTTTTGTAAAATGAACTGTATTTCCTCTGTCACAAATCTGCGAGATGCTCAACATATTATGTTTCAGTTCAGGGACATAATTCACATTTTCGAAGCTGAGTACTCCATTCTGCAGAGTTCCTTTCAGCGTTATTCTGCCTGACTCTCCACCCGCAAAGGAGACATGTCCACCATTAAATTCTTTAACATTGGTAAGCTGGGACAGATCTCCTGTCATGTGCCTAGAACAGCCACTATCCATGTACCACAGTCGCACGATAGTCCTCCACAGTTGTTCTTGCACGAAAGAGCGGAATTAGAGAGTTTTTGGAACCCAAGCCATAGTTGACTTGGGTTTGCCGTTAGCATTCACATACGATACCTATTTCCAAATAAAATTGTTTTCGTTTATAAGTGTTAAGGGTTTCATATGTTTCACTGGCGGCTTAGGTGTGGAAGATTGGGGAACCTTAATTTTGGGTTTCCAGTAAAACTCTTTTCCATCTTTAATTATCTTGTTTGGAAAACCCTTTTCTCGATTTAATTTGGTTGCAATCCAATCTTTATCAGAAGGTTTAGCCTTTGGATGGCTATTTTTCATTGTCTCAGACTTGGTAGTCTTCATAGACTCAAAATAGCGTTGTCTATTCTGCGTAACCTTCTGATTTTGTGTTGATTTAGCATTTAGTTGCACAGTTGAATAAACACAATTTCTAGCTATGTGGCCAGGAATTCCACAATTGAAACATGTTTGTCGTTTCAATATATGGAGTTCCTGAGATCTTGCAGCAGTAGCAGATCTGTTGGGTCGAACTGATTTGACTTTCTTTGCTTGTTTGGCTTGTGACCCCTGTGCTTGTTCTGAGCCTTCTTTGGTTGCCTTGCTAGCTTTCTCAGAGCACGAAGGTACCTGTTGACAAGAACTAGTACAGGTGTGAGATTGAGATCTTTGATGATGGTTTTTTATTTTATCATCAGAAGATAATTCATCATTAGCTTCTGATTCAGAAACTGTTTTGAGTGACTCATTGTCAGATGTGAAAATATTTGCTTTCTCAAAATCAGTTTCCAAATCAGACTCACAAGATTCTGAATTAACTTCATAATTTGAAATAATTTCTCGACCATCTTGTGAAAGAGTTTTCGAGGTCTCACTTGAGGAAGTTTCATCAGAGAGACTTGTAGAAATAGATTCTGAAAGATGATCAGAAATAACTTGTTCACCATTTTCATTTTCAATAGATGATTCAGCATTATCAACAATAGGACACGACATATCACATTCAATAGTAGCTGAAAATAAATCACCACCATTCAAAGTATCTAAAACATCACCACAAGATTCCAAGTTTTCGCCCAAAACATCAGGCCCAACGCACATAGTACTAAAAATTTCGTGAAATAAATTGTCAGGTTCAAAATTATCAGAATTTGCATCTGATACAAACTCTTGTTCAACGATACTCCTATCTTCAAGAACTATTTCATCTGCAAAGGAAGAAGAAGCATTAGAATGTTCAACAAAATTATGATTAAAATTCATTGGCTGATCAAACTGTTTTCCACTAGGATTACAGCTGACCGATGCCTTATCTGTCTTTTGACCATAAAACATGTTGTCCATCTGGACTACTTCTTCTTCAGACATAGGCAAATAGGTGTAATTATGATTGAAAGGAGGAGGCACATTATTATAACCTAGTCCACTTCCTTTCTTTCTCTGTTGATACACCAGTTGCTTGTCACATATTCCCTTGGCCAATTTACTGGAAGCATCAAACCTTTTTATATTGATTTCATTTATAAAAAATTTTGTTTGATTTCTTCCAGTTCTTTGGTCAAGGTACTTATTGTTTCTCTTGCATCATCGTATACACAACACTTGATGCTCAGATCTTGTTGAAGTTTAGAAATATCTTTTCTTTGAGCTTCAATTTTCTCTCTGAAAAGTCTTTCATTCTTCTTTAATGTATCATTTTGTCGTTTTAAATCATTCACATCTAAGACTAACTCTGAGTTGTGTAAACGATATGATTTAACAGTAGCTTGACAATCAAGAGTGCATAGATAAGAACTTACCTCCTCAGCAGTAAGACCATGAACCTGAGTCATAAAAGCCATGTTCAGGTATAGTCCAGGTATGGTCCACAAATTGATTGTGAGTCGAGATCTATGAGTTGAGACAACAATCTCGAGTGAAAACCAGATATCGAGACCCAAGTCGAGACCTTAAATGCGAGAAGAGATCACTTAGTTGCGAGTCGAGACAGCAAGTAGAAACCAGAAGAATGTGAGTCGAAACCGGAATCGAGATCTCTCTTCAATGATGAGTAAAGACAACCAGTCGAGACAAGCAGATACAAGCTGGTTGCGAGCCGAGACCGAAACAGCTGCTGTGAGTCGAAACTGAAACAACTGCTGAGAGTCGAGACTGAAACAACTGCTGGAAGATAATGCTGGTTGCGAGTCGAAACCTCAAGATACCAGTCGAGAATGAGCAGATTGCGAGTAGAAACCACAGATCTCGAGTAGCAACCTGCAAAACAAGATTAGATCAAAAGCGCTGCAATCCCTGAATATCAGCACTTTCCAAAGTTCAAAAGATTTTCCTAATCTTTTGATTTTCCAACAAATCTTCCGGCAAATCAGCAAACAGAATATCTTTGAGCAATTGAACCAAAATATCAATGATTTTGAAGAGCAGTAGATGAACAGATGATGAACACTTAACCCCAAACTTGCGAATACTTGAACCTGTTGAAACACTGATCAGTAACAAATGAAGTCTTGAATCTATATGATATAAACCAAACCAATATAGAGGTTTCTTGGCTCTGATACCAATTGTAAAACCCAAGAAGGATCGTTCAATGATATCAAACAACCTCGTGAGAGTGCGGAAATCAATCACAAGGTGATTCAAACAATAATAGCAACGAAACACAAATAAACTGTAAGAATAAAATACTTGCCTTCACCGTCAAGATGACTGATACAAGACCTTGTGTTTGCGGTTTCGGCTTTTCTAGTAATTGCACAAACTGGTCCTCTCTAAACATTTACTAGGGACATGCTTATATACTATACATGACTTGAGACCAACCCTAAAGCCCAAGCAAGCCCAGCCGAAACCAATACATTAGCGACCCAATACATTTCGACCCATAAACATTATAAGCACTAATACAAGATTAACTATATCTTATGCATAAACCTTTATGTTCTAACATTTGCATTAGCACACAGCCCATACCGGTGTGTGATGCATCACAATAAACAACAAAATTCTCAATACCCTCAGGTAGAGATAACACGGGAGCGTTGCTTAACTTGTGTTTAAGAATCTCAAAAGATTCTTGTTGCTTTGGACCCCAATTATACCTTATATTCTTATGGGTCAAGGAAGTTAAAGGAGTGGCTATTCTTGAAAAGTTCTCAATGAACCTCCTATAGTAACCAGCCAATCCCAAGAAACTACGAACCTTCGTTGGGGTCTTGGGCACTTCCCAATTCATTATGGCCTCAATTTTGGTGGGATCCACTTGGACACCACGCTCACTTACCATGTCTCCAAGAAATTGGACTTCTCTAACCCAAAATTCGCATTTAGAGAACTTCGCATAAAGTTTCTCTTGTCTTAAAAGTTCTAGGATGCACCTAAGATGTTTCTCGTGATTAGTTTGACTACGAGAATAAATAAGTATGTCGTCTATGAAGACAATGAGAAACTTATCCAAATATGGTTTGCAGACTCTATTCATGAGATCCATGAACGCTGCTGGTGCATTTGTAAGCCCAAAAGGCATCACCAAAAATTCAAAGTGACCATAGCGGGTCCTGAAGGCTATTTTGGGAATATCCTCACTTCTAACCTTCAATTGATGATATCCAGATCTTAAATCTATCTTAGAAAAGTAACTAGCCCCTTGAAGTTGGTCGAATAAATCATCGATCCTGGGCAGAGGATATCTATTCTGAATTGTTAACTTGTTCAGCTCAGATAGTCGATGCATATTCGCATCGAACCGTCTTTCTTCTTTACAAACAAGATAGGAGCTCCCCAAGGCGAGGAACTAGGCTGTATAAAGTCTTTCTCCAAGAGTTCGTCTAGCTGCGTCCTCAACTCCTTCATCTCTGTTGGTGCTAGCCTATATGGAGCTCTAGCTACGGGTGCTGACCCGGGTAGGATATCAATCTTGAACTCCACTTGCCTGTCTGGAGGTAGACCTGGTCATTCTTCTGGGAATACATCGGGATACTCTGAAATGACTGGGAGGTCTTCCATGTTTGGTTTAGGTTCATTTATGGTAACTTGTGCCATGTAGATGACGCATCCTTTTCTCAAACACTTGGATGCATTAAATAATGACACCTTGTCCGGCAATCCATAGTGTGAGTCTCCGGGTATGGTGATCATTTTGCCAGATGGGGTCTTAGTTTCGATGAGCTTTTTATCGCAAGCAATATGGGCTTGGTTATGTGATAACCAATCCATGCCTAAGACAACATCGAACTCTGCCAATTTCATTGGCAGAAGAGAGATAGGAATGGAATGATTCTTAATGGATATAGAGCATCCATCAAGAATGGAAGAAGCAGTTTCTAAGGTTCCATCGGCGAGTTCTATCTCATAAATTTTGTCTAGAGTTCTTATGGGCAAGTTTAATAGTTTACTAAACTTATGGTCAACAAATGATTTATCCGCACCTGAATTGAAAAGAACTCTAGCGTAATTATTGTTAATGAGGAATGTACCTGTTATGACATTGTTGTCATTAACGGCCTCCCTGGCATTCATTTGAAAGGCAAGGGCATTCCCCTTCTTGGCCTCTCCAGGCTTTGCATCATTACTTTTAGGTTTCTTGGGGCAATTGTATGTTATATGCCCTTTTTCGTTGCAGTTGTAGCAAACTGCATCCTTAAGATCCTTGCAATCTAGGGTCTTATGCCCCCTTCTTTTGCAGATACCACAGGGTTTGGTTTGTGGGTTTATGCTACACTGTCCCCAGTTTCTATATTTACAGTTCTTGCACAGAGGTTTGTCATCAGACACGTGCTGGTTCTTTTTGAACCCGAAATTTCCTTTCTTCTTAAATCTTTGGGAGTTATTATCCTCCTGTTTCCTCTTCCCGTCAGTTTCAGTCCTAATTGACTTTTGTCTTACCAGATCTAGGGTGAGGGAAAGAGATAGGTCTACAGCAGTCCTATAGGTAGCAGGCTGAGCAGCCTTTACCATGCCCTTAATCTCGGGCGCCAATCCATTTATAAAACGCGCAATGCGTTTGGATTCGGGGGTGATCAAATAGGAAACTAACCTAGATAGGGAGTTAAAGTTAGAAACGTAGTTCCGACAATATAGGTTTTTCATTGAAAGAGACAAGAAGTCTGTCTCTAACTTCTCCACCTCATGGGTTGGGCAGTAAGTTTCCTTTACCAATTCAACAAACTTGGACCATCCCAAGTTATACAGGTGTATCTTACCTGTTGATTGAATCATGGCTTTCCACCATATTAGGGCATCGCCCTTGAAGGATTGTGATACATACTTGACCACATCCTTATCAGCACAGTTGCTGATATCACTATCGTCTCCTCTCGTCTAGCCACTTTAGGGCTTCTACAGCTCCTTTCTCTCTGTTAAAGTCTCGGGGCTTACAAGAGACAAGATACTTATAGGTACATTCGTCCTTAACAGAACGGGACTTTTCATTAAGATCTATTTTCTTTGGTTCACTCTTCGCATTTGAAGAGTGAACGGAGCTCTCCCTATGAGCTGAAGATGGTGTAATAGATAAAGGTCTAGAGCGAGTGGCACTCGACTCTCTAAGCCTTTCTATGGCCTTTCCCATGGCCCTTTCCACAGCCGCATCAATGCGATCTTGAAAATTTTCATCATCTATATTTTTGTTTTCAGCTTTGTTAGATTCAACATTTCTGTGGCTACTTTGTGCTTCGTTTGAGTTAGCCATCTTTAAGTCTTGGTTTCTATATACCAATAAAACTTTATTTAGCCATGGCGCACCAACCATATCGGCTTTCAATATTGTATATAACAATCAATTGCCTATACTAGTGTGAATAACATCACAACTCTTAGGCTTAACGTATCTATATTTGGCCTAGGTCTTAATAGGACCATCATAGGCAAATTACAATTTGGACATAGTCCATATATCATTGGACAGTGGATCGCAATGTCACAACTGTCATTGTCATTATTGACAATTATATAGCTCATAGGCTTCTCCCTAATGGACATAATATTTGGGCGCATTGGCCGGTCATATCAGATGTATATGGCATATCAGCCTGTCCCGTTGGACAATTAATTGGGCACATTGGCCTACATCATATTAGATGTATATGGCATATCAGCCAGTCCCGTTGGACAATTAATTGGGCACATTGGCCTACATCATATTAGATGTATATGCCATATTAGCATATCCTGTTGGACAATTAATTGGGCACATTGGCCTACATCATATTAGATGTATATGGCATATCAGCCTGTCCCGTTGGATAATTAATTGGGCACATTAGCCTGACCGCTAGTGTGGTTCCTTAAGCCACACTACCAAGAGTATGAACATTTCTTAATGTTACATAAGAGTACCTTAATAATTGATTAATGGTCCCGGTCACCTTCGACCTTAACGACCTTGGAGGTTTGGACCTAGTCCCTTACTCCTGGATAGAAGGATAACTTCCCTTAACTATCCTGATAGAAGACCCCTTCGTACTTAACTATCACTTCTTGGCCAATGTGTGGTCTGCGCCACTTGGCATAATCAATCTATTAAGGTCTTTTGGAATTATATAGCAGAGCATAAATTTCGAGTAAAATCGAGACGCTCTTTTTCAAGAGGATGATTTACATATATATAATTCCAAAAGTACTTCATTAAATTTTTTATTAGAAATTACAATACTAGAAAATGAAATAAACAGTCCATGCAAGGACTTAAAGGAAATAAACATGTCCACACAGGGACTAAAAGAAATAACATTGTCCTCGCAGGGACTACATATAATTAAAAGAGACTTCACTCGTCCTTCTTTCCCTTGACTAATTTGGAGAGTTTCTTGAAGAACTTATTCGTCTTCTTCTCCGTTTTCTCCGCCTGTTGCTGCATTTCTTTCATCCTTTCTAAGGCCTCATTAATGGCCTCAAGTGATGGCGGAGGTTGTGGTTGAGGTTGTGGCATAACCGGATACTGGTATCCATAAGTTGGATATCCAGTTGTGGATAAGTAAGTGGGAAAGGAAATGGGTAAAGTGCATTGTGCATAACCGCCTGCATGTATGGGTCTTGTGACCAGGCTTGATAGTCTACCGGCGTAGACGGGTTAAAAGGATCATATCCAGACGTGTCTGGGTACTTGGGAGTTGGGTTAGTATAACCCATTGGTGGTGGTTGAACAGCAGGTGTTGGTATTGGTTCCACTATAGGTGGAACATTAGAGGGTCCACCCATTTGTGGGTCCTCTTGAATGGTGGGGTTTGGGCAAAGGTGGTAGTGATTCCGACCTTTTTTCCGGCACGTACTGACATACGTGCTCCACGCTTCCTTCTTGGTGGTTCAGGTGGTGGTTGAGGTTGGTCCACGGGTTCCATGTGGACATCTTCTTGAACAGGAGGTGGTTGAGAGTGGTGAGAAGGAGTGTGGGCGAAAGTGAATTGGTTCCAGTATTGGTCCCACTCATTAGGACCTTGGTAGGGCGATCCGGCATATGAGTTTGAATCGCTCGAAATGTCAATGGGATGCACATTTGATCCCGACGGCGGCATCTCCGGGTCGGAGTCCTCGTCCGGTGTCAACTGATTTTGATCGGCTGGAGGCGTGTTAAGATAATGGTTGGGGTTAAATTCTTCATGGTAGGAGTGATGAGAATGGGAATGGTGAGAATGGTAGGAGTGGTGTGAGTGGTAAGAATTTTGGGAATGTGAGGGCGAGTGTCTATTAGAGACGGAACGTCTCGCTGGTTGCCATGGAGACGAATCTCCTGATTGTTGGTATGCATCTGAGTTATGAGGTTGAGGGGGAATGCGTCCCGATGGTCCTCCTCTCATTGGACCTTTTCCTCGTCCACTTTGTCCTCGTACACGTGGCGGCATTTTCCTGTTAGAAATTAATTTAAAAACAATACTAATAACTTAATAATGAAATGAGTAATCCTAGGTCAATGCCTAGACTCGGAAGTCTAAGGGATGTGTTCGTGTAAGTTTGAGACTAAACACAAAAGGCTAGTGTTTAATTCTCTCAAACGTTGGCTCTGATACCAACCCTGTCACACCCTGGATTTCCAACCCCGAAATCCAAACACTGGTGGGCCCGGGTGGAGAGTATCGTGACAACAGTTGATAACATCATAGTTAATTAAACACGGCACAGCGGAAGTCTTGGAGTGAAATTACTATTACAAACTGAGTGTTCGAAAATACAAATAATATACAAGCTTGTAATAGAAATCCACAGGCGGATCATAAATTGTACATGGAAAGAATACAAAACAGACTTTGGGCAGATTTAGGATTTGCAAGATCCTCTATCACTACCGAGCACTTTCGGCCTATTTTCGTATTGTACCTCTAGATTAGTCTTTTGAAAATACGTCAGCTTTCGCTAGTAAATACGCCAAACTGACTCATTTTGAAAACATTTCAAAAATGTTTTAAGTGCGTATCAGCACAAAAATCTTTTTATAACTTGGGTTAATTGACCGTCCAACCTTGTTAACAGATTTACATGTTTGTCATACATACGGGGCTCGGCACGAAAACCGAGACACAATTGACGTACATACCACTTTGGACTCACGAAGGAGTCAATTCCTCCCAACCTTGTGGGAATGCATAATTGAGCGTCTATCGGGTGTATGCCTACACCCGCGCTAAGGTCGTGGCCATTTCGATTGTAATGAACCGAGGATATCCAGGACACGGTAGTTAACCCCCGATGTTTAAATTATCAAAGAAAACTGATTAAAACAGAATATGCGGATTTCTATCCCGAACCGGCGTTCGATTAATCCCATTTCCGACCAAGCGGTAATAATTTACCGTAACCCAAGCCCGTATAGGGGAAATAAGTCGAGAGTATTTACCTGAGCTAGTCTTCTTTAAATTTTTAATAATTCAGCCGTACACAAAAAAGACTAAGTGCAGATAACATTTACCAGCAAGTCTCTAGTCAGGATTATGGCATAAACTAGCCTATTAAATACTCACGGTCTTTATTTAAGTCATAGACTTAGACCGACTAGCGTCATGATCAAAACGTATGACGCTAGATTAAACGATGATTGGATAGGATGTAGTTTATTCCCAACAAGTACCTTGACTTGTTTAATATGGGTAAACTATTAACATTCTGGATTTTGGGACTTAAATGACAAGGTTGAACCCGTTTCGGTTAATTTCCGTAAAATAGTTACATATACGTAACCGTGCGTATATTAGCGATATCGGGTAACCGGATAAGTCATGGACAAGTTCTATATGCCATTATATTTTAAATAAGTTAAGATATCAGTAGGATATCAACTTATATGCCCGTTAAGGTTTTAAAACGAAATTATGCCTCATAAGGGCATTTCGGTAATTATATATCGTATAAAAGGAACTTGAATATAATTTAAGTTTTATCATCATAAGTAATCTGGAAAAATATTTTATTTATGATATAATATCAGTAGGATATCAATTATATGTGTAAATTATCTTTTATGACCAAACTATGCACCGAATGGGCATTTTGGTCATTTTACACATATTTTATAAATTATTTGGGATTCTGAGTTTACAATATGTACCTACTGTAACTATGTTTAAAATAAGTTTTAAAATCAGTAGGTATCAAGTCTTAGTCAGTAATATGGTTTAAAACCATATTATGCGTCGAAACGACGCTTATGTCGTAATATGACGTCTTTCGGTGATGTTTATGAAAATTGATGTTAAAGTCAGATTAAAATGTTTAAAATACGTTATTAATATAACATATCAGTAGGTAAATGATTTACCTTAAAAAGATTTGATTAAAACTATTTTATAAGCCACAAGGGCTAAAATCGTCAATTACCGATATAGTTTAAGGATCTGCTTGAAAACTCAGTTTATAACTTGGTTTACATCCCAAATAAACCTACTTATAATATTACATCAGTAGAAACTTATTTTCAAGTTCATTACCATTTAAAACCTTGTTTTACGCAAAAAGGACATTTTGGTCAAAGATGGCATAATTATGGAACTTGTGCATAAACTTGGATTCTGATTATGATCATGTAATATAACCTCAGAGGGTTATTACATTATATTATGATCATAATGCAACTTTAGATCAGTAGGAAATTTATCTAAATCAGGTCAGAATCGAAAGTCAAAGCAGAAGTCAAACTTCGCGACTTTCGGTTGCGAACCGACCCTAGAACTGAAATTGACGAGCCGAACATGTTCTTACATGTTCTAATAATTATTACCAACTTTTTTAAGTTTCAAAACAGGTTTCATAACATGTATAAGATCAATTTATAATTTTTCCGAAAAATGGCATGTTTGACTTTTTAATATCATAACTTTGACCCGTCAATTGGTCTAGGGGTGCTAAACGGGTCGTGTTCGCGGGTTGGCGGGTTCAACCCAACCCGAACCCGAAAATTTTACACGAACCCGAACCCGACCCGAACCCGAAAATCGTATCATATATATGAACCCGAACACGACCCGAAGTTTTGTGGGTTGACCCGAACACGACCCGTTTAACCCGAATTTTTTAATTTTTTTTTCTAAAACTAATATACTAAAATTAAAAATTACTTAAAAAACACAAATTTATATATAATAATATCATATTTAAATTATAAAATCTGTGTTATTTCTACTTTTAAATTATAATCATGGCATAAAATACACGCCCCATTTAATTTATGAGATAAAATATATTGTAAAAAATATAATATAGTATAAATGTGTTAAACGGGTCAACCCACCAACCCGACCAGGTTGACCCGAACCTGACCCGTAAACCTAAACGGGTTCGCGTGTTCAACACGAAACTGACCCGAACCCGTTTAGACAAAACCTAAACCCGTGAATTTCGTGTTAGGTTCGTGTCGGGTTTCCGGGTCGTGTCAGAAATTCACACCCCTAAATTGGTCTAGCAAACATGATCTTCAGGAGGTGCCCTTTATAGGATTAACACCTACCTTATTACGATCACTTAGCCATGTTCATTTCGAACAATGGCTGGACCATAATGGTCTTAACCGAAAGTCAAAGCGTTTGCCGTGAAACGCTTGACTTTTGGCTATAAAAGCCTATAAATGAAAATGCAAGAGCAAGGAACACTTACAAGAGGTTCCTACAATGCAAGAGAACTAAGTTGGATGCTCCTTTCAGCTAGGAACTTCCAGAGGGGGAGAAGAGTGATTTAATGAGAAAGGTGAAAGTTGAAATGGTGAACTTAAGCACCTATTTATAGTTGGAGAGCTCAAAGGAGGTGAAGCCAGGTGTTTAGGGGTGTAAGAGGAAGCTTACAAGTGTCCCAAAACGTGGCATAACTGATTACAAGTCCATGGTTTCGATTTAATGGTTTTTTGAGCTTTGCTTGGCTGCCAAACAAATTTTCTGCAGCAAAGGCCTTCTTCTTGCGCCCCGCGAGAGACCCAGGCCTGGTCTCTCACGGCCCGCGACCGCCCCACGGCCAGTTTCAAAGTTTGACACTTTAGCCCCTAAACTTTAAAAAGCTTCTAAAAACCTTTTTAAACACCTTTTTGGCACTTTTAACCCTCCGTAGCCAATACTTGGCATACCAGGGATTATGCCCGGACATTGTCGAGCTCTCGGTTCGTTAAAAGGTCACTCAGAGGTATAAATTAACATGTTGACACTTTTAATCCCTCCATTATCCAACTTTCAGATATTTACAAAATTTAACTCTCTCGTCTAACAAATGGCATGTATGAGAGTTTATGACTTCACAAAGGATCACTCAGAGGCTTATGATAAGCATGTTGATCCCGATGTCACTCAGAGGCTGGGCATGTTGACATATCAGTCACTCAGAGGCCAAATTTCAAGCATGTTGACATATCAGTCACTCAGAGGCTAATGATTTAAGCATGTTGACATATCAGTCACTCAGGGGCTAATGATTTAAGCATGTTGGCATATCAGTCACTCATAGGCTGTTATTTATGTATGTTGACATCGGATCATCACTCAGAGGCTCAGATTGAGCATGTTGACGCCTTTAATCCTTATTGGTTTTAACATACTATATTTAAAAATACAACACGTGTCACTATACTACTGGACACGATTTTACAGGGTGTTACAGCCTTGCACCGAACATATTTCGTTTTTAACCTTAAGCTCTGATTACCAACTTGAAACACCCTTATATATATATATATATATATATATATATATATATATATATATTATATATATAATATATATATATATATATATATATATATACATATACAACTTTATATATATATGTAGCATTAATAATTTCAAAATAGACAAGTTAACAAAACATTTATTATGTTATAATACTGATAATACATAAACAGACAAACTAAAACGGAAGCTTGGAATTTTGACATGTTCGGTACTTTATGCATGGCTTGATCTTCATCGTGACTTGACTTATGATCTCTTTCAAAGCTGAAAATACATAATTCATTAGTTTCACGTTCAATTGAAATGAATATAACTTAATAACTTAAACAAATAATAAAATTATGAATTTGTAAATACTGAGTGGTGTCGGCGACGGCAATATGCCGCGTCGGCGACACCACGTAAAAATATGCGTCGGGTTAGAACCACCGTAGACAGTGGCATAAGGCGTCGGGTATTTTGCATTGCGTCGGCGACGGCCATACTAGGCGTCGCCGACGACACTACTGCAGAATTTTTGTTGCAGTTTGTTTATTCACCCATTCGACCCGTTTCGCGTGCCGTGTATCATCATATGACTTAGGATTTAATAAGTTTCGTCCACAAAGTGTTCTTCTTTGCTCTCATTGCTGTAGTGTCGTCCTCATGACTGTTTGTAGCAATCTAACCATGTATATATATATTTTTATGAATTTCGTAAGTTGGCACTTTAACCAAATTTTGGCCAACATACTTACTAACTCTGTCCATTCATGTACAACCACTGATTATATTGTATCCTTATATTCGTAATAAGGACTTTTGGGTTGCGTATTCATTACCCAGTTTTTATGTATGTAAATTTCTTTCTTTCTGATTTTACCCATCAACCATAATTCACCAAATATGGTTAATATATTCTTTATTTTGACCCGTTCGGTTATTTTAGCGAAATCCATCGCTTATTCACACAAACCTTTATCTAATTCTTTATTTTGACTCGTTTGGTTATTTTAGCGAAATCCGTCGCTTATTCAACCAAACCTTTATCTAATTCTTTATTTTGACCCGTTTGGTTATTTTAGCGAAATCCAACGCTTATTCAACCAAACCTTTATCTAATTCTTTGTTTTGACCCGTTTGGTTATTTTAGCGAAATCCATCGCTTATTCAACCAAACCTTTATCTAATTCTTTGTTTTGACCCGTTTGGTTATTTTAGCGAAATCCATCGCTTATTCAACCAAACCTTTATCTAATTATTTGTTTTGACCTTGGTTATTTTAGCGAAATCCATCGCTTATCAACACACACTTTATCTAATTCTTTGTTTTGACCCGTTTGGTTATTTTGGCGAAATCCAACGCTTATTCAACCAAACCTTTATCTAATTCTTTGTTTTGACCCGTTTGGTTATTTTAGAGAAATCCATCGCTTATTCAACCAAACCTTTATCTAATTCTTTATTTTGACCCGTTTGGTTATTTAGCGAAATCTATCGCTTATTCAACCAAACCTTTATCTAATTCTTTATTTTGACCCGTTTCTTTCGGTTCGATTGTGAGAAGTTCCTCACTTGTAAATTAACTGAATTTTGTTTGGGTTCGCTTCATTATTTAATATACATCACTACAAGGATCGTAATTAAAATTCAACAAAGCAATAGGCCACGTACCTTAAAGCTTTCCTTTTAAGCGTGTATCGGACTTGGCTTGACCTTCCTTAGCTCCACTCGAGTCACCTAATTAGTGCAACCCAATTATTATTAGGAACTCGTAATTCAAGTCTATGACATGTAAACTTGCCAATAATCAATCACAAGTCCTCTTCATATAATTTTATACATTATCAATATCAAATCTTTCATTAAAGCATTTTGTCAAACATCTTATGGGCATGAAGGTAAAACTTTTCGTTTTTCATAAATTTATGAACTTTATAAACCCAAATCTCATATTATTATGAATCCACCATCATAGAATTTAATCTCTAATGCAACTTATCTATTTAGGATTTCATGTCAAGCTAATGAAATTAACAATTTAGCTTCTTTCATGTTAAACATCAAAACCCACTTATTCATTCAATCATATATAAACCTTAACATATGAGTTATGCTAGAACCTTCCTTAGTTTAGCAAACATTGTGAGTTTAAACACTTATTTGTCATGAATTCTATCATAAGATCTATAATTTATTCCAGAACTTAGATTCATGGTTCTTCTCTATCAATCATATTTCACCAAACTAAGAATTTCGACATACCTTATGATCTCCTTGATTAGGTGATCACTAATTTCGACTCATGCACTAATTTAGGGCTTGATTTCTCTTCCAATTTGAAGGATTATGAATTTTAGGGTTGAAGGTTTCTTCCTTCTCCTCTGCTTATTTTGGTCGACCTTCTAGACACACATTTGTGTGTGTTTTTTATTTTAATTGCTTATTTAAATTAACTAGTTTTCCTAAGTGTCTAATTTGGTCCTCCAAGTTTGGTTTATTTTACGTGGGCACTATCTAAATGTTTTCATTAGTTATTAACAAACAACTAATTAGTTTTTAAATCCTTCAAAGAGTTATGAATGTGATATGTTTTTCTTTTACATCAATATAACTATATTTATATATACTTTAGGGACATTTACAAGGCCATTTCCTCTTAAAGGGGTTCTCTACTAAGTGGGTTAAATACCCTAATTAATTATATAATTTAATATTTTTAGGGTGTTACAGCGGGTCTTAATGCTAGTTTATCTCCAAATAATACATTTATCTACAAGTTGTGGTTGAAAAAGATGTTCGGTCATGTATATTTGATTTTTTCAGTTCTGAATCAGCCTTCTTTCAGCTAAGCAATGCATGTCACAATTCTATCCTCATGTATCATTGTTGATACCTCTTTCACTATACCTTTAGATCCTCAAACATGTTGTGTTACATTTTTAACAGAATATTGCCTTTACTGATCATATGTGATTTTAGATCAAGTAGTTGTGACTTGTGATTGTTTCCTTTATTGAACATCATGAAAATTACAATTGTTAATCATAAAGACAAAAGTTTAAATGCAAAGTATTTTATCGTACAAACGTACGAATGGAGCGGATCAAAGTAAAAAAACGCGGTGGCATTTTCGTAATTTTACTCGTAGAATAATTATCAAAATTACTCTACAAATGATCTTGTATGGTAATTTTGATCTTATGTAGTAATTTTGTAAAATAATCTTGTAGGGTAATTTTGATCTTATTGAGTAATTTTGTAAAATGATCTTATAGAATAATTTTGATCTTGTAGGGTAATTTTGCAGAGTATCATAATTACTCTACAAACGATTTTGTAGAATAGTTTTGATCTTGTAGGGTAATTAGGGTAATTCTGATCTTGTGGAGTAATTTTGTAAGGTAATTTTGATTTTGTAGGGTAATTTTATGGAGTATTATAATTACTCTATAAACGATCTTGTAGGGTAATTTTGATCTTATATGGTAATTTTATAGAGTATCATAATTACTCTACAAATGATCTTGTAGATTAATTTTGATCTTGTAGGGTAATTACGATTAAAATAATTACGAAAATACCACTGCATTTTTTTTACTTTTCCATATCATTCGTATGTTTTGTACGATAAGATACTTTATACGAAATCTTAACGCCATAAAAGATATCCAATTTTCGACCCACTATTATGGTTGCATCCACAAAATCAACTAAGCTTATTTTTATACATGTTGGTAAAATATAAACATATATCCATGGTACATTGAATGTATCGAACTATTTGTTTTATTTCATTCTAACTAGAATTAAGCATCCTCGCGTTCTAGCAGGAACGTAAAAGCATGTCCAATGGCACCAATCTCACACAACCGTCGGCGACCACCAACGCTAAAGTTGTGGCATATTAAAGCGAAGAAATAGACCAAAATGTAAAACATTTAAAAATAACTAAGTCATCAATCTAGGACACATGTGTTACGACAAACTTGTCAAATGAGAAAAAATGGACGTAAAAACATTGAACAACACATGGACGTTGCGCCGTGTTAACTCAGAAAATTATGAACGAAACGTAAAAACGTTGAATCACACACGCACGTTGCATTATGTTAACTCGCAAAATTTAGTACAATATGTTAAACGAAAATTTGGGAAGGATGAAAAGTATAGGGGACCAAATTTGAAAGTAAAAAGTTGTGAAGTTAGATTACAAAAGATCAAAAAGATTGGGTTAAAGTAAAAAAGAAATCATTTTCGTGAGATTAAAATTGTAAGAAACCAAAATATAGAACATATAAAAAATAACAAAGTCAATCAATGACTCACGCGTTGCGATGAACCTGTGAAATGAAAAACAACAGACGTAAATCTTGAACTACACGTGGACGTCGCACCGTATTACTTTGCAAAATTATGAACGAAACGTAAAAACGTTGAACCACACACACACGTTGCTTTGTGGTAACTCACAAAATTTAGTACGAAACATAGAATGAAAATCTGCAAAGGATGAAAAGTATAGAGGAGCAAAGTTAAATATAAAAAAGTTGAGGTTAAATTATAAAAGAAGAAAAATTTGGCTTTAAAGTAAAAATAATAATTTTGTGAAGTTAAAATTACAAGTAATTTAAAGATTTGAGTTAAAAGTAAAATTTCAATTTTTTTTTTTGAAAACTACCCAAAGCATATAATATAACATTTTATAAATACAAAACTTGCTAATTTATAGTATATAAATGCCTTATATCATATTATGTAGACCAATGATGAACTAAGAACACTTAAATATAACAATTATAGACCAAGAATCCTCTCACCATCTTCTTAAAGTTGACAAAGATCCTTTCCAACGACAAGTGATCTCATAACAATTGGAGCGTTTAGTGAATGTGACTTATCGATGTAAAATATTATTAACACCTATGCTATGCATGCATCTTGGTTAATAAAAAAATACATCTAGAATCTGAATATGTTTGATTTGTAAGGTTGGTCTTTTCAAGGTATTTTATCTTATCCCTTTTCTAAGTATATAATTTCCTTATGAATGCTTCTTGGGGGTTTTAGTTAAGTTCAAACAATCTAGAACAAGTAAAAGTTAATTAAGAATGTGTGAATTTGTTAATACATAAAGAAAGCAAAAGGTTTGCTATAGATTGTTAAAACTTTGACACATGATAATTAAAAAAAATGGTATAAAAGTTTTATCGAGAAAAATGCTTACAAATTGTTGTAATAAATATAATAATATTAAATTGGAAAATAACTTGCTCCTCCAAAATTAAATCAATGGTACGCAAAAATGGTGATTATTAATTTATATAAAGTTTTTATCATATTCTTATGCACTTTATCATATAATTAAGAGTTGATACAGAAAAAGTGTATGTGATTTGTTAAAAGTAACACCTTCAAATTTAAGTTAAAAATTATATGTTTGATATTTGTTGTTTCAATTTATAACATGTTTGGTGTATAACATTTATGATAAGGATTAAATACGTAAAACTATTGTGACCACCCATAAAGGACACATGGTTGTGTCCTAAACACCACCTTGGTGACATAGCCTTATAAGTAATTATATAATAAATATTTTATTCTTTAAAACTTTAACATTAAAAATACAGTTTTAGCTAGCCAAACACCACCTTGGCGTCTTCTCTCCCCGCTCTTCTACACTTGAAACGACCAATGACACAAGGGATCCCTTCTCCCCAAAGCCTACTTACCGTTAACGGTCCCTTTCTTTTTCCTCTACGGTCTTATGGGTTTTCTTAGGTTACTATCTCCGCCACTGCAATCATCATATCCACCAGATGTGTTGTATATCAAGTCACCGACTAAGTTGCACCGACCCATGACCTGAAATATCACCGTGGATATCCGCCAAAGTGGCTAAAGACGATCTCCATGCACTTCAAGCTAGCACTCGACGTTTACATCAGTTGTTTTAGTTGCCACGAACCCACGTTGCAAAGTTGTTTTAATTCTTGTTCTTTTATGGTGGAACCCCAATTACATGTAAGGGTAAGGGGTGGGTGCCACCTTAAAAAAATAGTGCATCTTGTAACACAAATGTCGATCGACCTCCTTAAAAATTTAGTTAAACCTCTCAATCGCCCCTCAAAAATAAATCTCGGATCCAATACTGATTATACCTATGCTTGTTGAAATTTTCAACTTCTTTTCTTAATTTATATGCATTAAACCTTTTCAATCTTGTTTATGGACTTGTTAAAAGATGTTATAATATAAAAATTTTATAGAAACCATTTGCCGGCAACGCATTGGAGTGTCACATATCACAATGCATCAAATTTACCGGCTTCCCATTCCATTGTCAAACTAGAGCGACACAGACATGTAGTTGGGTGGGGTTGAATTTTAATATATTCTTTTTATTTTTTTTAATTTCGGGTTGGATTTTAATATTTTTTGTTTATATTTAAAAAAAATTTAACTCAACACGGCAATTTATAATGATTACTATATATGTATTATATCTTTCTTTTTTCTATACTAATAAATGAAAATCTTTTTTGGACACGTGTCGCTTTCTGGTACATTCTCACCTTATTTTTCTATTTATCTCTCATATGAAATAATAATGATAGTTTTAAACAAAAAATTAGATTAGTTTAATCTATGAATAATACATGGATTCTTACCTAATAATATAAAAATAAAAAGTCACTCATGCCACATCTCGTCTCCCTATTCATTTTCAGCATTTTTTCTCGCTACCTTTTTTATTAAATATACCCATCTCTTTTTAAGAATAAATGAATAATGCATTTTTTATGAAAATCCTACTTACACTAATAAAAAAACATTTATTTTAAATTCTCTCTTATTTTAAGAAAGTTTAAAATCTAATTATGTAATTTTAGTTTCAGTCAGATACCAAATGGAATCAAATTAATGTGTCCGTGTCCGTATCCAAATTTGTTGTTTAACAAAATATATCATATTACATTAAATAGTAATTAATGTATTTTCGAAACTCAATTATTTATTAATTTTTACATACTTTATATATTTTTATTTTTTAATCATTAGTATATGTAATATATTTTCCACCTACAAGATATACATAAAGATTTAAACATTTTATGTGTTAATATTTTCAACCCCTTCTAGTACACGAATTCTACGATAATGACTAATATACTCTCATGTTTAAAACACTTCTACAACTCGATAGAGAGTGATCAAATCCTTTACAAAATAGTGACCAATTTAATCGTAGTCACAACGGTCGCAAAATAACGACTACAGCCATTTCGGCTGCAAATAGTCACCAAACTTGTGAATGTTCTATTGGGAAACGGTTACAAAAATATTGAAAAACTATAAATCAATACTAGTGATAACTTCCGGTCACCAAACAATCAAAAACAAACAACAAAATGTAGAAATTAGTATTCAGTAGTAGGGATGAGCGTTTGGTACTGGACACTGGTATCGTACTGAAGTTTCTATACCGAATTATTTTCGATACAATTCGGTATCCACTTTTTGACATTTTCAATACTAGCATTTTTGGTACTTGTGAAATTATTTCATTACAAGAATAATTACAAAAAATAGTTTGATTTTATTTGAACATAAAATTATTTATGAGATTTTGGATAAAATTGAATTTGCTTGATTTGTATTTCTATAATTTTAGAATTTTAATAGATTTGTAACATAATTTCACAAAACAAACAAACGTACTCGAAAAGTAGTAAGCAAAAAAAAATCAAAATATATCGGCAAATCTGCGACTTGCAAAATGGGGAAAACAGAGCGCTAGCATATCAATCATAAAACATGATGATCACAAAATAGGGTGGTCACAAAACATATTAATTTTCAATACTAATTTTCAACTAATTTATGACCCTATTGTGTTTAAAAATATTGATTTTCAATACTAGTGTTGCATTTTGGTTGATTGCTTTGTCAATTACATTTTTGTATGAAGAACACAATAGTATCTTATTTCTTTTATCAATTTGACTTTTCAATGCATTTATTAATATATTAAAATTGCATTATTTTATTATTATTTATTAGTATGTGGGGTTAGATTCGTTATCTAATAATGCCATGCATGGACATGATTAATGAGACGTGGAAATTAAAGAAATTAGAACAATATATTTGAAACATGATTTGATGTTGACTACTTGACTTTGAGTCATTGACCATGCATTAACTAGTGTTATCCACCAAGGAGTAGTGGGTGTTGACCATTGACGTTAGGCTGCGACAAATACATCCCCACAAAATGCAAAAGACTTTCATATCATTAAGACTCAAGAGTCACAAGACTCAAAACGTAATCTCCACACAATATTCAAAACGGGTATTCGGTATAGGACCAGATACGGCAATTGTAAAGAAAACTACGGGTCTGAGACAGATAGGGTCTTAATCGAACTCGAATAATTTAATTTTTCAAATTACCCGAATCAAAATTTTCAAATAACTTTTTGTTTTGATGGAATTCGATTAAAAATTGGTCAATTCGATTAGAACTTGTAGCGGAATTAAAATGCCAATTCGTATTCAATTCGAATCCGATTAAAACTTCGAATTCGAATTAATTCGTTTTGATTCAAATTTATTTAAAATATGTAAATCCATTATGTGCTATTCGGGCTTGGTGATGAGCTATTTTAGAACTTATGTTAAACTTGCACTGGATGGTATACTCCCCATTACCCATAACCTGTTTACCTGCATCAAAACCGCATAATCACCCAACATGATCATCCGGGGTGAAGAATAATTTGGAATCGATGCGCGAAACTCCCACCAATAGCCGAATATATTAATATGTTATATACTTTTAGTTATGATATATAGTATCTTGAACTTATTAGAAAGAGTTAATATGAGTCCTTGTGGCCAACACTTTTTCAATGATGATCCTCTAATGTTTTATTATTATTATTATTATTATTATTATATTTGCATTCAAAATCTCCGCGGTTAACACTCTGTTACACTTTGAATCCTTCTGTGAACATACCCTTTGTTGTAAAAAGACTTTAATACCCCTATTGACTAACACCCAACAAAGGATAAGTTCACAAAGGCTAATCATGTGATATTGTGACAACCACAAGCAAGCAAGTTGGAGCCTACTCTATTAAAAACTTTAAGCTATTAAAATTATAAAATAGCCGAAGTGTATTTTGATATTTTCATATTTATATTAAATTCAGTTTTGTATGATTTCAGAATCGGATTTCGGATGATGGTCATCCCAACAGAGAATTTATTCCAAATTACCATAAACGGGTATACAAACGACCCGGTGGGTATAAAGTAACGGGCATTTAATGAGTATGGGACATGATCTTATAATCGAATGAGATCGAAATTAGCAATATCTTTTATTTAACCATTTTTACGATTTTTCTGGGTGGAAAACTGGAAAAGTCTGCAACAAAACAAAGTAAAAAACGATAATAAATGGGCCCAATGATCAATCTATAGCCCAACTTAGAATGGTTTGTGGTTTCCGAAAAATGATTACCCAAAAATGGTCTAAGGGTTAAACTAAGCCCAAATTAATATTGATGGATTCCAATAAGGTCAAGAAAATACCCGGATTTAGTCGATGAACCTGAGCAACCCATAAATTATTGTGTCAAAACAAATTGTAAATGGGTTGTAATCAGCTTGTAACGAGTTGACGGATTGTAATAAAAGGGTTGAACATGTCATCAGGTTGTACTAAACGAATTGAACTCTAAATGGATCATAATTGAGCTCGCCAATAGACCTCATTAATGTTTTTTATATGTATTGCAACTTTAAAAGGGTTGGCGGTCTCTGTTACGGGTTAGACATGTATATCTGAACGACTGAACATGACCTGTTAACTAAACAGGTTAAATAGGGCAACCAGAGCACAATATATAAATTGCATTAAAAAGAATTGTTATTATTATTATCTTTGCCTGCATGCCAGCTCATCGCCTCCCGCCACGTCGTGCAGTTCCGGATCGCGGACCTGGATTCTTTGAGAACTGCAGCCTCAGGCTTGACGAGCTGGGATCATGTTCATCCATTTTATAACCTGTTTTCAACATAGAAAATCTTTTTAACATTTTATAAAAACACTTGGCACATATTCATATTTATTTATGATATGATTACGATTAAGATTACAAAAGGAAACTTACTTACCTTGTAAAGCACTCAATGCAGTTGCAGCAAAGGCAGGTGTAGTGAAGTCCACAAAGCCAATGATAAGGGGGTCACCGCGCTGTCATATAGCAGAAAGAACGATTAAATTTATATAAAACAAAGAAATATAAATAATACATATAACTGGCACATTGTAAAAATTAGGGCTGCAAACGTACCAAACGTTTAGCGAACAATTCGTGAACCGTTCGGCGGGAAGTTCGTTTGTGTTCGTTCTTTTAATAAATGAACGAACATGAACAGAGGTCGCGTTCCATCTTTTTATGTTAGTGAACGCTTGGTAATGTGTTCGTTTATGTTCGATAGTTCATTAATGTTTTTATTTTTTATATTTTCTTTGAATACTTCAAATTCAGACAAATAAAATATTTAATAAGTATCATTGTATTATATATCCTATTCATGAACGCTTATTTGTTCTCATTTGTGTTCATGAACATTAGTCTGTGTTCATAAATGTCCGTTTGCGTTCGTTACCTAAAATTAACAAACGAACACGTTCATTTTCTAAATAAAGAACACGAACAGAAAATCTCATTCAGTAAGTTTTCATGAACACTTCGTGAACACATATATTACCTTAACAAACAAACATAAACAAGGTATTGTTTGTGTTCGTTCGGTTCATTTGCAGCCCTAGTAAAAATTGTCACATGTGAGATTATAGATTTTGGCTTACATGTTTTAATTCCTTGCTTATAAGCCTTACTTCCTTATACCCAACAAACGGACGAAATATATCTTGGAGCTCAAGTAAAGGAATGTTATTGGTAGGTCATCCAATGCTGCAAGACAACCGACAACATACAGGTAGGGGTGTGAATATCTGACACGACCTTAAAACCCGACATGAACCTAACACGAAATTCGTGGGTTTGGGTTTAGTCTAAACTGGTTTGGGTCAGTTTCAGGTTGAACCTGCGAACCCATTTAGCTAAATGGGTCGGGTTTTGGTCAACATGGTTAGGTTGGCGAGTTGACCCGTTTAACACATTTATATTTTATTATATTTTTTTAAAATATGTTTTATGTAATAAATTAAATTGGGTGTGTATTTATGTCATATTAAAAAGAGAAATTGTCATGATATTTTATAATTTAAATGTAATAATATTATATATATACATATATATTGAAAAAGTATATATATCGTACAATATGCCTTAACGTACGCAGCGTACACGATGGCAAAATCCCACGTTGTGATACCAAAAATGAAAATCGCATGATACCAAAATCCTATATGGGAAGGGTTTAAATGAGAACGCTAAATATTGTGAGAACCGTGAGAACGAATGAAAAAACCACGAGAACTTGGTCAAAAACAACTTAAATTCAAAATTTTTTTGCACTTATCATTATTATTCGAATACAATGATAGAAATAAAATTTACATATTTAAATTTACGTGAATTCGTAAATAAAGAAAATTTACATGTGTAAGTTTGCCATTTACACATGTGTAAATAAATTTGTTATATTTACACATGTGTAAAGAATCTAATAAGAGTGATTTTGAGAGGTGAAATGAACTATTTGATGTTCTAGTTCTTTTTTTGATATTGTATTTTAATTACAATGAGGTTTGTATTAAAAAAAAATGGTTTTGATTGGGTTTTTCATTCGTTCTCACGGTTCTCGCAATATTTAGCGTTCTCAAGATAACCCTTCCCTATATATTATAATATATATATATGTTTCTTTAGCATATTTTAATTTTAATATATTAATTTGCGGAAAAAAAAATAAAAAATAAAGAAATACAGGTTGAACGGGTCGTGTTCGGGTCAACCCGTGAATATTCGGGCCGTCTTCAGGTTCATATGTATGACATGATTTTCGGTTTCGGGTCGTGTTCGGGTTTGTCTAAAATTTTCGGGTTCGTGTAGGGTTGAACTTGCAACCTGCGAACACGACCCGTGGCAATGCTGACCCATTGAATTAAAAACAGGATGATTTGGGTTATGTTTTATATCAAAAGGGTAAAGTTTTATAAATAAATCGGTTAAAAAATAACCACTCAGAACCAAAGGATACGAGCTACTTCTCTCCGCGTACAGTTGGATGGAAGTCCTTCAATATATATAGTATTAGAAGCATCTGCAGGAAGGGGTAATGTTTCACGTGGGGTCGGGCCATCAAATCGAGCGGTGAATGGCGGTCAAATGGAAAGCCCCGGCCATTCGCTGCAAGATCTGGGCCCATGGGCCCACCACGCGCCATTCCAACCGGGTCCAGTAACGGAAGAGGATGCATTCCGATGATTCCACCACTAATGTCCCTCCCTAACCCTGAAACACCATAGCCACTAGCTTCCCCCAAAGAAAGTTTCTAAAGTCGATCATAAAAGAACGGGTTTTAACACGTAAACAAGTAGAAACAATGACTTGAATGACTGATTAAAGATTAGTGGGAAGTACTTACGGCACTCTGGAGGTAACGATCATATGCAGATCCAATAGTTTCTGTGTCGTTTACAGTATTGGTCCCACCAATATCGTTTTGTGGCGGATAATTATGCTTGTCATGAGAGAATGGCAAGCCAGAAGGTGGAAGACCTGCATTTTTCGAAAACGTAAAGTTTTTATTCAAAGTATAATGATGAAAAATAGCAACTGAAAAATTTGATTGCTTTTATTTCTAACACAAATACTAATGCGAATAAATGTATAGGTAGCAATTTTATACAGAACTAAAAAAAATACGTTCCTCGTAACTATTGTCCTTCAATCTGGTGTTCTCTATTTGTAGCAGCATCTATGTAGTTATAGCGGTCCAAAATCAAATAGTGGTCAAGGGTCAATATTTGAGATATAGGTTATCGCAGTGGGATATCAGTAATTTTATATCATGTAGAATTTATATATATATATATATATATATATATATATATATATATAAACGTAAAACATTTACAAAATTTATAGTAATATCAAAACTCAAAAGCGCCAATATTTGAAACATGGTCTAATCATAAGCCATGAAACCTTCCTCTGAGTCCATATCAACCAAGCCATCCAAAATATTGTTCAAATAGCCGTCAATAGCGCCGATAATAGCGGTTCCGCTATTCTGGACCACTAGTTGACACCGCTATTTTGAAAGAGCCCGATAACCGCTATCCCACCACTACTGTTTGCTTAGAGCAGCTTATGTATCTAACACATCAATCTAAAAGTTTAGAAATCAAATCTTGAAACCTATGTTGTGAAACGCTTGGTTTGCGTGCTGCGCTCCGATGCGTTTGGTCCAAAAATCCGATGCGCGATGCAAGCGCATCACGTATGCGATGCGCTCTTTATAAGAAAATAATAGAAAATATTTATACATAACAACTTATAAAAACATACTTAAACTAGAACAACTAACGTAATAAGAAGAAGATAAGAGTTGTGCTTTTTGGTTCAAATGAAGCATACTAAAAAACTCGACCCATTTCGAAGAATTTGGGAAAAAACCATAACAAACAATGATGTGTGCATCGGAGCGCATAATGCGACGAGCGCATCATGCGAAATCAGCGCAATATCCTCGCATCACGTAATCGCAACGCATCAGCCGTTGCGATGCGCTCTCATCAGCGCATCACGCATTATGAGCGCATTTTAAAACCAAGGTGAAACGCGCACTAGGCGCAGAAGCGCAACCCAATGCAGGAAACCATTGAGCCTGGAAAAGGCGCTATTTCGCTACGCTCGCTGTTGACAACTACGCTCGACAACATAGCTTGAAATCTAGGAATAACTGGGGATAAGTTTTAGGGTACATTGAATGAATTAACAGCCAAATTTCATATCTTTTACATATTGTATTAAACGTGTGTATCACTTCAATTCAACAAATAGGCTTCAAGGCATAAAATTCACCCTAGAATACTACATCCAATTCAAATTCATAAATATTCATGTGTAATGTAACATAATTACTTCAAATTCAACTAGCCAATGCTATTACTAACAAGCAAAAAACTATAGAAGAGAATAATGACGTCATAATATACCATACTCAGAACGAGGTCGTTTAAGCAATGAAGATGAAGAATGTAATTGATGTTGCTGTCTATAATATCCATCCGCCATTGCTGCTGTAGGTTCAACTGACGTATCGAATTAAACAAAAGCAAAAGCAATAATCTGTGAAGATATTATTATAAACCCTAGCTTTTGAGTGCTTGTAGTACACCCGTATGTGCTTGATTTGAAGATGGTACAAAAAAAAATTATAATGAAGGTTAATCATTAATTAATGTATATTTATAACCCTCACAGCACAAAGTATAGCGGATCGTGAATAGTAATATATTCATCCTTAGGAGTTGTTTTGTTTTTAGTAGAATCGGTTTTGTAATTTAAAAGGATTTGTGTCGCAGTTTTTTGTCTGTTTACATGTCGTTTGTTTGTAGTTTGTTGTTTTAACATTTTATAAATATAAATTTTATATTAATTAAAAAAATTGTTTAATGTAATTAAATTGTGTTTTAATGGAATTGGAATGGAATGGGGTTACTTTAATTTTAAAATTTCAAAGCTCAATTGGATTTGAAAAAGTGTCAGAATTCGGGTTTTCAATTCAGTTCGATTACGACTTGAGTTGATTCAATTTTGAGTTGATCCGACTTGAATTAATAAAATATCTAGTTCAAAATTAATCTTAGTTCAACGTAACGAACGTACATGTCAAATCTAGCAAGGTGCGGGTCAACGGGTATAAAAGTATTTAGAAGTAATTTAGAGGGTGTTTGGGATTGCTTATTTATCTCAAAAAGTGTTTTTCGTTAAAAGTGTTTATTGACTTATGACTTTTTTTCAAAATAATCTTTTAAAAAATGTTTGGATTACCTTTGTGGTGGGAAAAGTAAAATGGCCAAAGAGAATGGGTAAAACTTCTATATTTGGTTGTTATTTTAAAGGATGAGGTAGGATTTGTAATTTCATGTTCAAAAAGCCAAAAGTAATTTAAATAGTTATGTTTTTTTGGCTTTTGAAAAACACATTTTTACTCATTGTCAAAAAACTAAAATAAAAAGCATTTTTGATAATGCCAAACGTTTTTTTAACTTATTGGCGTTTTCAAAAAACCAGCAAGTGAATAAAACCAAACTCAATCCCAAACACCCTCTTAGTTTGTCTTTCAAAAAAAGATATATTTTAACTTATTTTGCATAATTTTTTTTTAATATATATGTCAATTGTTTATTTTTCTTATAATTCAAGGTTTATTTTCCTCATAGTTCATACTGGTTTGCCACGAATTGCATCAACAACATACTATACCGAAATCGGTTTTTTTCTATAACTATTACAAAGTATACTACTTCATATATCAGTACCCGGGATCATATGGTTCATGTAGTTGTTATGGTGTCATGGTTTTGCACACTTATGAAATATTGTTGTTGTAAATATATATATAATATATATATATATATATATGTATATATATGTGGGAATATTCATTTAAGAAAAAAATTAATTTGAGAAGAAAAGAAGAAAAGGCATAATGGTAAAACATTAAATAGTTTATAACTCCTCTCATTAATTATGTTATCTCTCATTAATAAAAAAAACATTATATCTTACACATTTCAAAATTTATCCTACATATATCTTATGCTTATCAGAATTTACCCTACACACGTGTAAATTTACCCCACGCATTTCAAAATTTATCCTACACATACTAAAATTTATCCTACACATGTCGAAAATTGTCCTTCACCATAAATTATTTTATATTGAAAAAGTATATTAAAAAAATGAGTTACAAGTTTAATTAATTAGCTAATTAATAACAATTATAGATTTACCTATATGCATTTTTATAATATAAATACAAACATTAAATGAAGTAAATAGAGAATTTCTATTGGTTTAAAAGTTATTCTTTTTATTCTTATAAAATTTTTCTTCTCATTTGAACTCTCCAAAATATATATATATATATAATCTTAAAGTAGATCATTTACTTCGAGAGAACCACAAAACTTATAAGGGTTATGATATTGATTATGTAGACACTAAGTTATATTATGATATTACTATCAATGTAACATAGAAAAACAACAACAAACGTAACAATTTAAAACACAATCATATGTATTGTGAGTATTGAATTTAAAATGCACTCGTATGGTGTTTTAGATTTCATGACTAGAATGCATTACATTATGTTTCATATTGTTGTCTTTGATGATTTTTCTATATTATACCATGTCAAAAGAATCTAAAACAACATGCCTAAAGTTTAAAACACAATGCGTAAAATGATTTCTCACACTTTATAGAAAAATGATCTTTGTAAACGAACCCTTACCTAAAATTAGATATTAATATAATGCTCGGTTGATAAACATTTATCTATTTAGATAAATACATTTTTTTTATTATAAATAAATATGTAAAATGCTAATGAATAAAGTAACCTTGAAAGTTAGTTTTATCATCCCCTCCCCTTTCAAAAATTGTTAGGTAAAAACATTTCTCCCCTTTAGGGTTAGTAAATAATAAAGTGTGGTAACACATGAATTGTTCAAGAATGCCTGAAGCCCATGGTGATGATCTTGACTATAAGGTTTTTCTTTAGATGCAAACTAATTAAATCTAAATCTAGATATTATAAGAGTTTTTGAATGTCCCTTAGTGGATTTGTGCCTCTTTAATTAAAAATCAAGAGTTTATTTTCTGGGACCATAAGTAAGGGTATTCTTGGGTTTTTTCGAGTTTTGGGTTTTTCGGGTCGAGTTTCCCGGGTTCTCAAAGCTGAAACTATTATTCATTAACCGAACCATTATAGGTTCGAGTTTTTCGATGTTCAGGTTTTAACGAGTCGGTTAAATGAGTTTCATATTAGTAAATGGGCTACTAGATGTGGGATATATAGGACTGCTGAAGAAACCCTAGATCAACTAGACCAGAATCAAAGTAGATCTACGGAATGGGCTCTGCATAAAAGGGTTAACCATCCGTTTGGTTTCATGATGGATGATGAATAGAACAATATTCCGGCTGATCCTGCAAAACAGAACACCGTTAGCTCGCCACGGGGAGAAGGGGGTTCTCTCCATGACCACCCTCCGGCGTGAGAATAAGTACAGGTAGTCGGAAGTAAGTATTGTAAACGAGAGAGTAGTTGAGTGTGTATACCTTTCCTTGAACTCCAAGTTACTTATTTATAGCCGGTGTTTGGCACCAAAAAGAGAGATTGTTAACTTTAACGGAATCTTTTGCTATTCCGTTAACGTTTGTTGGCAATCCGTTAGTGCAAACGGATCGTGAGCTCATCAGCGGTTAGGAAGGTGCCACGTGTCAACATGAGATCACTATATCTTATAAATGTGAGCATGCCATCACCGTGATCTTCCTCAGCCATCCAGATGCTGCCATGTGGCAATTGGTTATAACCGAAAAGATGCTTGCACGATTGGGTGTTAATGGCTTCTAGAAGGTTTCAAGCTGTTACCATCTATTATTCGCCACGTATACATTCTGCTACAACAGAAAAGATTCCCTTTGCTTCTGCACCAAGTCAAGGATTTTGCTAAGGGAAAGTTTCTGAGGATTTATTGTTTCCTTGCGCGAGAAGCGCAAGTTAGTTAACTGATCTTCCTTCTTCTCCTTGCTGCTTAGCGCAACGTTTGGTGGATGCTTACTTTGATATAAATATCTGCGCAAGGTTTATGCATGGAGCATTATCAAACAAGAATGTTCAAGGTTAACTTTGAACCTTGCGCGAGACCGCGCAAGGTAGTTAAATGAAGCACTATCAAACAAGAACTGTTCAAGGTTAACTTTGAACCTTGCGCGAGCCCGGCAAGGTAGTTAAATGAAGCATTTATCCAAAGAGAGTGTTCAAGGTTAACTTTAACCTTGCGCGGGTGTTCAAGGTTAACTTTGAACCTTGCGCGAGCCGCGCAAGGTAGTTAATGACGCTTTCCTCTCTTGAATATTTTGCGTAGAGTTCTAATAAATCTTATTTTGGCAAAGAAGTCTGCGCGCAGTTTTCTTAAAAGTTATTAATGGGTATGGTTTCCTTGATTGGCGCAAGGTTTTTGGGACCATACCCCTTCAAGTCCCCCCAGTCCAGTGTTGCTCATATGTAAGAATAAAAAGTAGGTGGAGCACTGGAGTTAAGATAAATGTGATGCGCTAGGTAAGGACTAGCTTTTCGTTGCTTTATGCATCTTGATGACGTGTCGCAAGTGAATTTTGAAAAAGTATTTGAATTTCAAATATGCTTAGACACGTGTCACTTATCTGGATGGTGTAGTTGGTGACGACGCACGTTCTTGAGACGTGGTGGTACTGTTGACCAGCTGTCAATAGTACATGTCTTACCGTATTTAATGCTTTTTAGCGACACTCGCGCGCATAGGGCGGTTACTGTTCCCCACTCGCCCCTGCGGTTACTTGGGGATACGTGACGGTCACAAAGTCGCTTCAAAGTTTTCTAAGTTTTCTTCAAAGTTCGAGTTATGGCACCGGTGCAAGTTTGCTGAGATGTCGTCATCAGTTTGCCACCGCTAAAGTGGTCGAAGAAAAATTTTGATAATCTTGCTACCAACTTCCTTTTCGCTCCGTCCTGGAAAGCGTTTTTTTCCGGAGGCGAATGCCACGGCGGCTGATGCGCCGGCTGGCTATATTACATTATTTTACGGTTTGCTGAAGGGAACTTCCGGATGCCGGTGACCCATTTCTTGCTTGAAATTCTTGGTTTTTACAAGATTCATATTTCTCAGTTGAGCCCGATGGGAATGGTGAGGATCCGGCATTTTGAGTTCGTTTGCCGATCGATGCAGATCGTGTCGTCGGTCGAGAAGTTTAGAGTTTTCTACCAGTTGCACTGCTCGTTGGGTTTTTATTCGTTCCAAAAACGTGTGCAAGCCAAACGATTGTTGTTGGTGCCGCTGAAGTCCTACCACGATTGGAAGCAGAAGTTCTTCTTTATCAAGGCGGCGGTGATCCCGATGAAGATGACACTCCGGGCCGGTGATGAGATCGAGCTGGAGACCCTTCCCATACCTGCCGACGAGGTATGGTATCAAGACATTAAAGATGTGCCCAATATTGTTTTGCCGGAGAGGGACCTCATCGCTGCCGGGATAAGTATTTCTGGAAGAAAGAACGCCGAGAAAAACTGGTGTATACAGAAGATGGAACTGGTATGTAACCCTTTAACTTCTTAGCAATATCTCTCAATAGATACGCATTGATGCAAAAATGTTTGTTATGTAGCTGCGCCTCTCTACTTGATCTCTTTCAAGAAAGAGAAAGGAAAAATGGCCGTCGTGCCTATTGCTGATGATGAGGACACTTAGTTCTCTAAATCTTGGGAACTTTGAGTTGCCCAAGCAGGAGGATCTAGAGGCGCAACCATGTTCGAAGACTGGTAAATAAGTCCATACAAAGCCTAAGTTAATATTGCAATATAACTTACTGGCGCAACCTTTACTCAATATGATTGATTATGTAGGTGATTTGCTAAACTTTGGTGTAGGCCCTGATTCGAGGAAGAAGAAGAAACCAACTGCTGCTGCAGCTGCTGTGCCTCCCCCTTCCAACCAAGAGCAAAAAACCAAGCCATCAGCTGCTGTGAAAGCTGAGGGCAAGAAAAGTACACTTCCCGTATCTGACTCTTGGTGCAATTATGTGGTGGTGTCGGACTCACTAGAGGGTCTTGTGCCTGTAGGGTTGAAGAAACCGAAGCCAAAACCTGTTGACACCTCATCCCTTCCTACTGCGAACCCAGATGATCCTTTGGAAATACCTTCTAGCCCGAAAGAGGCGTTGAAGCGTACTTCTAAGAAGAGGAAGGAGGTGAGACTAAAATTCCTGCGCCAACCAAAGTTGCGCGCCCGCGCATTGGTAAGAAGGGCAATCTGGATGCCTTTGCAAAGTAGTTCTCACCTGGTATGTTTAATTTGTTGCGCACTTCTGTCATAAAAGTTGCGTAGAATCTTATACTTGGTATTTGTTGATATGCTTTGCAGAGAAAATGGTGAAGGCTGCGCCGGCCACCTCATCTGCTATACCATCGCCGCGCAGGCCTGAGAATGTTGAGGGAGATGCGGGGCAAGAAACTCCTGTTCCTGAAGCCGACCCCATCGTCCCGGAACATATTGAGAAAGTGGCTCAGAAGAAGAGTCCAAAAATTTTGATACTGAGAACCCTGCTGGCGAGCAGGTTAAAGATACGGCTGCAGATGTTGGGGAACCGTCAAAGTTGATATCCAAGGGAGCCGGACCTTCAACAAAAGCGAAGGCTTTGTGTTTGTTGAGGATTCGGAGGGGGAATCGCCTATTCGCCCAGAGGAGACGCCTGGGGACTCTTATTATCGCTCTTATTCTGAGAGGCGGGCCTCTGTGATTCATCAACCCGTGTGGAAGGTTAAGCAGGGCGATGTTTTTACTGATTGTCACTTCTGTAGGGAGTGGTATAAGGGCATCTTCCCGCCGGCGGAGGTGAAGCGCCAGGAGGAAAAAGACCATGAAGCTACTTACGAGTTATATCTGCAATAGTATGCCCTTGCCTCGTCCACCATAAATAGAATTGTGCGCGAATGGTACAGTATGAACAAGGAGTGGGACGAGGTTAAGCTTGAGAAGGCGAAGGCCAAGCTTGAGAAAGAGAAGACGTTGAAGATGCTTGTTGATTTTGAGGCGGAAAAGACCCAATTTGAGAAAGAGAGGAAGACTGAAGAATGGGCTGCGCTGTCTTGGAAGCGCAAGTGTGAGGCTTCTGCTGGGAAATATGCGGCGCTTTGTGGAGGCTTGCGAGCATGACAACAAAGAAAAAGTTTCTCTGCGCAATGAAATTGAGAAACTCAAAAAAGAGAAAGCTGAAGCAGTTGCGGCAACAGAAGAGGCGCGCTCACATAGAGAAATGAGCGAGCAGAATGAGGTATCAACCAAAATGACTCTTCTTCTTAAAAATAAAGAAATTGATGAACTAACTGCTATGCTCTTTGACCAGGAGCAGCTACAACTAGGGTTGACAGTTTGAAAAAAGATGTCAACCTTCACCGAACAGAGAAAGCCGAGTTGATCTGCCGTTTGACTGAAGACGAACAAAAACTTAACGACACGGAGGTCGCTCGCGCTACTGCAGAAAGCTTGACCGAATCCCTCATGAACCAGCTTACCTGGTTGCGGGAGTACGGGATTGTGGAGGTAATATTCACTTTTCTTTATACATGTCTGGTTTGATTGTCGTATCATATACTGATTGTATTTGTGTACAGATCGCAAATGCCATCCTTAACTCTACGGAGTTGGATGAGAGAGTGGCAGAATTGATGATCGCGGCGCGCAATGACGGGCATGCCGAGGGCTATAGAGAGTGTACTTTGCACGTAGCCCATGCGCTGAAGACCGAATGGCATACAAGTCGTGCTGCCACGCATGGGCTAAATACTGCTGCCATTTATTCTCTTGCCAAAGAAAAATATGATCAATTGCAAATTCCGATTATGGACCTTGTGGACGCTGCGCTGCAACAAGACGACTTTGTTGATAAGCTAAAAGAGATCTTTTCTTCAGCAGAGAAGCAGGCGGGAACCAAGTCCATAGAATAGGAAATTTGTAATTTTTCTGTATGATAACTTGTAACGTTGCGCTTCTGCGCAAGTTTCGTGAATATAATATATTTCAGTTTTACAATGTTTGCATGGAACCAATTACTTGTGTAGGATAGACAAATGAACAATTTCTTCTCATGTGTGAGCGTAAGTATTAAAGTAGCTTGTGGCTCATGAGTTTGTGTTTTTGTTTATCCAAAGGAATTGCATGCATTTGTAAATGAACGTATATAAGACTGTAAGTAGTGGCAAATTATTTTATTCATACTGACAAAGCGCAAGGCTATGGCTACCACTAAGATTACATAACAAAATAAAGTAAGCAGTCTCGTTACGCAACGCTCAGAAGTTGCTTAGAGGACTGAGATTACATATAACATCGGCGTAGTTGTTGGGCGTTCCAGGTTCGAGGAATGCTGGATCCGTCCATATGCTTCAGAGTGTACGCGCCTTTTCCCAATACTTCATTTATCACGTACGGACCTTCCCATCGCGGGGCTAACTTCCCCGGTTTTCGGCATTCGACGCTTCATTATCGCGAAGAACAAAGTCACCAGGCAAAAAGGAACAGATGCGCACCCTTTTGTTTGTTTACCTCTTAATATGGCTCTTAATAGTTTAGACATCTTACTAATTCAGCACTTAATGGTTTAGACTGTTTGTCTTATGCTTGTCTTCTCATTTGGTGTTATACAAGAAACGTTTCTCCCTCCTTATGCCCTATAACGCCCAAGGGCGGTGTTGGGGCCATTATCAAGCCCCTTTCATATTTCTATAATGTCCATTACACTTGATCTTATCCTTATTCGGTTAAAGGAATGCATTTATGAGGTTTCTTAAAAATAAAAATAAAACGATTGGTAAACCATGATATATGAAATTGGTTTAGAAGATTCTATATATAGGTATGAATTAGTTAATTATTTAGTTGCATTGTTATCTAAGTTTTAAAATTATGTACAACACAATATTTATTCTGATATCTGAAAAGTTTCTCAAAAATATCTTTTTATAATTCTTAAACTATCGGTTCTAACTATATGATTTTTTTATTATTCACCCCGTGTGATAACAAGGTTATAACGTAGTTCACATTTAAAGGAAACAATCCAATGGTTTCCATTTAGTCAAAGATGGCCTACGGCTTTTTATCATCTTCCCCTATCAATGTCTTCTTCCCGATTAATTTCTTCTTTCCCCAGCCACGCCGTGACCAGCCCTAAGGGGACCGGCCGACGCCCCCAAAACCTGACTAGAATGTTATTAACTTTAAAATATAGTGTAGGTGAGGTGCAAAACCTTAATCAACCAATGCACATATAGGAAATGATATGTATATGATATAAACCATAAAGGGTGTAATTAAACTAATAATGCCACAAAATACGGATTTGTATGTTTGATTAAGGCCCACTAATCACACATGTCATGAGTGCAACAAGAGAGTTCGGGTAATCATTACCACCAAAGCATGCCAAGTATTGAATTACTTCTCATAAATTGGTTATAGTTTATTTCACCTAAATTGTTTATATTTCTTTTTCTCTACCCTCTTAATCATTGTATCTAAGTACGAATCAACGATTGTGTGAGTCCACCGGCACTAGGGTTGTAGATACTAAGAAAAGCAAAATCTTTTAAAACACTTAAGTGTAAGATTGTGTGTTCTAATTTCACAAGAAGCAAGAAATGAATTTTTTTTTAAATGTCTGTTTAAACTTTAAAGACCTCAAACAGAAAAGAAAGAAGGCAAACATTAATTGTTTCCTACAAGTTTATGTGACTCGTTGAAAGCCTATTGATTCGAATATGCTTGTCTATCAGCTTGTAACCTAACTTGCAAAATATATTTTTTAAATCTATTGAATTGCGTTTTAAAACATTTTGTCTATACATATAAATAAATATAAATATCATTAAAATGCAACCCTAAAGCATTTAAAATTATCAATATTTCCATTTACATGCATTAACAACCAATTTTCAACCTTTGTGGTTAGAAAACATGTCCAAATGTTGAATCCTGACCACTCTAATTAGCTAACGTTAAACCATCTTAGGTGATGATTGTTGAACGGGTAATTTAAAAATCTAATTAACCTAGGTAGCTAGGGTAGGCAGGGTATCGAATCCAGAGAAGTCTGGTGGAAAGCGTTGTAAATTAAGTACTGATTAACTAATTGCAAAAATATAAATCAGTTTGTTTGATTGTTTGATTAACTAAGAATTACTAAGAAAACAAGTTTGTAAACAGTTGGAGAAAACAATGGTTCCTTCGGATTTTAGATTCAAAGCAAACGTTGATTATGTGTTTAATTGTGACAATCACATAGACATGATTGTGTACTTCGATTAACAAGTTGTGATCACCTAAAAACTACTTACTTCGATTGTAACACAACAGAAGGTTATCGCATAAGCAATCAACTGATATTACCAACCCTAATCCCTACCAAATATACCTAATTACTAGAACTCTCGGGAATTGAATGAATCATAAGTGAAGTTTAGATAAAACCAATCATTACAACCATTCAATTGAATTAATAGGTAAAAAGCATCGAATGCTTAGATTACCAATGTTCACAAACTAGTTCAAACACATAAAACCGTTAACTTACAAGAATCCTCCACCCGGAGGAAACCACTAAGAAATTAGCCGCTCATCTCGGTTGATTGATCTTCAAACACTTGATTCATGGTTGATTTCATCATCTAGATCTTCAATTCGGTAAGAATAATGATGATTGGAGGTGAAAAATACCCAAAGTGCTGCCTTTTGATCCCTAATTTCGTCCCAAAGTGATTGAATGAGTTTAGGGTTTGAAAACCCTTTTTATACGTCCAAAGGCAAGTCACACGCGCTTTTTATTGATCCCCGACGTAGCTTACGGTTCAGAACCGTAGGCTACGGTTCACTGTTTCTGATTCTTTGTTGTTGCCTGACCCGTAGGCTACGCTTGATCCGTAGCCAACATCTAACAGATTCTTCCCAAAACCGTTTTCTTCATAACTCTGTCATTTCAACTCTTTTTTTTTTCGCCATTTTCGCCCACATATTCGTAAGTCACCCCTCTATTATCCCATCTTCCAATATCTTCATTTTCAATCCATTAACATCCCCCAAAACACATCCAATCTTCGTGTTTAACCTTCAAAACATCATTTTCTCATAGTTACCCAATTCCACACATGTAAACAATCAAATTCACATAATATTAGACATTAGACATATATAAATCACATTCCTAATCCCATCCATCATCAGGTCAATCAAAACTTATCGACGACATCTCAGGTAACTTAGACATCTGATTTCCTAGTTCGGTAAATTACACCATAACACCTTATTTAATATCAACTACTTGAATTGTAACATCCGTAAAAAACGGATTTACTAAACCCGCTCTGTTTATCAACCGAACAGTCAGTTAAAATTTTCGTTGCGAATTAAATGCTCAAAATAATTTTAAACGATACATAATCAATTATTATACGGGATCATATAAGTTGTTTTTGAAAAACTGTTAAAAATCGTAAAATAAAAATATTTTGGTTCTGCCGGGTTTCGAACCCGGGTCAGTAACCGGTCCGGCAACAACTTAACACACAACACACAAACCACTGCGCCACTTGTATTGTTTGTTAAATATTGGAATCATTTAATTCATAAAGTGACTTTCTGAATTCAAAACCGGCGCCCAAAAGTTCAGTCGTCGGAAATCCCGGTAATCTCGCAAAACTTAACGTTTCCTTCAGTTATAACGTAAGACATAAACGCTACATCGGTTATAACCGACGTCTGGGTCCGTGACCAAAGTTAGAACCGCCAGAGTTTTTATAACCGACGAATCCAGTCGGAAATCAGACCAAGTTCATCGATAATTTGCCCTATAGAAACCACCTCGAACCTCTGCAAACACTTTCGCTCAAAACTACACCCTTTCTCGGCGAAAACTCTCTCGCCGGAATTTTTCTGTTTGTCGCCGGAAAACCGGGTTCTCCATTCCTGAGCTTTACTGAACCCCCTAAGCTTATACCGAAGTCATCCATACCTTTTTCAAACTTTCTGAAGGCTCGCTGCTGCAAGACACCTGACGCCGGAGCCTATTGCTGTCGCCGGAGTTCTGCCGGAAAACAGAAGAAGATAGTCGGTATACCTCACGCCTAATTTCCTTCCTTTTTATTTATATCTCACCTTTGATTAATCATAAAACGCTAAAGAACCTGATTTAACACATCGAACCAGTCGGATTTTCCGAATCTGGTTAAAACCGACGAAGAAGACGATGAACCTGTAACTGATAAGTATAATTTAAATCAAGAAATAACTCGGGTTAGACACACAGTCCAGCGGTGGACTGTGTGCACAATAAACACACAAAGGTCTCGAGTTCGAATCCTGTTCCACACACGCTGCGTAAATAAAAATGTTCTTTTTGTTAACTGAACCGGATTCATTTTATATATATGTTAAGTATATTAATAATCGGAAAAATAACCAAGTTAGACACACAGTCCAGTGGTGGACTGTGTGTATGTTTAATCAAAGTGCATGAGATCGAGTCCGGTCTTCTGCATCGACCCGTACAATTATTAAGCTTTTTAAATAAGTCAGAAATGAAAATAATTAATTTGTGTTTAAGTATAATAAAAATCAGTTAAGTTAACAAGTTGTACACACAGTCCAGCGGTGGACTGTGTGTTATCATAACCCACAGGTCCCGGGTTCGAGACCTGTGGAGCGCACCGTCCGAATCAAATTAAATCGTTTTTAAATAAAAGGATTTTCTGTTTAAATTAATTAATATATAAATATAATTAAAAACAGATATATGACGGGTTAGACACGTAGCTCAGTTGGTAGAGCTGCGTGCACGCGTACGGGAGGTCTCGGGTTCGAGCCTCACCCAGCGCACTTATATTCGCACTCGAACCGGTCAACGGTCAAGTCAACGGTCAAAGCCAAAGTCAACGGTCAGAAAAAAGTCAAAATTTTTTATTATTTTTATTTAATTATTTTAATCAAAAATCAATTAAAAATACTTAAAAATAACATTTTTAAGGTTAGAAAATAGCCTTAAACTCACAAAAATACACCCAACAATCCTACTAAAATAGATTAATAAAATCCGTTTACTTACCAAACCATAATGCGATTTATCTAGGTTAATCTCACTCGTGGTTAAAACCACTTCGCGTGCATTCAACATCATCAACCGAACGCACCCACTGTGAGTGAACCTTACAACTCCCCTTTTTAATTACACGTTTTGGGGTGTGTCATGTGTCTCAAATAATTAACTCGTTTATTTAAATTTGTGCCATACCATATCATGACCTAAACTTAGATTGTTTATATTGTTGTGATTACTTAGTTCATTTTGTCAAATTATGTGAAATTCATTCATTAAGCCCATCAGTTCCTCGTGGGAGACGAGTTGAACAATGCGTGCCTCAAAACCAATTCATTATTGATCATGTGTGTATCATTGAGTTTATATTGTTTGTAGTTGTGTCATTCATATTATCATGTTTATGCAATTCATTCATTAGGCCCATCAGTTCCTCGTGAGAGACGAGTTGAGCAACGCGTGACTCTAAATGTTCCATTATTGTTCATGTGTGCTTTATTTAATATCTTATGATTGTTGAATAAGTTTACATCTATTTTTACTCATGTTTGGTTGTGCACATATTTCATAATCAATTTAATAAACTTGTTCAAATGTTTTTCCATAGGATTCACTCGCCAACTTTATGTTGATCCAAAACCTTTTTACACATGATACAGGTGAACAGGTTGAAGCAAAGAAAACATAGGAAATGCCTTAGAAGAGAACAAAGATGCTTAGATTGATAGCTAGAACATGTTGTAACATTTATTGTAAATTTCCATTAAATTGTATTTAATAAATATGAAACGCATAATAAATGTCATGAGCTTTGATGATAACTCAATCATGCCCCGATCACCTTTTCCGCTGCGGGTCGGGGTGTGACATGAATACCATTTGGACAATGAAACATTAGATCATCAAATGAAGTAACCGAGTTGAATACATTTTGAGACATAACTTTCATTATAAAATGACCTAAACTTGAATTTATTATTATTTTTTAATTAAGGAAAAGAGAAAGAAAGAAAGAAGGGGGATGCATTGTATAGTGTTTGGTGAGCTTCCTCTTGGAAGGTTACACATACAACCCACATAATAATAATAATTTATTTTATTATTACAAAGGGGGGCCTGCCTGCAGGTTCATGATACATACCATGGTCGCTCACCTACAAAATCTCCGAAGCTCGCCGTCCCAAAATTCTGAGGCGACTACCGATAACGAGGAGACAACTTTTGTTCACTTTATAGTGACACCTTCTTCGTTTCATTTTAACTCTAAACCGGAAAACTACTCAAAAATTCACCAAAGGTCCTCGTTTCATTTTATTTTATTAATTATCATTTTACAACTTAATTTTATATATATATATAATATATATATATATATATTATAAATAATACGCTATAATTTTAGGTAAAAATGTAATTATGTTTTAAGTTTTAACTTTGGATGGCCATGGAGCAGGTTTGAGACGGATTTAGGTAATTCTAACTCTAAACCGGATAAGATAAGTTTGTCCCAAACTCGTCGGGTTTCTATCAGGTAATTACCCTTATTTTTTAATACACTGCCATTTTTTTTGTTAAATTAAGTATTTTTATTTATTTTTAGCCATCATCTATACTATATTATGATAATTTTCAGAGTTTAAGTAATTACAACTTTTAAAACATACGGTAGAACCCTTTAAAACATATTTTTGACGTTTTAACCAACTTCCCTTACGATTTTTAAACGAGTATAATTTTTTCATATTAAAAAATCCCAAAAACCTAAGTATTTTATTTTATTTTATTTGAATATGATAGGGCTACAGTTTTTTCTTAATTAACATGTTACGTGGTTACCGGTATTTTTTTTTCTGCTAAATCGCGCGAACGCCTCTCTAGCATGTATATGTGTGTGTTTGTGTGTGAATAAACAATACTTTAACAGTTTAATTGTTTTTTAGTAATGATTCAATGCTCACCTTTTATTTTTGTATTTTTCTTCTTTAACTTTTTCTTGCTTAAAATCATATGTTTTTTACATGTAACTAGTTTGGGTGGGAGACATGAGAATTGTGAAGGAGAAGATCAAGAGGAGCATACAAGTAACGGGTGTGCTTATGATGTAGTCGGCTAGTCGCAAACACTAATTAACGCTGATTAGTTTTAGAGGAGATGGTCTTAATAAAAGTGATTGTTTTTAATTTAGGTTTACTGGACTAAGAGGTTGTTTGTTTAGCTCTTAATATAGTTCTTAATGGTTCGTTCTTCTTACTAGTTCCATTTAAGGTTCAAAGATTATTCAATATATTTATATATGATGTTTCTTTGAATTTAAAATCCATTAGTTTAATTTCTACAAGACAAAGAAAATATGGAAAATAAGAGTTAGGTTGACTTATAAGTATTTTTAATACTACATATTGTGGATTAACTAAATATTTGTTAATTCATTGCTACATCACTGTCACCTTATAATTTGCTCATTAACTAAATTCTCGTTATTTTTGTATTGTGAGTTAACTAATACTCAATACCATTGATTAAATAAAAAAAATAAAAATAAAATGAAGGTAATATGTGATTGGTTCCCACATCCATTGGCCCCACCATCCTCCCCAACCTCTTCCATTAACATCGTCAATGTGTTAAGAAATTTCCATTAACTAACCTTGTTAACGGAGTGGTGCTGTGTTCCGCCCGTTAACGGTTGACGTGGCTCTGTTAACACTTATTAGTTAACCCACAACACATATATATGATCTTTCAAAACCGACTATATTTAAGCATTTTTCTGGGCTTTGCCCATATCACAACCTAAATTGTGTGCATGAATTAAGGACAGTCATCACCCTCTCTCTCCTCTCTTGCATCTCACATCCGAAACTAGCTAAAAAACGCAACATCAATATGTAATACTAATCGCAAATTTAAGGATAACCATCACTCTCCCCTCCTCCTCATGCCCTCTCTCATCATCTCATCTCCTCTCTTATATAAAAACACTAAAAAACCAACTGTGTGAAAACTCTTAAGTCCAACAAATATGGTTGCAATGGCTCATGCATATGCTTAAAAAGTCGAGTTTTTGTTATCTATAACATTCAGAATTTACAAAAAAAATTATTATTATATGTCATACCATCTTTATTCATAGATGGTTTATAAAAGTTTTGAACTACTTTTAATTACACCTATAAATATATCAACATTATTACCTTATATTATTACATATATCTTTTTTAGTTAAATTTATAAATATCATGACTACTATTTTTGTTATCATTGTTATTACCATTTTAAGGAATATTTTTTGCAACTCAAGATTATAAAACGCCTATAAAAAAACAAGACATATGTTAGACATATAACCCAAATAAGCATTTGATTGGACATGAATTCTAATAATGATATCACCATTACTGTTAGATCAATCATTTTATGTCAGTCACAATCATTGGATGTTATAAACTTAAATGAATAATTATAACTAAAATCGAATTTATAAAATTCTAATTATCAGACGCTATAAACTTAAATGAATATAACTAAAAACGAGTCTATAAAATTCTAAATACCCAACTATTGGCAAATTTATGGTTTATTACACACATTGGGTATGTTTGGCAAAAGTAGTTGGTGGCTGGAAGTTGGTAGCTGGTGGCTGTAGCTTTTTAGATATGTTTAGTTGTTTGGACAGAGTAGTTGGAGCTTTTAATAAAATGTACAAAATGAGCAAAATGGATAACAAAAAAAACATAACTAAAAAGTTTATTATCTTTAGAGGTTAAAATAGTCATTTTTTTCCTTAAAAGCTTGTAGCTCCTTCTAAACGCTACTAGGAGCGTTCAACCAAAAGCTTCAAGCTTCTAACCCTAAAGCTTCAAGCTACTTCAACCAAACAAAGCTTTTTTATTGAGTATGAATTTTTTTCTTAAAAGCTTAAAGCTAGAATCTCCTAAAAGCTTCATACCGAACATACTCATCATATACCTATACAAATACTTATTCTTATATTCTTAGGTACACAGGGCATCGGTGGGGTTACCCCTGCGGGTAGCTTAGCTACACCATCACAAGCCCCAACCTGCTAGGAATCAGGCAGCCCAACAGGTACCATAACCCGCAATGGTAAGATAGAGCTAAACATTATTTGGAAGACGACGCAGGGGGTGGGTTCCTGCGGGCTAAGTAGTTAATGTTGTAAAATATCGTATATCGGTCAATGACTGTTATTTGAGATGTCGGTTATCGCGGTGGGATATCGGTAATTTTGTTATCATGCTATATATATATATATATATATATATATATATATATATATATATATATAGTAGTTTAACATAACAATAAGTATACTCTCCTACCATTAACAAATCAAGCTTTTGCAATTTGCAGAACACTAACAATTGTAGCAGGTATGAACTAACTAAGACTTAAAACACTAACAGTTAACAACTAAGACTTATTACACTAACAATTAACAACTAAGACTTAAAACACTAATAACAACAATAAGAAGAAAGACTAATGATATAACTAAGAAGAAAGATACTGATATAAGAAAAATCAGTGATATATCGGTCAAGATCGCTGATATTATTGGTAGATTTGGTACCGATATTTTGCACTGATATCTCGGTGAGGGATCGATAACCGATATATCAGGATATTATTATTTTTTAATGGCAACGAGAACCTCTTTTATATCGCAACCGAAAAAGTAGCAAGATGCAACAATATTACAAGATTGGAAAAAATAAACAAAAATCATAGAAGTAAACATACAAGTACGTTAACAAAAACACTCTACAAGCCCACATATAAAAGGATTCGGTCCATATCACCAAATTTCCTCCCATTATTCTAGTATATTTTGAAATCCCTTGTTCCATTTTTGATCATTGCGAAAGGCTGTTCTTTTATTTCTTCCACCATCTTGAATGCACTTATTTCCTTTCCTTCAATTTTTTTATTCCTTCTGTTCCATAAATGCTACACTGTCAATGAGAAGATCATACGAATTATTCTCTTCCTCTCGTTCGATAGTCCCATATTGTTAATACTACTCATTAAATCTTTCATTGTTTCCGACAAATTCAATGCGAATATACAACATGTCATATGATGATTGGGTAATGATCCGGTTTCCAACATCCCTATTTTAAAATTTCAATAGGAATATCCTCAAACAATAACATAAAACATGTTTTAACAACAAGACATGGAAGCTAGTAATTATCATCATATTAATAAAGCTATAACCAAAGTAATAATAAATAATATAAAAAAATGAAAATAAATAAATTGGTGTTTAATAAAAAGTTCCAACATTTGCTCCGCCAAACAGCCAGAAAAATTCTCTCTTCTGTCACATATATTTATTCAACTCTGCTCACTCCGGCGAGACCACATTCTTCATTATTTCCGATTCCGTCAAGTCCTCCGTCACACCACCGTCAACTCACCGTTGAAGAAAAACATCCACTAAACATCTTCCGTTAATTTCTCGTTAAGTCAAACGGCGATTTAACTTTAAAGATTCAACAATAACTTCAAACTGTTCATCTGTAAGGTATTGCAGGCACACTGTACAGATCTGAGGTGCGTAGCAGGTGATTCCTAGGGTTTATATGACGATTTTCGGTTTTTTTTGCAGTGTTGTGATTCGTGAAGAGAGTTTGTGTGTGTTTTGAGAGGTTGATGGTAGTGTGTGTGATTTTGTTGTTGATGATGACCGGAGATTGCATCGACGGCTGGTGGTGGTCCGGTGAATCTGTCACATGGAATGGCAGATCTTGTTAGTTACGGTAACGGAAACCGTGACATTGAGCAGGTATATTTGTTTAATTTCTGATATATTGTGTGTTTTGTGTTGTGGATAATAAGATGATAAGATGAGATCTCGTTAGGTTTGAAATGATTTAATTTGTTGTTTATTGTTTGTTTGATTTTATTTACATACACTAGTAAAAGTTTAGTGTGTATTTAGATACATTAGGTGGATACTATTAGGGATAACTAATTGTATTGTATGATATTTCTGATATATGATTTATTACCTGATGAAATTGCTGATTGGATTATGGATGTCATTTAGGGCTAAAATTGAATGTTCTAGCCTTCTAGTAGTTGATTGTGAAGTCGATGATGGAGTTAATGTATTTGGCGTATGAGTTGGGTTATATATCGTTAGAAAGTTATAATAGAAGTTATATGTATGTATTGGTTACGAAACTTACAATGTCTGATTGCGAGTAGTTGAAAAAGTATTTGTTTGAATGCATACTGCACAAAAACTAGTACATATTCAATGCTATCGGACGGCATCTCTGATATATGGTTTTTCACCTGATGGAATTGCTGTCATTTTGGGATGAAGTTGAATGTTCTAGTAGTTGATCGTGAAGTCGATTATGGACCAATGTATTGTATCGTTAGTAAAAGTTACCGTATAAGGAGACATATTACATTTTTCTGATTGCGTGTAGTTGAATGGTTATCTGTTTGAATGCATACAGTAGAAGAATTAGTAGTCTAGTACATATTCTGTTAGGGTACGGGGTGCCGAATTTATTTTGGTGATTCTTCAAGACAATATCTATTTTCACTTCATGATGTGTACACGACTACAAGTGGAAGTGGCGTATGAACTATATACTCGAATTTGTCAATTGTCATGTGTATGTGGTACACCGGTACATGTAACCCGTTTTATGTAATCATGTGGAGAAAGTTTAAAGCACGTCGCAATGCTCCTAAAATTTTGATGGATGTTGTAACTTGATGCACGGTTTCTATTTTTCATGATACTGAAACCAGCATTTTTGTTGTTAAATACTTTCTTGTCTTTTGCAGGCATTAATTGCTCTGAAGAAGGGCACACATTTACTAAAATATGGCCGCAAAGGGAAGCCGGAAATTTTGTCCGTTTAGACTCTCTCACGTGAGTTATCAAACTAGATCCATTAACTGAATCTTTTCTCGCACAAAGTTTCCTTTTTCGCTACTTGCAACTATAATAAATAATTAAGTATTGTCATGTTTCTTAGAATAGAGCATAGTAAAGAAGAATAATTAATTCATCACTTGCAAAAAACTAGTTTAAATATATATCATAACAAACAACCACATTGCCAATATGTATATATGACGTGATTATGGCTTATGACTTATAATTTGAATATACACAGGATGAATCATCTTTAATTTGGATTTCCAGTAGTGGTGAAAAGAGCCTGAAATTAGCGTTGGTCTCTAGAATTATTCCCGGACAAAGAACAGTAAGTATCTATAATCCTTCAGTATCTTCTACGCATACGTTTGCTTTAAATCTCCGCATAACGCACACACACAAACGACTTTATTTCTATTTTTTTATTTCTCATAAATATTTCATGTTTCTCGTTTATACACGTGCTGTTAGGCTGTCTTCCGGCGTTATTTACGTCCCGACAAGGACTATCTTTCGTTTTCTCTCATATATAACAACGGGAAGCGATCTCTTGATTTGGTGAGTAATGTTTTTAAATAGTAATATTCTAAAATACAAGTCGCTTTTAATTTGTTTATAAGTTTGAATATTTTAGCTATTTGTTCTTTGCTAGATTTGCAAGGACAAAGTTGAGGCTGAAGTGTGGATTACGGGCCTCAAAGCACTGATATCCTCAAAACAACGTTCCAAAATCGATGGATGGGGTGAAGGTGGCCTCAGTTTTGACGTAAGTTTAACGGGGTGCATTTAAAGAAACCATTTTTCGTTATCTTCATTAATTAATAGGCCTGTAAATGAACCAAACGAACAAGAACATGAGCATATAATCGAACACATTTTTTTGTTCATGTTCGTTCGTTTAAAACCTAAATGAACAGTTCACGAACATAAACAACTTAAACGAACATAATTTAACAAATTATAAACAACACAAATGAATATAATTGAACAAACATAAATTATGATAAATTCCATTGCAGAACCCATTTTTATTACTAGAAAGCCTAATTACCAATTAGTTATTTTTATGTAAGTAGTCAGAAAGTTCCTTTTATGTTTAATATTCAGATAAATATAACTACATATGTATGTAAACGGAAATGAACATAAATGAACAAACATAAACAAAACGAACATTAAGGGACGTTCACAAACATAAACGAATGAACACAACGTATGTTCATCTTTGTTCGTTTAATTAAATGAACAAAAAACTGTGTTCATGTTCGTTCGTTTATTAAATAAACGAACATAAACGAACTTCCCGCCGAACAAGTTCATGAACGTTCAGTTCCTGTATAGACCTATTAATTAATACGCTGTCTTGCTAAGATCTCTTAGTCATGTATATTTTTATTCTTTATTGTATGTTCACCACTTTATCTTATACCAGGACAATAAAGATATAACATCAAACAGTGCAAGCGACAGTTCCGTTAGTGCACCACAAAATTTAAGTTCCCCAGAAGCTTCCATTAGCACAAATTCAAATACTTCCCCGATGAATTACCGTCTAGATAATCCTTCCAATTTCGAAAGGTCAAATGTACCTTTTGACCAAACAACTATGCAAGTCAAAGGGTTTGGTTCAGATGTTTCTAGGGTTAGTGTTTCTAGTCAACCAAGTACTTCTAGTCACGGGTCAGCCCAAGATGATTACGATGCATTAGGAGACGTGTATATATGGGGTGAAGTAATCTCCGATAGTATTATCAAAGTGGGCCCTGATAGAAACACTAATTCTTTAACCTCTTTAACCACAAGAACGGATATACTTCTACCGAAACCGATAGAAACAAACGTTGTTTTGGACGTAAATCATATATCATGTGGGGTGAGACACGCGGCTTTAGTGACTAGACAAGGTGAAGTATTCACGTGGGGTGAGGAATCGGGTGGTAGGCTCGGTCACGGGTTTGAAAAAGACGTTACTACCCCTTGTCTAGTCGAGTCGTTATCCGTTTGCAACGTCGATTTCGTTGCGTGTGGTGAGTTCCATACGTGTGCTGTTACGATGTCGGGCGAGCTTTACACGTGGGGAGACGGGACCCACAATGCCGGGCTTCTCGGGCATGGTAAGAACGTCAGTCACTGGGTCCCGAAACGGATCACGAAATCGCTTGAGGGGCTTAAAGTCGCCTCGGTCAGTTGTGGGCCGTGGCATACGGCTTTGATAACGTCAACCGGACAGCTTTTTACATTCGGTGACGGAACTTTTGGCGTTTTAGGTCACGGTGACCGGGAAACCGTCGCTTGCCCGAGAGAAGTCGAATCGTTATCGGGGTTACGTACAATTGCGGTTGCATGTGGGGTATGGCACACGGCAGCAGTAGTGGAAGTAATCGTAACGCGGTCGAGTTCCGGTGTTTCGTCCGGAAAGCTATTCACGTGGGGTGACGGTGATAAAAACCGTTTAGGTCACGGAGACCGCGAGGCGCGGCTCAAACCGACATGTGTCCCATCATTGATTGAGTACAATTTCCACAAAGTTGCGTGCGGTCATAGTTTGACCGTAGGTTTGACCACATCACGACATGTTTTCACCATGGGAAGTACAGTTTACGGTCAACTTGGAAACCCTCAATGTGATGGAAAATTACCGTGTTTAGTCGAAGATAAATTATCCGGTGAGCCCGTAGACGAAATCGCTTGCGGGGACTACCATGTGGCGGTTTTAACATCCCGAAACGAGGTTTACACATGGGGTAAAGGCGCTAACGGCCGATTAGGTCACGGAGACATAGAAGACCGAAAAACACCGACTTTAGTCGAATCGTTAAAAGACCGACACGTGAAATTTATCGCTTGCGGGTCAAACTACACGTCAGCAATCTGTCTACACAAATGGGTTTCGGGAACCGAACAATCTCAATGTGCATCGTGCAGACAAGCTTTTGGGTTCACTAGAAAACGACACAACTGTTATAACTGCGGGCTTGTTCATTGTCATTCTTGTAGTTCAAGAAAAGCATTACGAGCAGCTTTAGCTCCTAACCCAAGCAAACCGCACCGCGTGTGCGATTCATGTTTCATTAAGTTAACGAAATTGGCTGAAACCGGTGCTGTTAACCGACGAAACATTATGCCTCGGCTTTCCGGTGAAAATAAAGACAGATTAGATAAACTGGAACTTCGATTAGCGAAATCTGGATTACCATCAAATCAAGATTTAATCAAACTGTTGGATAATAAAGCGGCTCGACAAGGGAAAAAAGCCGACGTATTTCCAGTTCCAGTAGGCCGTTCTTCGCAGACAAATACTTTGTTACAGCTTAAAGACATTGCATTGGCCACTGGAGGTGATTTTCGTTATATGGTTCCGAAACCGATTGTGACTCAGTCGGTTTCTGGGTCCAGGGCGGTTTCCCCTTTCTCTAGAAAATCGAGTCCGCCACGTTCTGCTACACCCATTCCTACAACGTCCGGACTTTCTTTCTCCAAAAATGTTGCCGATAGTTTAAAGAAAACGAATGATCTCCTGAATCAAGAAGTTCTTAAATTACGTGGGCAGGTAAATCTCAAAATCTTTATAGCTTGTTTTAGCACTAATCGACCCGTTTAGTAAATGGGTCGAAATTTACACATGTAGCTATGATGTTTTGTGTTTTGGAGAAAAATGTCATTTTCGTCCCTGGGGTCTGGTTAGTTTTGCGACTTTCGTCCAAAGTTTTGTTTTTCCGCATCTGGATCCAAAAGGTTTGAAATTTTGCCATTTTCATCCGGCTCGTTAACTCCATCCATTTTCTCCGTTAAGTGAGGGGTATTTCCGTCTTTTTTGTTAACTGAAAGACAGTTCGGCCTTTTTAGGGATATTTGGTCTTTTTACATAAAGTGAAAAGGCCCAAATTGCTCTTTAAGTTAGCAAAAAGCACGGAAATATCTCTGACTTAATGGAGAAAAATGAATGGAGTTAACGAGGAGGATAAAAATGCCAAGAATTCTAACCTTTTGGATCCAGATGTGAAAAAACAAACCTTTGGACGAAATTCGCAAAACTGGACTAACCCCAGGGACGAAAATGACATTTTACTCTTTGTTTTGTGAAGCTATTAAGTTTTTATGTGGATATTTTGTTCAGGTTGAGAATTTGAGACATAAATGTGAAATTCAAGAAGCAGAGCTAATAAAATCAAGAAAACAAGCTCAAGATGCAATGGTATCGGCTGCTGAGGAGTCTGCAAAATTTACCGCTGCAAAAGATGTGATCAAATCTCTTACTTCCCAGGTAATTTTTTTTTCAGTCAAAATATCTTTGACTTTTTGGTTTTTGAGGATTAGGATTTCTTGGAAATTTGAATTCCTGATTTTTGAAAACAAGTGTTTTTTTTGGCTTACATTATACCTCGTAAAATTGTGAAGTTATAGGTTTTGTTGTTTATGCTACTAATTTCTTTTTCATGATTGATCTTGGGATTGAGATAAATTCTTCTTTAAGTTTTTCAAGTATATCTGCAAAGTAGTATTGTTTGGAATCGGATCCCCAAAATGACTTTGTTCTTTTTTTTAATGACAAGATAGATATTTTTTTCTCCTTCCGTTTGTTTTTTCAATCATAGGTTATCTCATTACTATCTCAGTAATACCTTTATAATGAGTACTGTACTAAATAGTTACGCCATGGACATAGGTCAGTTTAGACCGAACCACGTAAATAACTGTGTTCGTTTATTATTTTCGTGTTTCGTGTTCGTTTTGTGTGTGCTCGATCCTAACACTCCGTAAAGCTGTTAGAAACACAGCTTGCGTCATCTTATTCTGGGTCTTTTTCAAATGTAGCATCCCTGTGTATTCAGATAAACCTGTCACAGAGGATATAAATCCGCATTTTTGAATGTTTTATAGATTTTGAACAGTAATGCGAAAATACTAATTTATATTTAAATGTTTCTCTCATCACCTTTTTATTAATTATAGATTTTGAAGAGTAATGCGAAAATACTAATTTATATTTAAATTAATGTTTCTCTCGTCACCTTTTTTTTAACTTTAAATTTTGAACTTCTACATTATATTATACTACACAGCATATACATATAAATTCTATATATGATGTATTTTTGGTAGGTTATTTTCCTGTATAATCTGTCCCTGATTTTCAGCGATTTAGACATTTAGTTAGGCTTCTTTGTAATATATATATCCTTTTCAAGTTTCATGAAATTATCCAGTTAACCAGAAATCACATGGTATCAGAGTTAGGCTTATACTTCTTTTCAATCTTAGCCTATCTCATTACTATGTCTAATAAAGACAAAACCTCCACGAAAACCGATCTTCTTCGTCTATTTTATTCAGTCACCAACATCCGAAACAAGGTACGTGTTTTGTATGGCTCTACGGTCTCCTATTCCTCCTGGGCCACTCTTTTTCAGCTACACGCCCGCGCGTACAGTGTGTAGCATCACATCAACGGTACTAACGGTCCGACCCGCGATGATCCGAGCTATGACTTCTGGGTTAGAATAGACTCCATTTTCTTGCAGTGGATATACGGAACGCTTTCGATGAGTTACTTGTTCGTGTCCTTGAATCTGACTCAACAGCATTTCAAGCCTGGTCCGGAATCAAAAGCATTTTTTTGAATAATAAGGGTTCGAGGGCTGCCGATCTTGAACATGAATTTACGAATCTTGCTCTTCGTTATTGCAAGAAACTGAAGGAAATTAATGACCAGAGACTTGTTTTACAGCTGGTTCGTTCATACAAAACAAACCATTTCAAAACTCTCAGTTTTACCTTTTACCCTTTATTAGATCTTATTTTTATACCCTTCTGATATTTCGAATAATCCACATTTTAGTGCAAAGGCCTCATATGTTTTAAAGTCTTTATTTAATGTTATTATAAAAGACAGTGATTAGTAATCAACAATTATTACTTTTTTTTGTTTCATTATCTGGTTTTGGACTATCAAAGGTATGAAAAGCGTAGAGTTTTACCCAATAGTTTTTTTATAATATATAATATATAAGATGCTACTGTATAATTTTTCTACACAAGTTATGTTTTTTATATTCTTTGGTTTGATATTATTGCTAACTTAGTTTGTAGTTTATTAGCTTTTACTTTGTGTTTGCTAAAAGTGACTTTGAACAGATGAGTAAGAATTATATATATTTATTTCTTTTTAAATTAAGATTTCACACAACATATTAAAAGACAAACAATAGAATCTATAAGGTTTAATATATATTAATACATATTTACATTTAAACTAATGTGACACTGAAATTTGAAATGTAAATAAATGTAATTTGTCTAGTATAAATGCCTGACTAATGCCAATGTCTTTAAATTATCATACTTTTTTTAAATATTTATATGTAAAATACCATACCATGATTTTTTATATTTGTTTTGAGTTTTAACAGTTTCTATATTGTATAACTATTTATAACCCTTTTGTGTAATAATCATAAACGAAAACTGAAAAAAGAAATCATTTGATAAGCAAAATCAAGAAGAAAGAAATGAAAGGGACGTCATTTTTTTCCATGTTCTTGAGTTAATTTAAAAGAAAGGAAGTGTTTTTTTGTTACTGCATCTTCTCAAGTTGTTTATTTTACATTGATACTCGTATTAAGGTTTATCAATGTATACTGCAGCTTAAAGATTTGGCAGAAAGTTTGCCACCTGGATCCTACGACCTCGAGAGGATTAAGATACCAAACGGTCTGGACTTCAATTCGATAGTACAAAATCCCGATACAAATGCCGACAATCACTCAAAACCAAACCTCCGGATCTCTCCAACCGGCACAGCATTAACCGCAGCTTCTACACTGGGCCCCACAGAAACATGCACTGAAACCAAGGAATCAATACACGTGTCAAACGAGAATCATAGCTATTCAGATGCTAGATCTCTTAATGGAAGTGCAGGGGTAGATATGGGAAATAAGTATTCGTCGGATAACGCAGCTTCACAAGGGGAGAATAATGGGGTCCAAACTAGAAATCCGGCATCCAATAGCGGTAATAATACCTATAATGCCCCTGATCAAGTCGAGGCTGAATGGATTGAACAGTATGAGCCCAGTGTCTATATAACACTTGTGGCTTTACGTGATGGAACCAGAGATCTCAAACGCGTTCGCTTCAGGTATTATTTCAATAATAATCTTTGTTTTAGAAAAGAGTAAAATGCCATTTTCGTCCCTGTGGTTTGGCCAATTTGCGACTTACGTCCAAAGGTTTGTTAACTTAAAAGACAGTTCGGTCCTTTTCACTTTATGTACAAGCATTTAGCATAATGTTCAAGTATTCAAACGACCGAATTGCCCTTTAAGTTCACAAAAATACGGAAATACCCTGACTTAACGGAGAAAAATCGACGGAGTTAATGAGCCAGATGAAAATTACAAGATTTCAAACCTTTTGGATCCAGATACGAAAAAACAAACCTTTGGATGAAAGTCACAAAACTAGCCAAACCTCATGGACGAAATAGCATTCTACTCTTTAGAATTGAAATCGTTTGCACCTTACTGTTAAGTAATTTAATCTTTATAATTTCAAACTTGATACGTAGAATAGTATCAAATTGGTAAGATTGTTTTTGTATTTGCAGCCGAAGGAGATTTGGCGAACACCAAGCGGAGACATGGTGGTCAGAAAACCGTGAAAATGTTTATGAAAGATATAATGTTCGTGGGTCAGATAAAGCATCGGTCTCGGCCCAATCCGCTCGACAGTCGGCTGAAACTCTGCCATCACCTGCCCAGTATTAGACCATCTTCTTCCCAATTTTTTTTTCAGATTCTATTTTTAGTTTGTGATTTATGAATGTATTAGAGGGTTCATTGGTTCAAATTTGATTTCATGGGTAATTGGTGTTTTTCATGCATTGTGATGTAGTGTACATATGTTTTTAATTATTTATATGATTATATTTTCTGTTAATGTTAAAAGTTTTCAAGAGGTGGTTAAACAACTGGGTCAGGCGGGTTGACCCACCCGTTTTTGTGAATACCTTTTTCGAGTTCGGAACACACTTGATCATTGTTAAGATATCGGTTAGGGGTTTAGGGGAAAAGGTTATTTGGTTAATCAGTGTTAATAGGCAATAACAACCATAACGATAAATGGTTGGTTAGTTGGGATCTCTTTTCTAAATCGACATTTGACATGGGTATAAAGTAACATGAGAAAACGATGTTAAGATTTGAAGCGAATGAGGTGGCAACTACATATCGATAAGACAAATCTTTCGTAGACCTCAAGGCGACCGACGGATCAAATTGCCAGGAATACAGCTAATCATAATGGAAATCAAAGAACAATAACGTAGGAGCAACCGATAATCAATACAGAAGGCAACTATCCAATCGTCCTATGCGATTGGGGAAGGTCGATTTTGCTAGATTCAACAGGGACGACATTGATTATTGGCTTAACAAAATGGCTGTTTGAATGATTATTAGTGCTTTTGACAATTGAATTTGCAATTAGCATTTTCTTGAAGGCCCCCAAACAGGATATCAAAATGTTCGGTAATGATGTTCAAGCCCAAGACCCCACGAGATACATATAGGATGCAAATATTTTAAGGGGTTGGTTAAATGCACCTCTATTTTTAATAGTCATACCCTCTTTCTAAAAATACAATTTAAAAGTTATCAAATTTCAACTCTTTATACAATTCAAATAATGTTTTTAAAAACACTTTCTCTAACTAGTATTTTATTATGTTTCTATAAAACGTTATTACAAATTAATAGAAAAGATATTTTTCAAACAATAAAAAAGTTTCAAGACTTTTTTTAAAAGAAAATTGTTGATTTTATATTTTTTATTTATTTCTTATTTTCGTTCTCTCATCTTTCTATTCCTATTTATTATTATTATATATGAAAATATTTTTATAATACAATTAACAACTTTTATTTATAAAAAGTAATAAGACAAAAAAAGAAAATAAAACATTAACTAGTACACGGGTAGTAAAATGATTTGATCAAAGCATATGATATCAATTAATAATTTATATAAGTTGAAATTTAACTATTGTGAGGGTGTTATTTTATTTATTTATTTTTTTGAATGGCAAAGGTTACAACACTTCTATTTCTACACTACACCAATAAATACTAAATTACATCCAATGCCAAGATTTGAACCCTGATCTTTTCTCCAAGAGGCAAGAGCCTCTACCACCCAGCTATAGCTAGAACAACGTGAGGGTATGTTATTGACTAATCAAAATCGTTATCTACAAATTGACTTGCTAATTCTCAAATATATTTCTCTTCTTTTAACTCCAAAAACTATATTAAGTTGGTTGGCTTCAAAGCTTCACTTAATTTTTGTTTATACAATTGGAATTAGAATACCCGCTTCAAGCCGTTATAAAAAAAAATCTCATTTCAAAATTAAAATGACTCACTCTAGTTTAAAACTTAAGAAGACAAATTCTTTTCAGATAACCAAAAAATTCTTTTTAAATAAAATAACGTTTTAAAAAAGTAATAATAATAATAATAATAATAATAATAATAATAATAATAATAATAATAATAATTAAAGATAAAAATGATAAAAAAAAACAAAAGGGTTTGAATTGTAATAATGTGAAAGTTGAAGGAGGGGGTACGTTCAGTAAAAGGGGGTACATTTAGCAGCACCCATATTTTAATACTTACCAACTCGGTCTTGCCACCCTAAGCAACAAACATGCATGAACCATTTCACAAAGTATGTGCCTAAATCAGTGTTGTAAAAATAGAGACTAGTCGGCGATTAATCGCTAGTCGGTCAGTCACTGAGTAATTTTTCGTTAATCGGTCCATTATCGCTAGTCAGCCGGACAAAAATTTGCGATTCCAGTCAGATTCCGGCCAAAAACCTGTAAATTTTAGCTAAAACATGTAAATTTCAGCCAGTTTTCAACCAAACCATGTAGATTCCATCTATTAATCTTGTATACATAAAAACATGGGTGAAAGAGGAATTAAAACCTGCTTTCTTAAAATATTTTCCTATAAACATGTATATACTTATACATGAAACAAAAAATTACATATAAAAAATCAAATCCGATTAATCCTGATTAATCGCTAGTCGATACCTACCGGACGACTAAAGCGTGACGATATTTACAACGATGGTCCAAATAGACGATAGTCCAAAGTTAGGTAGTTAGCTCTTGGCCTTTGAACAATCTAATTTTTCTTATTCCCCCTTGAGGATTGACTAATTAAGTGATATGTCTATTGTATTTTTTAGGATCTTTTCTGAATCAATGTACAATAACATAATCATTAGATTTTTTTAACGACTTAAATTATATTAAATCCGTCTTTAGCGGAGCTTAAACCCTTAACCTAAGAGGAGCAAATTTTCATCATATCTCCTTGTAAGAAAACAAAATTTTCAAATAAACCTTTTAAAAATTGGATGAAAAAACTTTGTTCATATATAAAACAAGTCAGGTTGATTAAAATATATATTGAACGATATTAATATTAATATATATATGAATTTATATCTTATTTTATAAAGTGTTACGTGTTTAATGATGATATATATATGATAAAAAATCAAATCTTGTAACGTTTTAAACGATGGGAACCTTTTGAAAACAATAAAAAATGTCACATTCGTCAAATAATTCTAGATGAGTCTCAAGTCCAACAATGCATATACACCTGCTAGATGCACATTGACTAGGAAATGAAAGGGACTGTACAGAAAATAAGCCAAACATATATATAACTTTCGATTAGAGCTTTTCACGTATTTCTTGGCTAAATCAGTAACTACGGTATACAGTTTGAAAAAAAACTATAAACCAAATTAGCTAGATTTGGTGACGATCAAGACAAGCAAAAAATGGTATGTTTAACCGGATTTCTCTTGATTAGTCTGTATTAATTATGTTTTGAATTAAATATATAGTTAGTTATTTTATCTTATGTTTTTTAACGGCAAATTTGGATCACTAACGGAACATTGGAATATCATCGTTTCACCAGCGAAACCATCCGATCATATCCATTTCCACTAGGCAATAATGCGTATACACCAACTTAGGAGGAAACCCAATAGATCTGAGAAAAAACCTCCTTGTGAGAATCGAACACAAAACCTAATGGTCCTAACATGTAGTTAGTTATTTTATCTTAGGTTTTCTTTTATTAGTTTAATGAAATGAAATGTTATGAGATATAACACAGAGAGATTCGGATTGATTGGTTTAAAGACTTGAACCCGTTTTTTTTTAATCTTTTTAAACTAATAATTAACAAATATAACCATTAAAAATACATTTTATCATAAAATTCACATCACACCATATACATCAAGTAATTTATATTATTAAAAAAGTTTACATGTTAAAAACCTTTGATATTTCCTTCATTAAAAAGTCCGGACGTCTACATTATTCAATTCTAATTCTAATTCTAATTCTAAAATTTTTTAAAAGTCATAAAATCATAAACAGAAATGGACCAGAATATATTACAAATAAATACTAGACCGTGGGTCAAAGTCCAAGAACATTTTGGCCCATAGCTATTTAAAATTAAATGTGTCAAAGTCCAAGACTATGATGGTCAAATCAATTTCTAGATAAAAAAAATATTAAACAACATATTAAAATTAAATAATAAATGCTATAATAATCAGAAATACAAACCTAAATTACTTGTATGAAATTTTTTTTCTTTAATATGAAGAAATATAAACCTAAATAAGCTATGTTTTCAAATTTGATAAGTTAAACATGTGTTTTGCTACTAATTATGAAAAAAAGGTGCAAAAATAGATAGCGTTCAAGAGTTCTTTACATCATTTAGCCAGTGGATTTTTGTATTTACAGAGGTATGCAACCTTATTTATTTATTTATTTATTTATTTTGACTCTTCAAATTCTAGTCTATGTTGTGATCACCTATTCGAAGATTTTGTTCCACCACTATAAACCCATAATGTATTTGAGAAGCTAATCTCCATAAAAAAAACGAAAAAAAACCACTTGTTAGTTGCAAGTTGTCACACCCGTTCTAATTAAAGACGATTTGAGGTAAGTAAATTAAACTAATTTCACATATGGGTAGTAACAAATTTAAGATTTATCATGACAATCTATCTATAAAAATATATTTATAAATTACTCATTGATTTACATTTATTATTTGATGAAATTGATTGTTGCTCTAAAAAGGTTGAAGAAAATATGGTAGTGATGGTGGTAGCTATGAATTCAAATTAGGCGAGTATTCAAAAATTGGGGGTAACCGGTTAAAATTTGTTTGGTTTGAATGGGTTGGTCAAAAGTCAAATATATAAGCCTATGACACGCATGCAACCAACTATTTGGTGAAAAAAATCGCACCAAAATGTTTTATTTAAAAAATGGTTAATTGCAAAAACTTGTGATTTAATTTATCCATCAGTTTGCTAATTGATAATTTTTTAACGCAAATTTGAATTACTGACGGACCATTGAAGTATTATCGTGTTACTACCAGAACCACTCGATCATATCAATCTTTACTAGACAATAATGATTATATACCAATTCAGAAGGAAACCCAATAAATTTGAAAAAAACCCTCCATGTGAAATTGATCCAGAACCTAATGGTCCCTAAACCTTATCACACCTCTAAATTGCCACTAGGCTAATTGATATTTACATAGTACAAGGCACATCCGTAGATACCGGGTCAAGTGATCTCCAAGAAACTTTAGTGTTTATTAGTTTCTGATATGCATTTTTTTATACAATACATATATCTTAATAAGGATTTGATATAAAGAATATTTAGTTCACTACCATATGCTAAGGGTGTGCATGGATCGTTTGTGTCGGTTTTAGGCTCAAACCAACTAAAAAAACGAAAGGTTTTGTGTTTTTGAAAACCGTTCCGTTTCTTTTTTTTTTCACAATGAGTCGGGATGGTTTCGATTTTTTCAGTTTGCGTTTCGGCTTGAAAGTTTTTGAGGAAAAAGAATTACTCAGAAAAATGTAATAAACTATTTGTAAGTATGACATTGTTTTGAGGAATGTAACCTTTTTCCCTTTAATATTAGAAAAATAAACAATAATCTAATTTTATACGATATAAAACATGATTTTTTTAAATGCATGATGATATTAGTTCAGTGCTTCAAATCGAAGAATAATGAAGTATGCAAAGTTTTAAAAATAGAAATTATTGTTGTTATTGACACAAATCTATAACTTTTCATCTTTACATTGTGTTTTATTTATTTCCATCGATCAGAGTTATGAACAATGATATTTCAGTTTAGGTAATATTGTATTTGTGGTTTATTCATATATTAATCGTTCTGTTATTTATTTAATTATTAAAATAAATCATAAAAATTTATTCTTAAAACTTTCTCTTAATTTTTTTAATTCTTTCATTCTTTTATTAAAATAAAATCAGAAAAAATATTCTTAAACCTTTTTCTTAAAGTTTTTTTTAATTTCTTTCATTCTTTTGCTTATCAAAATAATGTCACAAATTTATTTTTACTATCTTTATTTCTAGCTATCATATTTTTAACCCAATATACAAATATTATATTATTATTATTATTATATTATTATTATTATTATTATTATTATTATTATTATTGTGTTCATAAATAAATTGTTATACTGTTTTCCAATAATTATTAACTGAAACACTAATTTTAATTACGAGGGATCTTTATATACTCAATTTTGTTTCCAAGAAAAACATAAACAACTATTTTAATATTAAAGGGAAATATATATTCACTGTATTTTTTACTTGAATATAGTAAATAAAAAATAAATATTGTTAAATGAACATGATGACGTAATAAAAATAAAAGGTTAATTGAATGATTTAGTGTGACACGAACGCGTTCTTTTTTCTATGATAGCAAGGTACTTTAATAATTGTTGAAGAGTACTATTATTAAGCCTTGTAATTACTTAATTTAATTTGTAATATCTTTTAGTTATAGGTTTCCAAAATTTACTTTTAGTTAGTTTTTATAATTCCGTAATTACATCTATATAAACTATCTGTAAGCCATGCTAGTTATTAGATGTGTTCAACTTCGGATGATTGATTTCACTATATAAATCTTTATCTGAAACTTCCGATACGGATTTAAATAATGCACCAGATGTCAATGTTAGGTTAGCCCATTTGTTAGAGGCAAATGGCTCTTAGAGGTGAAGTCCAGGTTTAAACCTGAGTAGGGACAATTAATTTAAAATTACTTGAGTAGAAGAGTAGAGCAACCCGTTGCCGTAATAAAATAATAATAATAATAATGAACCGGATATTTAATTTTGAAAAAAAATACTCATTATTTGGTAATTTTTAATAAATCATTTAATAAAATCTAATAAAACTATTTCAAATATCCGAGATATTTGATTTTTTTTTCTAAAAAAAGTATATTCAAAATTTTGAGTACTCGGAATTTGGGCAATTACGAACCCTTAATGACCTTAGAACTCACTCAACAACACTAACTTTTGCATGTATACCTGTTTGATTTTAGGTTCACTTTATTGGACTGGGATCTCTTTGGTTGGATTATGGAGGTACCCTGTATTCCGAAAGATTGATTTCAGGTTCACTTTATTGGACTAGGATCTCTTTAGTTTGATTTATGACGGTACCTTGTATTCGAAAGACTGACATTTTTTATTTATATATTTTATTATGAAGCTATATTTGTTTTTTTTTTTTTATGGTAAATTTTATGGATTATATAACTTTTGCCTTGCAATGATTATATGACATTCCGATTAAACTATGTGTGCTTAGAATTCACCTACTGTGAGGCTTCTCGGGTTTGAGGAGTTACAGTTTGTAGTGAGAAATTTGTATATTACGAAATAAAAGTTCTTTTACAAAACTATTAGGTTTAATAGTACAAAAGTTGTTCTATCTAACCAGAAGATAAATGCGTAATATATCTAAAAAGCTATAGGTATGTGTATTACATCAACGGTAGCTATAATGTGCAAATCGTATTTGTCATTCCATTACTCATCAAGGTAATATAAGATCTTAGTTTTATAACGTAGTCATCGTCCATATATGTAAAAAATAACAAAAAAATTAGAAAACAACAATAATAGTAGTAGTAAAAAATAGAGAAAAAAATAAAAACAACAATAATAAACAGAAATGAATAAAAAAATTGAGTGAAGGTGCCATGATTTGGAGCCTGGACCTTGCTCAAGTCTGACGCGAGCTTAACCTGATGCAATTTTTTTTCAAATTTCAACAGAAGTTGATGACAAACGGATAGTTTTAATACTTTTTCACGTATCGCTAATTGTTAGTGATATGCATCAAATACAACATATAAATTGTATCAAATACGGTATAAAATCAACCATTTTTAGTACTAATGTTGAAAAAAGTGCGTTTCTTTGTATACTTTTGATTTTCAGGATTAAAAGAGCTTAAATCTACAAAAGAAATAAATTAACGACAAAATCCAACATAAGTACAAAAGAGGGAAAGACAACACGCTATACCAGCCCTCCGAGCTTCCCCCCAAAACTAAAAACGACGAATCAAAAGTCTAGCACGAGGTCATGCCTAGTCGGCATGGGTCGTGCCCCTTCAAGATTCCAGATCAGAAGAAGACAAACAAAAGCAGACAAGAGACATAGGGCCATGACCCCTTAGGCACGGGCCATGGTCAACTTCCAGATTTGCATATCCGGGATAGTACAACAAGTACAATGGACACGAGGCCGTGTCATTGACACATGAGGGCGTGTAGCAGACTAATCTGACATACGAATTAAATAATTACAGAGAAGAAGGAAGATACGGGGTCGTGCCGTGCGGGCACGAGGCCGTGTGAAGGGTCTGTTCCTTGCTATAAATAGGGGTGCTTGATTTCATTCCAACTCATCCATTGGCAAACCACTTCTCTCACACCTGCCACGACTCCACCACAACAATACAACCATCATCCACTAAATTCATCCATCATCCATCTTAGAGTGTGTGTAGTAGTCTCGGGATCCAAGATTGATCGTAAGAGTTTGTGTCAAACAAAGGCCATGCTTGGCTAATCTCTTATATCACTTGGTGAAAACAAGTTATTTATGTATTACTTTTGATTTCCTAGCTTTGGTTAACCTTTTAATTGGGTATGTATTAATGACTTTAATAACTAGTTTTTTATATATAAAAGTGAACTTTGTTTTATCATCTCTTCATGTTTCGTTGGTTCTCTCATTTATGTCTTTACGATCTATATAAAGCGCGTTAACTGTCTGCAAGGGGGCTAGAAGGATGGTGTGGGTAAAGTTTTTGCCTCGTTCAGTGTATAGATCATGCGAAGGACTTGGTTTAAGCCTATTAGGACTTCACTTGAGGCATATAGCATCAAATCGGGGAAAGTAAGAATGGCTTGAATCCCTTATAAATAAAAAAACTATTAAAACTTTAAACCGCATCGCGGGACTGTACCCTTGCTGACCATACTAATATATCCGAGGGTAGCGTTGCCTCCCAAAAGAGAGACATGACACATTTTGAATTAACAACTTATTTAATTATCTTTCAACATTCCGGCTTTGTGGAACTTTATTCTTGCTGACTCAGACCAATATGGCTAAGGGTAGCGTTGCCTCCAAAAGAGAGACATGCCAATTTAACTAGGATAATCTCTTAAAAAACTCAAAGTGTGGAAATCATTAAAGGATATGTAAATAATGAGTCGAATCAAGTGATTATATCTTGTATATTTGTTCCTTTTATTACTTAGTTTATTTCTTTACTATTAAAACCTTTCCTAAAAAATTAGGCTAATTTAAACGTCGACTATATTTCGGTATTAAAAGCTCGATGACAGTGCTCCTTACTCCCTAATAGATAAGTTCACAAGATTATTTTATTTATTATATTCCTATATTTTATATTTTATTTTATTTATTTATTTGTCTTAAAAATTCCGAGTAAAATAGGGATTGTGGTGTTTGACTTTTGTTGCATGGGCATCTTCAACATGTGGACCCCATATTCACCTCATCAAGCTGGGGCCCACTCAAATTTTAATTTAAAAGATTCCACTCTATTTAATCGTGGCTTAACACCAATCATTGTTTAAACATACAATTAAAGTTCACGTAAACCTTTAATAATGTAAATGAGTTTAAAAATGTTATTACCCCGTTTCAAAATTATTGATAGTCTGATATTTTTTAACAGCCAACATAATCAATTCTGAGCACTTTCGAAAACAAACGGAGTACTCTGAGAGTAACCCGAATCCATCATCAATTCCAGGGAAAACCCGGTAACCGACGCGGCCGTAGGCAGGACGTGAAATGACAAAAAAAAACCCGTTTAGCTCAAAGATCGAACTCAGATTTCCTTAGGTCTCCTATCATTGCTCACAAATACCTCACTCTGCATCAAGTAAGAGTTGTCTCACAAAAAAAAAATACAAGACTTCCACCTCTTGATATTTTAATCGGTTATAATTCTCATCTTATCTCATACTAATACTAATTAATATCACAAAACATCTTATAATTAGTCAAAGACTAAAATGCCAGGTAAATATGTTAACAACTATTTTTATACGAAGAAATTAAAAGAAGTCACCAAGTCGATATCATCATTTATTAATAAATACGGTAGAAAAAAAGAAAAAAAGGACGTGTCAACATGCAAGTATGGCGTATCAAAAATGGGGTTTGATATACGGAGTCTTTATTATTTATTGTTTACTTTACCTTTATCCAGCTTAAAAAGTTGTGTCATAAATTCATAAGCACCGCTATTTGTAGAGTTTCTTTAGCTTCGAGCCCTTTAGTTCGTTATCAAGCGGATAGCTCAGAGGGTGATCACTGGCCACAAACTTGCAAGAGTCAGCTATTTGTTCACATTCAAGCATTCATTCCCCACGTTCGAGCTAGTCAAATTAGTACTTATTGTTATACCGTTCATGCCCCTCAGAGTCACTTAACTCGCTTTCAAGAATCAAACTCCTGCTTCCAATTAATAGACTGAAATGAAAACGTTTAAAGATGTTCATCGCTTTCTTTTAATGAATATTATGAAATTGATGAGTTCTAACATTTTAGCTTATATTTTCTTTATGGAAAGTTAGAAAAAAATAATCTTAAATTCCAATTTTGTTTTTCAGTTGTGTAAGAATTTAAAGAGGGTGAATAAAGTCTTCTTTTGTTTTTAACAGTAATTCAAATATTGCATTTGCTCTATAAGATTTCTATTTACAACATTAGGTTATAATATAATAAAGCTTCAAAGAATTGTTGATTAAATAAACCAAGTAATGAGATTATGGTAAAGAAATATCATCAATTCATCACACATGATGTATAATTGTACCAATAGATATTAACTAATTCATATTCCATTCACTATTAATTTTTTAAAAGAGTTATTTGAATTAACTTCTCTCTAAAGGTAGAAATCAAACTATACAATCAATTACAATCTTCTTTATAATTCTAATAATAATAGATGTTATCTGTTTTCTCCGAAATAAAGGTAAATAACTTTACAACTTATGTTAGCAAGTAATACTATATATCTCTATTATGAATGTATAATGAAAGTATACATTAACTATACAACTTCTCACTAATATTATTGTTAGGGAAGGTTAACGTACAATATTTCTTAACGTGCGATGTTACGATATGAAATTACGCATGTCATAAAACTCAAAACTCTAATCACGCATGAATAAAATCATAAATCACGCATGAACAAAAATCATAACCATACGTGATTATGGTTTTTCTTCATGCATGATTATGGTTTTTTGTTCATGTGTGATTAGAATTTTGAGTTTTATAACATGCGTAATTTCATATCGTAACATCGTAAGCTAAAGAATGTTGTATTTGAACATTTTCACATTGATCATCAATATTTTTTTATGATTAAGTTAAGGATCACTTCCTTCTTTTTAATTAAGGGAGATATCACAATCAGAACTTCTACCTATTCTGTCAGGTATCACCACTCATTACATATATAAGTGTTTGAAAGAATATTTCTTTTTACAAGTATATGATATCACTTGTAAAGTATAAAGTGTTTAAAGATCCATATATCACTTATAAATGTATAGAAAAGCTGAAAATTAAGTATGTAAGAAGACCATTGTCAGGATCGAATTAGTCCAAAACCTTAATTGATGAATTAATCAAAGTGTATGAGAATATAAGTACAATTGATGAACACATATAATTCGATAAGTTTCTTTGATAAATTGGCATGTAATAATCCCTAATAGATGTCATTGGTCATTAACAGAAAAAAAACTATACTTATTCTGAATTCTAAATCAATAGAAAAAACTCTTATATTTTATTTTCTATTAAAATTTTTAATCTTATATGAAACTTTTTTCTAAAAGTTGAATCTGTACACTTATTTCTGAAAAAAAATATATATATTTCTACTGAATATTCGATTAACTAGATACCGTTTTGAGGTAAATTTTACATCAATTGACTCATATCTTCGTTCTGATCAAAAACCCTAAAACACCAGTTTGTAATTTGGAAAAAAAACTCAACTCCGTTATGTTTTTTAATAGCGGACCATTATACAAGTAAAATGAAAAGAGTTGGACCACTATCAGAAATAAACTCAGTTGGGCTTATTATTGGTCAAAAACAACAAGATTAGATTATTTAAATCCAATTTACCTTTTTTTAACACAAAATGTTACTCTTTTACACCAATATTACTACATTTAGTAACCAATAAACATTATAATAGATACTGGTCATTTTTTAATATGTTCGGTTTATTTGACATGATTTTCTATTTAACTGTAGGTTGAATTATCTTTTTTACAATGTTAATAGATAATCCAAAGTGACTTATATATACCTAGCTTGGTCTAACTTAATTAATCATGATCATTGATAAGTATATGAATAAATATGATTTATTTGTTAATAGATGATCCAAAGTAACTTAATTAATCACCCTAAGTTTTTTTTTTTTTTTATACTTGCGTATACAAAAAATGTCTCAGTCAAACAAACCTTTCAAAACTCCCTAAAAACAACAAGGACCTAGCAATTTACCAAAAAAAGATCAATTTAGACCATTCGTAATGTTAATGCCTCCTAAGAGACATTTTCCGATACATCATCGTAACACATCTTCAAAAAGTGTGTAATTGTTAACACCCCTTATTTAGCGTTATACTAGAAACGTCTCTCCCTTTTCATGCCCCTATAACATCTTGGAGACGGTGTTAAATGTTCTTACCAAAATACTTTCAAAAAGTTAAATAACACACTAAACTTCTTTCTAAAGATTAGTTAGCCCTAGTATCTTCCAACACCAAGCTCTATAGTATGTATCATTTTTTTATGCACATGATTATCCCCACAAATATATCTCTTAACAAGATCAAGCGTAATAATTTTCTAACTGGCAACACTTATCCATATGAGTGTGCGTCATAGCGTTAAACCATTTGACAAGTGCTAATTGCATGTGCAATGCTCTCGAATGGCATTTGATACACTCCAAAAGCCTATATGTTCTTTACTATGAGTAGAACAATACGGTTTAAGTCACAGTGAAGAGTATATAGTTTTAAATAGTAAACATAGGTCTTGTGTTGGGATTCTTGTCTTAAATATGCAAAAAAGAAAAAAAGAAAAAACGAATAACACACAGGTTTTAATCATATGCATTTTAAATTTAATTAGATAACCACAGTTGAATGCACGTTTACGGGTGATACGCACTCGAAAATATTATACCTTAACTTTTTATTAGATTACATAAAGTTCATAGCTTGTGGTTTAGAAATTTTCTTTTATGCATAGTTTAGAATTAGTAATTAAAATAACATATCATTAATGCTAATAGTAGGTTATACTAAAGATATATCTTCACACTTTCTTATCAAATCTAAAATAAAAAAAAACATAACTCAATAAATAAAAACTTCAAAATGTGAGTACCCACCGAACAATGAATCGTTGACTAAACGACGTCACTTCACACCTCTTTGACTAATTGACTCTTGACCCCCACCCCTTCAAAACACCCCCACCCTCCTCTCTCTCTCTAAAAACACCCACTTTCTCTCTCTAAAACACACACACATACACAATTGATTCCACACACAAATGGCGAGAGAAAAGAGCAACGGATTGTACCTGAGTGTTCCTAGCTTCTTCAAATGCCCGATTTCAATGGACGTCATGAAATCTCCGGTCAGTCTCTGCACCGGCGTCACCTACGACCGTCAAAGCATCCAAAAATGGCTCGATTCCGGCCACAACACCTGTCCTGCCACCATGCAGGTGCTACAATCAACTGACGTCGTTCCAAACCTCACGCTCCGCCGCCTCATTCGCGTGTGGTCAGATTCCTACCTTTTACGACCGGAATCTCACGCCTCGTTCAACAACCACATCGCCTTTGAATCCTTGAAGAAATTGATTATCTCCGAATGTTCGGAACAGTCGGAACGCGTTTCGGTAGGTACGCTATTGAGTATTGTTAGTTTCGCGAAAATATCGGTTGAAAATAGAGAATCGGTTGCCAAAATTGACGGATTCGTTCCGTTGATAACGAAAATGTTAAAAAATTGCAATGAGATTGAAGTGATTGAACAGATTGAGCTTGTTATCATCTGTTTAGATCTGATTTTACCTGAAAAAGGAGTTAGAGAACAATTAGTACAACATTTTACCAATTCAACATCATCAACATCGTCATCGTTCACTCTCGTTCTTCAACGAGGTGGTTTAGATGCTAAAATTAGCGCCGCTAGGGTTTTAAAATCAATAGCGTCCTTCGATAACGAATCTCGCCGGATAATCGCCGATCAAAGCATGGTACTAAAGGAATTATATAACCTAACAGTCTCCGAAGCCGGTTATCTGGCGGTCGACGCCGGTATGGCAGCGTTAATCGCCGTTTGCACATCTCGACAGTCGAAAAAGGAGATTGTACGATTAGGAATCGTGAAAACCGCCGGGAAATTATTATCCTCGCCGGAGAATTCAGTTACGGTGGTGGAAAAGGCTATGAAGGTTCTGGAAATAATATCCACGTGTACAGAAGGACGAACGGCGATATGTGAAGATGAAAACTGTGTACCGGCGGTTATTAAGCGGTTGATGAAAGTATCACCTGCAGCGACGGAGCACGGGATCGGAGTGATCTGGAGCGTTTGTTACATGTCACGAGATCGGACGGCTCAGGAAGCAGCAATGAGGAATAATGGATTGACGAAAGTGTTGTTGGTGATGCAGAGTAATTGTTCCGGTTCGGTGAGGCAAATGTGTGGCGAGTTGGTGAAGGTGTTCCGAGTTAACTCAAAGTCGTGTTTGGCGAGTTATGAAACTCGGACGACTCATATTACGCCGTATTGACTCGGTTTATAAAAAGAAAAAGTTTTTTTGTTTCGTTTTAGAGAAAGTCTGACTTGTTACATTAGATTCAAAGATGTAAATCAAATTTGATTATAAAACGACAATTGATCCTTATATTGTGAAGAGAAATGGTCAACAAGACTCCATAGTCTACACATGCTACAAAAACAATAGCTTGCAATTTTTATAAAATTTAAATAAAGAAAATAATTACAAACATTGGTAGTAAGTAGTGGTTTGCACGGTTTGGTGACCGAAATTTTCAGTTAATTGGTTTGGTTAATTCAGTTAATTTGTTGGTTTTTGTTTTGATTTGGTTAATTTCGGTTAATAACTTAATCAAACAAGGGCTAATCTTTTTGCTTAAAAATGCATGTAATAGAAGTATAAATACCTGAAGTATAAATGCATTAAATAAATGTTTAAATAGATGCAAAGGAGATGTAAATAAATGAAATAAAAGGATAAAACAAGAGATGCATAAAATGAAGGTATAAAAGCTATAAATATATGAAAATATAAATGGTCCTTTTTGGTTCGGTTAATTTTGGTTAACTGATGATACAAAAAATAACCGATAACCGACTTTCGGTTAATTTCGGTTCAGTTTTGTCGGATATCAGTTCAATTTTGGTTACCAGTTCGATTATTCCATATCCGTACTAGTAACTTTCTTTTCTATGGTTTGAAAGTTTTTGTAACTTGTTAGTTGATGTTAGTAAAAACAAAATGATTAAAGTGCATGCAATGATATTACACAAAGTGGTGGTTTTTAATTAAAATTAAAATAAATATGTTATCTAAATATGGGTTTGATACCATATATATATGTTAAACTTTTTTATTGTATTTTGAGAGAAGAGAATAACAAAAGAATATGAGGTTTAAAAAGTGACAAATAATGTGAAGTCACATAAAGATAACCGAGTCAAAAGTATGCCCTTAAATGAGGCAAAGTCATATGAAAACAATGCAGAAAATATGCTCAAAGGAGAGAGTTCTTACAAAAAGAACAATAATAATAATATTTAAATAATAAGTATTATTTTGATGTTTGATTATTCAGTATTAGTTATATTAGATCAGATATATACTGAATTTAAAAAAGAAAATATACTTTAATAATAGTTGGTATTAAAACGGACGGACTGCTTATTTTGACTTTAAGTTTGACTTAATGAATTTTGACTTATTTAATTGGTATATTTAGGCTTACGCTTTTGACTCTCTTGGACATGATTTAAAGTTGTGGGCATAATTTCAACCGAACGTGCTTTTCATATACAAGAATATATGACGTTTGGTTAAAGGCATGATTTCTATTATTGGTTTCAAGAATATTGTCACAAATATTGTTCTAAAAGTTAGCATTTTATATTCTAAGTTTTATTTCAAGTTGATTTCTTTTGTTTTGATTTTATTATATTGCCAATATAGCAATATAATGAAATTCGGTTCATCAAATAGTTAACAAGGTAGAACTGGCCACCGTGTGATGTAATGTCAACAATAAAGGGGTATGGCATAAAAACGAGGGTACGCTAAAAATTATATACAATGCATGCTAAAACGTCCGCATGATAACCAGGTAGGAATATTTCAAATACAGGTTCTTATGTCACTTGTTGTGTATGTTAATGGTTATGTTTTTTAGTTTTGTATAAATTCCTTACCAGATGAGTTTGGAAGATTTATTCTTCGTTCATCCAACGTAATTGGAGTACTGGTATGCATTCATGTATGTATTGATTATAGATGTCACCTACAATGCAAACATGTATAATATCTCGTTTCTTCATCCCTTATTGGTATAACTTTGTCCAATTAAAATAAACATACGTATCTAATAAAATCTCACACATAAAAAAACTACGATCAGAGAAAGGTGGGAGTGAATGGGATGAGAGCAACCATTTCCTTTATCCCAGAGGATGGAGAGGTGACTAACATATTTGGCTCTAAGAAAACCTCCTTCTAGCATGTAAAGTGTAGCAAACAGGTCTACACAAGGTGTGGCTAAGAGAATAAAACAAACAAGACAAGTAATACTAATAATAATGGTAGTAACTACCGATACAACGTCAAAAAAAAGAGAGTAGTAAATCAGTCTACACAAGGTGTGGCTAAGACAATAAAAACAAACAAGACAAATAATACTAATGATAATAGTAGTAACTACCGATACAATGTCAAAAGTTTAAAAATAAATAAAATTTTAAATGTAATGTCACTTTTTAAATACCTTTTGTTAATTAAAAAGAAGAATGATTATATATATACATATACATATATCCAGACAGATAAAGATAAATAGTAAAATAGAAATGTATATTGTATTATTAGAGCACCACAATGTGGATGAAAGTCTGTTGTTCCGATAACGTGGCACACGAACCAAAAATGAGTGAAGTCCATAACATTGGAGAAAGTTTACATGGAAGTCCGAATTCACAGACTCACGTCTGAATTCATCCACCCCCCATACACAATATTGTAATGTCTTTGTAGAGGTTTGTAAGTTGTACGAAAAAGTTGGAGCTTTTAAGAAAAGTTTAGGAATTAGATGTGACGTTGAGATGACCGTATATGGAACACTTACATTTGTGGATGCTCTTAGTGAATGATAAAACAGTGACATTTAAAGAAAATAAAACAATTTTGAAAATAGTAGTGTGGTAATGACTTCTCATATGTCATATCCCGACTCGCCGCAAAAATAAAAGTCGGGCATGGTTGGGCTATCACCAAAGCTCATGATATTTATTAAATAGTTTCATATTTATTAAATAAGAATTAAAACTTCAAATAATCAAACACCAGAATTCATTCCAGCACAAATAAAACCAACATATTGTTCAGAACACCATAACTCAAAGTTGGGTTAGTTCACACGACGTTTGGTGTGGCATGCTTTGGCCTAATAAGTACTTCGTACTCTCATCGTTAGTCCCCAGGTAGGCAAACTGGTCCTTTATTTTGGATTTATATGAATGCCAAGCCTAGACAGAACGTTCCGACTATCGGTACTCGTACCCTTCCAGTTACTACATGCCCGTCGTGAAAACTCACTTTGATGTGATTTGAAAAAAAATATGAAAACATTGCAAAATCTTTGGAAAGAAATGATAAAAATTATGAAATCATGAGGTGTGTGCTTGCGTAGGCATGATATGTTATCGAAATATGAACTATAATGAACATCACATATTAACATGTACTAGTGGATGTGCTTGCATATATTTGTGTGGAAAAATAAACATAAAACATATAAACATCATGAATTTTGCATGTAACACATAGGCAATTAAAGTCTAATCAATTATAGTATAGGGTCTAATGGTCTAATAATCTATCCTATATCCCTATAGTCACAAGCTCTGATACCAATCTGTCACACCCGACCCGCAGCGAAAATAAAAGTCGGGTATGGTTGGGTTATCACCAAAGCTCATGATATTTACTAAATAGTTTCATATTTATTAAATAGGAATTAAAACTTCAAATAATCAAACACCAGAATTCATTCAAGCACAAATAAAACCAACATATTGTTCATAACACAATAACTTTGTTTAATTTTCTAAGGCCATTCCTATGTGTTTCTTTCTTCAGCTTGATCACCTGTATCATGCGTAAAACAAAAGATTTGGGTCAACAAAAGTTGGCGAGTGAACCTTAGTAAAACATTTAAACAGTTGAATTGTATTTGTTGTTAAATAAAAGTCGTTTCTGAATCATATGTGAGCATATGCATATATAACCAATCACAAACCACATTATATCCACACTGAACACATGACATGATGAATGATGTACTTGAGATCAATGCTCAATCAAACAGAGCCGATCTAATGAGGCACCTGATGCTCAACCCGTATCCCACGAGGAACTGATGGGCCTAATGAAATGATTACACTGAAACGATAAAATGTAAACACACATAAACCACACAAACAACTATACACATTTGATCACGAGATAATATTAGCACAAGTGTTTAAATAAAAAAAATGTACGCCACATGATACACCCCAAAACGTAATTAAAAAGGGGGAATCGTAGAGATTCACTCACAGTGGGTGCGTATTCTTGGTGGATGATGAGTGCGCACGAGGAAAGAATTTGATCGACAAACAAACACTACCCGTTGAACAGATTCGGCGGCGATACTGAGATTCCGGCGAACTTGCAGAACTCCGGTGATTTAATTTTTCCGGTGACATGGAGCAGTGATTTGCCAGCTTGGAATGACTAGAATTGGGAGGTATTTATAGGTGAGTGATGATTTGGGCTTCTCAAGACTAGGGTTTCAAGATTTATGGTGGGCGCGCCTTGATTGCAAATTTGCCAAAGATAAACGATGACAGTTGTCGGAATTTCGAAAAGGAAAGCGCGTCGAAGATTTGCGATGTTTCCGGTTAAAGTTGCAGGTTTTCCCACCCAGTTGCGTATATGTCTAATGATATTAGAATCTATCACATCTTGTGTGTGCAACGTGGTGGTGTTTGGTGCGTGTTTGAGCCTGGGAGACCCGGGTTCGATCCCGGTTTCCCTTTTTCTTTGCTTAATTTTTTTAGTGTTTAATAAATTATGGTTTCATTTATTAATTAATGTTTTATTTGTTTATTTTGGGTTTTATCTGTTAAAGTTTTGAATTCTAACCGCATTTATTACAAACGATAAAAATTTTAAGAATACGCCAATAATAAACGCACACTAGCTTTGTAAAATGGTGCGGGTTTTCGAAACCCGTTTTACATAAATGTTACATTATAGACGACTTCTAATCACTTTCTGTTGACAGGGTTTTACGAGTCTGTAACCACAAAACAAGAATAGAGGCTACAGTAGCGATGGCATATGCCCATGGTGGTTTATTTGGTTAGCTCAAAATGATATTGTCTTCAAGGAAATCAAAAACTCCAATCTCTTTTGTAGTTGATGGAATAAATGTTAGAAAGTGATTCACAGAACACTGAATTGATGTATATTTTTGTATATCTCATTACAAAGAAAGGTATTGAATTTATACACAAAACCGTAATCTAAATATAGAAGACAGCTTGGTTTACGGCTGGATTTACAGCTGATTACTAGCTGTCTTCGACCCTGCTAATCTTAACAGCTGATTACTAGCTGTCTTTGACCCTGCTAATCTTGGGAGATGATGCTTGACTGATCCCGTAATCTTTTATTTTCAACACTCCCCCTCAAGTTGAATAGTTGGATTTCCAAAATTCAACTTGCCCAAACAATCGCTGAAAATTTTCCCGTTAACTGCTTTTGTTAGAATGTCAGCAAGCTGATCCTTTGATCGAACGAATGGTAGTTCAATCGTACCATCTTCCAATTTTTCTTTGATGAAGTTCCTATCAACTTCCACGTGTTTAGTTCGATCATGTTGTACTGGGTTTTCTGAAATCTGAATTGCAGCTTTATTATCACACATAATCTTACTTGTTTCTTTTGACGGAAAACCAATCTCAGCTAAGAGTCTCCGCATCCACATGGCTTCTGTTAAACCTCGAGCTATACCTCTAAATTCAGCTTCTGCACTTGAAAGAGCAACCACCTTTTGTTTTTTACTTCTCCAAGTAACAAGATTCCCTCCAACTAAAGTGAAGTAGCCTGTTGTTGATCTCCGACTTCCCTTATCTCCTGCCCAGTCTGCATCGGTATAGATTTGAACATTTAGGTGTCCATGTGATTGAAACAGGACTCCATGACCCACTGTTCCTTTGAGATATCTAATAATTCTCCAAACTGCTTCCATATGTGACTGTTGAGGTTGGTGCATGAACTGACTTACTACCCTACAGCATAGGCAATGTCTGGACGAGTATGTGAGAGATATATTAGCTTTCCCACCAGCCGTTGGTATCTTTCTTTATTTGCTAACTTTGCTCCTTCCTCCATATAAAGCTTTTGGTTCACACTCATAGGAGTGTCTGCTGGTTTGCAATCGATCATTCCGATCTCTGCCAACAAGTCTAAGACATACTTCTTCTGGCTAATGAAAATTCCTTGTTTTGACCTCAGTACTTCAATTCCGAGGAAATACTTAAGTCTGCCCAAATCTTTCATTTCAAATTCAGCAAACAAGTTTTCTTTGAGTCTTACCATTTCTTCTTTATCGTTCCCTGTAATGATCATATCATCTACATAGATAATTAGGCAGGTTACGAATTTTCCTCTTTTTTTGAGAAACAAAGTATGATCGGCATTACTCTGTTTATATCCAAACTTTTTCATAGCTACCGTAAATCTGCCAAACCAGGCCCGGGGAGATTGCTTCAAACCATAAAGGGACTTCTTCAGACGGCAAACTTCTCCAGTTTTGAAATCTTTTGTGAATCCTGGAGGAGCATCCATAAATACTTCTTCATCTAGGTCTCCGTATAAAAAGGCATTTTTTACATCAAACTGTTGAAGTGGCCACCCTTCATTTGCAGCTATCGAAAAAAGAACCCTGATTGTGTTCATTTTTGCAACCGGGGAGAATGTTTCAGCATAGTCAATCCCATGTGTCTGGGTATACCCTTTTGCTACCAGTCGGGCTTTATATCTTTCAATTGTACCATCTGGTTTATACTTAACCGTATAGACCCAACGACACCCCACAGATTTCTTTCCCAATGGGAGAGTATACTTTTCCCAAGTATTGTTCTTGATTAGGGCTTCCATTTCCGTTTTCATCGCTTCCTTCCAATGTTTAGACTTTAAGGCTTGATCCACGTTTGTAGGAGTTTCTTCGGAATAAACAGATGAGATAAATGCTTTGGCTTCCTTAGTGAAATTTCCATCGGCCACACTAGCTATAGGATAACTAGATCTTCTTGGTTCTTTTTCAGGAGAATACCGTTTCGGAGGAACCCCTCTGTTTGTTCTAGGGGGTAACACATATCTTGATGGTGGTTCTTCTTGTCTGGATTCATCTGCCTGCAAATTTTCAGTTTATTCTGTGGCAGTTTCATGGTTAGAAGTATTGGTATCCTCGGAGTCATTAGGAACTTCAAAAATACCACCAGACTGAATAGGATGAGTATTACTTACCTCGGACACCAGGTTAGGAGGAACATTAGGACCGTCAGTAGCACTGAAATTGGACTCTGGTGACTCTGTAGTTGGTACATAGGGAACATATTTTAACCAGCTTAGTGTGTCTAAACATTCCTTCTCCCCCTGACCACTGAGTTGGGAATTGTAGTAATACTCGGTTTCAAGAAAGTCACAGTTTATTGTGGTGAACATATGACGTGTTTTTGGATTATAACATCTGTATCCTTTTTGATTCATTCCATACCCAACAAAGACACATTTTTCAGCACAAGGGTCAAGTTTGGTTCGATCTGATTTAGGTATGTGAACAAAGGCAGTACATCCAAAGATTCGTGGTTGAAGAGTGAGAACTGAGGGTAGTTTGAAGAATTTTGAAAGAGTGTGTAACGGAGTGTTAAGTTTTAGGATTTTTGTTGGGAGTCGGTTGAGAAGATAGGTAGCAGTAGCAAGGGCTTCAGGCCAAAACTTTTCGGGACCTGGGATTCAATTAGGAGAGCTCGTGTCATTTCTAGCAAAATGCGATTTTTCCTTTCGGCGACACCGTTTTGTTCTGGGGTGTTTGGGCATGTAGCTTGGTGGATTATTCCCTTGTCTTGGAAAAAGGATTTAAACGAGGTATTAACAAACTCACCGCCATTATCGGATCGGAATATTTGGATGTTTGTTTGAAATTGGGTTTGGATCATGGCGTAAAACATAGTGAACTTTTCAAATACTTCGGATTTGTTTTTCAAAAAATAAACCCAGGTCATTCGGGTACAATCATCAACGAACATCACAAAGTAACGAAGGTTTTGCCCCCCAAGAACTGGGGCAGGACCCCATACGTCAGAATAGATTAATGAAAATGGCAAAGCAGCCTTAGTATTATTGGGTTTAAAAGTTTTTCTGTGGCTCTTTGCTAAAACGCATGTTTCACAATGTGACATAGAATTAACTGGAAATAGTTTTGGAAATAAAATATGTAAATAACTTGTAGAAGGATGACCTAATCTTCGGTGCCACAGCCAAGCTTCTCGTTCCGATGTCCCATGAGTCAACATCACAGCACCACTTTGAGTCACCTCATCCACATAGTACAACCCTTGACTTTCAGTGCCACGCCCAATGATCACTCCCGTCCTGATATCCTGTAAAATACAAAACGTAGGGTACATTAGGACAATACAGTTGAGTTCTTTTGTGACATGACTGATGGAAAGCAGCTTATGTGATAACGAGGGAACATAAAGACAATTAGAGATTTTTATTGTGGGTGAAATCTCAATAGTCCCTCCCGATTTTACATCCATTATTCCTCCGTTTGCTGTTTGAATATGTGTTTTTTTTGGTTTGGTTGTTGAAATAATATCCGATAGCTCATAAGTCATCGTATCGGTCGCGCCACAATAAAAAATCCATAGTTTTTGTTTTTGATGTTCGTGGGCCATATTGACATTTCCCTTATTTTCAGGGACTATATGTGCAACATTTGTCTCTTTATCACTTGTGTATAACCGAGGGTTTGAGGGTTGCGCCCCAAACCCTTTACCTGTTGAAGTATCTTCTTCTTCATCTGCTTTGGCCATTCCACCGAACCCCGATCTGCTCAAGCTTTCATCTCTGGTGACATCTCGGCTGCCGGTGCTAGAAGACTTCCCTCTTTCCGTAGTCTTTGTGCCTCTCTTCTGACCATCAGACCACCATTCGGGATACCCAACGAGTTTGAAACATTGTTCCCGGGTATGTTTCGTCATGCCGCAATGATCACACTTGAGGTGAGTTTTGTCGTCTTTGTTACTTGTTCCGATTCTTTTTCCATCGGCCCGTCGGTAGCCCTTTGATGCAAGCCCTAATCCGTCAATTTCAGAGGCCATTAGACCCACTGTGATATCCTGTGTGTCATTGAGAGGTGTTCCCAGAATGTTCTGGTGAGCGGCCTCCTTGCGGACAGTGGCGTATGCAGTTTCTTACGGTTGGAAGGGGTTCTAACCGGAGTATTTCCCTTTTTATAGGGTCATATTTCCGGTTGAGTGCGTTTAGAAACTGAAACAGTTTCTGTTCCGTCCTGATTTTGTGATATGCTTGGATATCGGTTGGGCAGGTCATAGGGTTTGGGTCAATCCGATCAATCTCTCCCCATACTCCTTGGAGTATAATCCACAATTCTTCTAGGGAGAGATTGTTCTGTTTGATTTCATTTGCCTTGACATGTAGGTTGAAGGTTTGGAGCTTGTCACGCCCACTGCTATATGTTATAGCCAGGGCATCCCACAACGATTTTGCTGTCGGAAATTCGGTTAGATTGCTGGCAAGGGTTGGTTCGATGTTCTGTATGAGCCATGAGAAGACGACTAGGTCGTCTTGTTCCCATTGTTCATATTCTTCGCTGGTTTGATTTGGTGGGTTGGTTGATAAATGGTTTAGAAAGGCTTTGGATTTACCGCCTATGGCTACCCTCATCATCCGGGTCCATAGAGCATAATTCTGGCTGTTGAGCTTGAGGTTTATTTGAAGGTTATCGGACAGTTTTGGGTTTCGGTTTTGTGGGTTGAGGCCATTCTTGAGCAGATTGGCGATTTGAATTGATAGATCTTCTCCCAAGTTACCGGCTTCGGCCATGGCAGCTTGGTTGAGAGGATGATTGGTTTGGGTGAGCAAGGTAAATGATGAACAGGTCAAGAACGACACTGCTCTGATACCATGTTAGAAAGTGATTCACAGAACACTGAATTGATGTATATTTTTGTATATCTCATTACAAAGAAAGGTATTGAATTTATACACAAAACCGTAATCTAAATATAGAAGACAGCTTGGTTTACGGCTGGATTTACAGCTGATTACTAGCTGTCTTCGACCCTGCTAATCTTAACAGCTGATTACTAGCTGTCTTTGACCCTGCTAATCTTGGGAGATGATGCTTGACTGATCCCGTAATCTTTTATTTTCAACAATAAAGGCATAACTCTTCCCATGGATCCACCAAAGAACTAATCACAAAAGCATATGTGGGAACACATGGTGCACGACCCCTCATTCATGCTTTTCTTAAGCTCTTTATTTAGTTTATGTTTGATGAATTTATGTAACGTCAATGTATTAATCGGTGAATCCTTATAAGTATTGTCATTTGCCCAACACCTTCATCCTGTTAAAATTAGTTGTTCAAAAAAATTTGAACTAGATTTAATAGTAAATGGGGTTGATTAGTAATCTAGGACACTTAATTTCTCCTTAATTTATATCGGTTAAAATATTTGTGAGTTTTTCTTGTTGTGTCACAACACTTAATTTCTCCTTTCAACTTAATTACATTCTTTTTATCGGTTAAACTATATAATTTATTTGTTTTTTAGGTAAAACAAATGAAGAACTTTCAAACATCCATTCACTTAGGACCATATGTATATTGAGTCTAGTCATTTCATTAGTTGGTAACTACTATTTAAAATTTTTAAGTATCCGATACTTGTGAATTGTGTTTCATCTACAACTATTTTATAACTAATAGTGATTCATCTACAACAATAATATAATGTCACAAATACTTTGCAACCTTTCAAAACCCTTGATAGGTTTGAAGAATTATTAAAATACGACTTTATTACACCTTCAAGTCGATGAGAAATGCCTACACACTTTAACTTTTAAGGCCTTAAAAGAAATGTAGTGTATACCTAATATATATAGTAGAGGGCTCATACAAACTCATTGATTGTTCTCATGATAACTGTATTATACATATATATAGTGGAGAGTTCAAATGAAAAGAAAATTTTGTAAGAATAAAAAAAATAACTTTTAAATCAATAGAAATTCTTCATTACTTCATTTAATGTGTGTATTTAATATTATAAAAAAAATCATATAAGTAAATCCATAATCGTATTAATTAGCTAATTAATTAAACTTGTAACTCATTTTTTTAATATACTTTTTCAAGATAAAATAATTTTTGGTGAAGGACAATTTTCGATATGTGTAAGATAAATTTTAGTATGTGTAGGCTAAATTTTGAAATGTGTAGGGTAAATTTACATGTGTGTAGGGTAAATTCCGATAAGTGTAAGACATCTGTAGGATAAATTTTGAAATGTGCAAGATAAAATGTTTTTGCTTTATTAATTAAAGATAACATAATTAATGAGAGAAGTTATAAACTATTTAATGGTTTACCATTATGTCATTCTTCTTTTTCTTCTTATATTAAATTTTTTCTCAAATAAATACATATATATATATATATATATATATATATATATTTGTATAAATTAAATCCACAAGAAAGAGCCCCCCACCCCCAACACACACGAGACATATATAACATTTCATAATTGTTTGGGATCAACACACTTGATGACAATCAACTACACATGGAATAGTGGTTGTATTTATTATACTAAATTCACTTTATTATTGGTATTCAATGTTCTTGTGATCGAGTTACGTTAGACTACTCTGAAAAAAAAAAATTCGTTTGTTTTTATTTTATTTTATTTGAAAGGGTTTGATTTTTATTTTATAACCACAAAAAATATTATAAAACCGACCGACACAGTCAAACTTCAAAATTGTTTCATATGTGATACTTAAATGATAAATCAAACTGGATTAAAGAAACGACATATATGGTTAATGAATTGAAAAATAATAAACAGTCGGTGAATTAAATATTGAGATTCCATAATCTTTCAACATATGTTTGTAGAATTCTAATTCTTTTTAGAATTAGTAGTAACAAGTACATTATTAACAAGACAATAGAAGAACTTGTTTTTTATTTTTATTTTTTTATTTTCTTTTAGAGATGGAGTATTCATTATAGATTGTTGGATAACCTCTTGATCATAGTTCATAGGACATTTTTAACTTCACATAACGTTTTATTAAAGTTTGTTTGAGGTTATATCAGTAGAAAACTATAAAACGCGCATAATAAACTTTTACATAGATTATCTATGGACTATATGAAGTTTGTCGTCAACTTTTTATTTGTTTTTTCTATCTCATATCTTATCATGACTAAGTTATAAATCACCATATGTATACATGACAAGTAAAATCTTACTTTAAGGGTGTGCGTTTGGTGGAAATTGGATAAGATCTAAATGAATCGAAGCGTATCCCTAATCCCAATCCAAAATTTCTAACATAGTAAAACCGAAGATGGAATTGATATGAAACGGGTCGGGTTTGGTCTTTTTGGGGGTGGACTGATTTCAGAATTTGGCCAGGAAATAGGAAACAAGTAGAATTTTTATGCTTGAGATATTTCATATGTTTCATTAGTAACTTATTTATTAACTATACACGATAGAGGAACTTGTTTGGTTTATTAATTATGACATGTAATTCTATTTGAATAGACGAAAAAATAGTTAATTCTTTTTTAAATTAATCTACTTTGCTTGTCCTTTAAGCTATTAAAATTGGTCCCATGGAGAAATCGTGACAAACTTAGAACTTTGGACCTCTTATAACTTTACCACAAATTGAATTGTTTTCATGTTTTGCTTTCAACTTATTTCCCCTTTTTTAGTTACAACAAATTGAAATTTGTCAGCCTCCTAATTTTGATTGTTGCGTCTCATCTTTCTGACTTTATTTATTCTGTTTAAACTTTTATTAGATTAAACTGAAAAACAACTCTGACGGGTTAGATAACAAGTTAAAATAAAATAGATACTTTTGATTACAAAATGAAAACATATTTTCTTTAGAACGGTAAACCTCGTGAGAAGATAGAGTTTAAGACTTGGGGGCTGTTTTACAATTTCTGAATGGTTAAGTGCTGAACAAATAAGATGTCTGAACCATTAAGTGTTGAACCGGTAAGAAACCTGAATCATTAAGAGCCAGTATAATGTTTAACCATTCAGATGCAAATGTTTGATCAATTCAGATTAGAGGTATTAACTATTCAGACTCAGTATAATGCTTAACTATTCAGAGGCAATGTCTGAACCATTAAGACATTTTGCAAAACTGAAAAGCTAACAAGTCAATTAAAATAGGTGCACAATTAGGCTGTTTATCAGCCTGTTTAATCTCTTCAACTCACTTGATCACTAGGATTAGCAACTACTTTCTAATATTTACATTATCAAAAAAGATAAATAATAATAAATAAAAAATACTAACCCAATTTAACTCATTTTCATATAAATGATTAGCTGCTTGGCGAGCGAGCCAAGGTTTATTGTTATTTTTACCAATGAGCTGAAATTTGAGTTTGAGCTCAACTTGTGAAACACTCAAATTAGCTCGTTTGAACTAAAACTAATATTTAATATCTAAGTAAAATTCATATAAAAAACGGTCCTAGTGGGCTCATAGTCCATATTACGTAGCCTAATATTTTATAAATTGAAAATAAGTTATAATTTATTAGCATAAGAATTTGAGCAAACTTTAACGAGCCAACTAAGCGAGCTTACGTTGGCTCGAGCTCGATTTATTTAGGAATCGAGGTTACTCCGCTTAGCTCATTTATAAACAAACTAATTTCAAGAAAGCTTTTCTCAAACTAGCAACAATTAGATGAACAACTACGAATTATATTATAATACCTTCTAATTCTGAAGGGGCTAAAAGTCGCTAAAAGTAACTTCATGTGACAAAATTAGGCCGAAAGAATTGTTTTTTAATCAACCCAACCCATAAAAAACACCTTTTTAACTCCTACCCAACCCATCTAGCGGCCCACTTTGTTGCCTCTACTTGTAATTGTAACTTGGCACTTTTGAGTTTTGACACGTTTTCTTGAACTAAAAAAGGGATATTTTAGATGAATCACTTCATCAATGGTGTTGATATAAACCATGTGATGTCCACCGGTTTGCGCGCCCACCACGAATTGTTAACAGTGGCGGACTCAGAATTTTTTTTATGTGGCGGAAACTTTTAGGTGTGCGTTGTCTATGCTAAATATTAATTACGGTTTGGGTTAGGCTGGGTTGGGCTGGGTAAGGTCGGATCACATAACAAAAGGTTAAAACTAAATAAATTTCAAATGCATTATAAAAATACGTCAATGTCATTCACATAACAAGTTAAAACTAAATTAAATTTCACAATACATTATAAAAATATGTCAATTATCATTAGACAATCATAATAAAAATACAATATCATTAAAAAGTGACAATCCAATAAAATAAAAGGTAACAAAATAATATAGATATTTAAATATAAAAAATAACTCTACATAACTACTCCCAATTAATATAATAAAAAATTACAAAAACATTATAATCACTTCACAATTTACGGTAATCCATTATAAACATAAATGCTCAACCAAATTAAACAAAATAATCACAACACAATTTAGTTGACAAAATTACTAAAGATATATGGGCCTAGGATATAAAAAAATGCCCAACAACTCAAAATTAAACCAATGACATCCATATCTTATTATTATTATTATTATTATTATTATTATTATTATTATTATTATTATTATTATTATTATAAAAAAAGCAAGTTGTTAACACACCACTAGACTTTTATTCTATTTCATTTTGACCATCCAAATTTTATCTTTTACAATTAATGGTATCTGAAAATAAAGGAATATTTTAAATAAAGGGATTTATGGTTAAGTTGTACACTTGTACCCTGCATCCAAATCGAAGCGAGTGGCATGATCAAAATTTAGTTGAAACTTTTGGGATCATATTATAAATATAAATTATCAAATATATATACATAAAAAGACATGTAAGAGTAAAGTGTAAATTTTGATGCCCAGGAGAATTTAAAAGGTTATATATTTTTATTTACGTACGTATTGGTATATACTTAAATTGCTTTATGTTTTAATGTAATTTTTTTTTCTGAAATAAGTAACGTCAAATATAATATATTTTCATGTTTATTTGTATGGATACTTTCAGTTGATCTATGTTTTAACGTAAATTTTTGTTCGAAACGAGTCGGGTACCTTCACTAGACGGTATAAATTCGACTTACTTTACGAGTCATGTTAAATATAATATGTATTTGTTCTTATTTTGTTGGATGTTTTCAATTGATCTACGTTTTGACATTTATGTACACGTCGGTATAAATTAATGTTGGTTTACGTTTCGACATAATATATTCAAAAACAAGTAATGTCAAATATAATACATTTTCGTGCTTATTTTTACGGACATTTTTAGTTGGTATACGTTTCGACGTAAATTTTGTTCGGAAAAGAATCGGGTCCAATATAGTATGTCTTCATTTGAGGGTATAAAGTCGAGTTATTTTACGTTTCATGAGTAATGTCAAATATAATACATTGTCGTGCTTATTTTTATGGACGCTTTCAGTTGGCCTATCTTATTATCGATAAACAATTGCAAAAAAAAAATCAATATACTCAAATCATGTTAAGAAACGGCCCCACAATACATGGAATCAATTCTAGTTAACTTAAATGAGAAACCCTAATCATCTTCTCTAACTCACACTCGACAGCTTCCTGCAAGTCTTTTTTTTCTTAGTTTAATATTCTTTGCTTCAACTATTCATTCTTTCATAAGGGGCGCTTGGATTTTCACGTACGAATAACACTAAATATATTTTTTTTCCAAAGAGGGCACACCCACACCCCTACCCTTGGCTTTGGGTCTGCCCTGATTGTTAGAATTCCTTAGTCCACTAGACTAATCTATGAGCAATAGCAGGACCAAAGCTAGTGTATTAGGAGGGGTAGCCCGCGGGCTACCTGTCAACCCCATCTTCTTAGTGTAATTTTTTCTTGTTTTATGCAAATGATACTTCTATTCTCAAAAAAAATTGGGATGCCCCAGAATTTTTGGGCTAGATCTGAACAGTAGAGCTGAATACAGATAAGCTCAAGCTCAAACATAAACGAACCAACTAAGCTCGACTCAAAATACTCTACTGGGCTGAAATGTTGAACTCGAACTCGGCTAGTGGCTGGAATTGAGAAAGAAATTGAAGTTGATTTTTAGAATATGGGGTACAGAAAATCCCATTACTAGAAATTATAAAAACAAGAAAAAACCTAGAACTTCTATAGTTCTACTCAATTTCTTACTTGATATCTCTCTTTTGCTTTCTCTAGCTAAAACATTTTTTTTTTGGCAAAAGAGATAAAAAGTATAAAAGAACTAAAATCAATAGAAGCTTCTTATAAACCGCTGTCAGGTGTTGATCATGAAAGATTACCTATAAAAGAACTAAAATAAATTTCAGGTTTTATTAGAGGATATACAGTGGCGAATCCAGGAATTTTTTTTCATGTGGTTCAATTTTTTAGATACTCTAATATAATAGGACCGAATGTAAAAAAACGGAATGGGGGCTTGATATAAAGTTATGAAAAAACCCTGGTTGTTTTTTAGTTAAAAAAAGCGCAAAAAATGAATAAGAAGAGAGTCAAACCGCTAACCTTTTGCTTAGAAGGAAGCGCAATAACCACTCTGCTATCTTACAATTTCTTAAATGGGTTCATCGCAAATTTTATTAATGGGTTCATTCAAAATTTTTCTATTACCATTTCTACTAATATTTTGAAACCGAGTGGGTTCGAGCGAACCCGTAACCTTCAATATAAATCCGGCCCCTGAGGATATACCATTTCTGATAACAAAAAGCGAAGTGCGTCGCATATGGTAACCGATAAACACATCTACAAATTTGTCCCAATGAAAGCATATACACTCTAAAATACTTGATGTTAAACCACATGTTTCAGGTTTATAGTATAAATTTTTAAACATCTTGAGGAAAAATGAACAGGGGCTGTTTGACAACTTCAGAATGTGTAAGTGCTGAACAAGCAAAAGGTCTGTATCATTAAATGCTGAACTATTAAGAGCCGATATAATGCTGAACCATTTAGACACCTGCTCGTGAAACAAACAGTCTAAACCATTAAGTACTGAACCAGTAAGAGGTTAAAGTCTGAACCATTAAGAGCCTATTATGAGCTAAAACAACCTACCCCTAACTTTGTTAAAAAGAGGCAACACCATTAGTTAGTTATGAATCTGCGAAAGTTTGAGGAAGCGGGCCATTTTCTAGCTCTCACAGATTCATGTCGATCGTCCTTAAGAGGGTCTACAGAAGAACATATCATATTTGTATGATTAGATAGAAGAAGGATGCAAACTATAATTAAGTTGGGCACCCATATATTTTCTAAAAAAATACACACTCATACACAATGTGGAATGCAACAACAAAGAAGCTACTAAAAGACCTGAATTACATTGTATTTTATTAACAAAAACATATGTGAAATGCAATATCACAAAGAAGGTCATTGACCACAGTCCAGGATGAGAGCTAACAATAATACGAATTTAAGAAAAGTTTATAAATAGTCAATTTTATAGAAGTTCATGAAACTAGCCATTTTCTTGAGCGTGTTATACCTCGGTAGCCATGTTAAAAAGAAACAATGACGTCAACCTACGTGATCCCAAAGTCACGTATCACCCTTTCGCTCGCATATGAGAGATCAACCCCAGAAAGGCATACGTAAATGAGTGTTCTACACGACTAGAACTCGCCATTCAGCCTTTTGATCTAAAGATGATATATTGCAAGTAAAGTAGCGAATCCAAGTGCTTATAGGATTTTCAGCAACTACGTTGTGTGTATTCGCTTGTTCTCTTTATGTTAACAAAACCATATAATATATTACAACTATTACACTCATCGTTAAGTAATGTTATAAACAATCTCATTCTTGTTGATTTATTTATTTCGTCTAATTTCTAGAGTAATTGTTATTTTTTAGTGTTTCAACTATGTATAACTAATCTAATCACTTTGGAAAGTAATAGGTGAAAACTTTATGAACAGACCGAGCAGTGGCGAATCTAAAAAGTATAAGTATGGGTAACGTTTTATAAATAAGGAGTAACGAAATCGAAAAACGTCAAAAAGTCAATTTTTCTAAATTACACTATCGCAGGAGCGTCAAGGGCAATCCCTTCGTATAAGGTATGTCCGCCCGTGAGACCGAGTACAAAATATAGTAAAAATACAACACACATTTAAACTACTTTAACTACGCCTTACTAAAATGAGACGTCATTGTTCCCCACGAAGTAAAACCATCATCACCACCACACTTCACAACAACCTCCGGCGACTTCTCCGCCGTAACCACCACAACCGGCTTAACCTCCGGTAGAACCGGCACCACCTCACCTCTCAACATCCTCACCGCCTCCTTCATCGTCGGCCGCATCTCAAAATCCGGAACCACACAACTCAACCCCACCATCAACACCCTCTCCATCTCACAACAATCAAACTCCCCACCCAACCCACTGTCCGCCGCCGCCGCCACCACCCGTTTCTCCTCCCACATATCCCACATCCAATCCGCCACCCCCACACCGTTCTCATCCACCGCCGCCCGCCCCGTCGCTACCTCCAACACCACCACACCGAAACTATACACATCCGTTTTCGCAGTCGGAACCCTAGAGTATACATACTCCGGTGCCATATACCCCATCGCACGTGCCGTAACCGTCACGTCACGTGAGTCACGTGCTATTCCAAAATCCCCTAATTTTGGCGCCAAATCTAGATCTAACAAAATATTGCTTGTTTTCACATTCCGGTGAACAATTATCCGGTCACATTCTTCGTGTAACATAACGCCGATGAAACTCCGATTAACACGTTTAATCGAGCTTCAAAGCTGAAATTGAAACTGAAATTTGAACTGTTTTGAAGAAATTTATCGAGTGATCCATTTGGCATGTAATCGTACACAGAAATTAGCTCGTTACGTTCGCAACACCATGCTTGAAGCTTCATTATGTTCTTGTGTTGTAACGAACTCACCATTGTTACGAATTCTGTAGCGATTTGGCTTCCGAACGACGCCGTTTTGAACCGTTTTAACCGCTAGATTCCGATCGGTTTTGTACACGACGGCGGATACTCCGTCGCCGATGATCAAATTCCGGTTAAATCCTTTTGTTAACGATTGGATTTCAGATAATTTCAGTCGTTTCGGCATTCTGTTCGTGATCGTCATGTTCGAATTACGGTTTGTACGAGTTAGGTTTGTTGTGGTTGATTTTGATTTTGACTTTCTTTTTTGGTCAAACAGATGTACAAAACGACGCCACTTAGAGTTGAAATAACCAGAATTAGATTCACAACTAATAATCCGATAGCCAATCTGAGTCCTTTTGTGTTATGATTTTTGGTCAAACCCGGATCTGTTTCGGGTCGGGTATTTTTATGTGGCTCCGGAAAACAAATCAAACAGTTTTCCAACCCGACTTCAACATCCATATCCGGATACATTGAACCACCCGACGACCCGGAACTAAATCCCCAATTGTCGATCGAATGAACCGACGATCCATCCCCGTTAGAAGCAGAGAATCCGACATACATAAACCCGTTAAACCGCTTTGAAAGATCGATAGGCGCGGTTAGAATCGGACTATCCGGTTTGGTATCCGGGTACCCAACCCATATCTCAATAACCCTTTTTGAACCGTTGTATTCAATCCATGAGTTGACTTTTTTCCCGCCATTTAAATCGACCCCGATCGACATCAAATCGATGGACGCGATGGAAAAGATCGAATCCGAATCGATTCCCGCGTGGTTACCATTGATGTCGTTAAACTGTTGATCATAATTCGTATCGAATTCAACCGCCAAGAAGGTTGTGTCGAGTGAATTCGTGTGGACGGATTGTGGTAAGCCGATTGACCCGGGGAATACGGTAATGAATTGGTGTGGGATGCGATCAAGAACGCGATACCTTCGCCGTTGAGGCAGTTTAGGGGAGGGGGGTGATGGTGAAGGAGAATTTGGTGGAGAAAGAGAGGGTGGAGTTGAAGGTGGAATCAAGAAAGCGAATCGGGTGTTTGTAGAAGATTCGTCCGGTGTTTGGGAATGGCGGGTGTGAGGAGCAGTTGGTGAGGGGTTGAGTGAGGGTGATGGCGGTTTGGTTGATGCGGGCGGTGCCGTAGAGGGTGAAGTTTGATGGGGGAGATGATGATGATACGATGGAGATGAAGGTGAAGAGGAAATGGAGAATTTGGAGCTTTATAATCATAGCATCCATGGAGGTTTGTTCATGGAAAGAAGAAGATGTATCTATCCTACTGCAGTGTGTGTTTGTTTATATGTGTGTGAGTGAGACTTGTTGCAAGAAATTTATTCGGAAGTAAAGTGTTTATGTTGTTTCATATAAAATTTTGGATTTGGCCAGAGTTTTTTCAAAAAGTTCATGGATGGTCCGTGTGATTTTCCATTTGTAACGAATTTAGTCCCCAGCCAACAAATCTAAAGGTTGCAAGATATCCAAGATAGAGACTAAATGCGTTACAAATTGCAAACTACAAGGACCATCCTTGTCTTTTGACAAAAGTTTGAGGACTAAATGTGTTACAAAGTACAAACCACCAGAACTGTTTGTGTACTTTTGAAAAGTTAAGGACCAAATTCGAAATTTAGTACAAGTGTAGTTTAAAATATGCATTCTTATTATATTTTTTTACAGAAAGTTACAGGCTATGTAAAATACAAACACACAATTGTGTGTGTTGCTGTTAAAATTTCTTGAGTTATTCTTTATACACTGCTAAGGGATTTAGTTACATAGTCATTTGTTTTGTTACCTCAGAAACTTTTTTTTTGTTATATCGAGTTACAACGCTATGTAAAATTGTAAATTTAACACTAAATTATAGATACGTCTTGCTTATCATTATTCAAATGTCCATGATAAGTAGGGGTGAACAAATAACCGAATTGACCAAACCAAACTGAACTAACCGACTTAACCAAACCAAATTAACTGAACAAACACACATTTTAAAGGCTTAAACTACACTCTCTCTCTTAGGTTCCAATCCGGCTCCAAGAGAAAAATGTTGAAGTGGAATAACCGGATACCACTGAGTAAATGTTCTCGGTTGGAGGGTTTTCTTAAACAGGATCCCTAGTATACATACGGACTCCACCCTATGTGTTTTGAAGAATGGCGCATAGTTGTTAAAAACGTTCGCTTCGAGCGCCTAGGCGCATTTTTCAGGCGAGGCGCACCTAAAATGCCTTGTGTCGTCAAAGGCGCTCTTCTGGTGAGTTTCCGGCCAAAAAATGATTTTCCGGCCAGGTTCCGGCAAACATCTACAGTTTTAATGCCTTGTGTTGTCAAAGGCGCTCTTCTGCTGTGCAGAAATAACACTGTTTCAAAACAGTGACAACACATAACTAAAAATCATTTTTAATTTTTATTATTATAGTTATTACAAAACTATATAGGTTAGAATTTCTTTTACACTAAACAATTTGTTAATCAAGTTTTAGAATTACTTTTTTAGTACTAATTCGATGATAGTAAAGTTTGTACAATAGTTTTTATTTATTTTATTTGAAAAAATAGTATTATTTTTTCTAATTATATAATAATTTTTTTATGTTTATTTTATTTGAAAAAATAGTATTATTTTTCTAATATATAATAATTTTTTATTTTTTATTTATGTGCGCCTTTTTTTTCTCAGGCCTCACATTTTTTGCGCTTTGCGCCTAGGCCCCAGGCAAGGCCTCCTTGAGGGCGCGTCGTATTTGATAACTATGGAATGGCGTACAACCTTTTATTGCCATAATGAGTGTTCGTATCGTAGCGATATTGTAATGAAATGAACTGATACGACAGGGAAATTTTACAAGTTTATATTAAAAACTAAGACATACCAAATGACGATTCGCATAATTTAATCTTGTATATTTAGAAGGATCTTATAATACAATAACTACATGAAACAGTGTCCAAACTGCACAAAAATACAGAAACAATTTCACATTCTCTGCCAAAAACTACAATTGAATCAAAAGAACTTACACTTTAAACCTTCTAAACTCAAACCAAATCTCATAATGGTTAAAAAGTAAACTATCATGTGTACGTTTTCCCATATACTCAAGCCCTAAACTTTTAAGCCTCTTACTACACTCATCACTTCCCAATCTTGAACAAAACTTCACATTATGCGACACAAATATCCTTCCATCCAACAGTTTCAATCTACCAACCAATCGTTCTAACCCGACCCACACAAGTTTATCTGGCATATGAAGAAACACTGCACTAGCATATATCAAATCGTAATCAAAACCCGACCCGAATCTTCCAAAATCCATATCTTCGCCTTTTATGATCAACGGGCGTTTTTGGAGTAACCCGTGCGACGGGAGTTCATACCTAAATGCAGCCATAAGAGAAAGCTCGTCTCTTTCGAGGCAATGAAAGTGTTCTGGATTCAAGTAACTGATAAAGTGTAGGCCAACGCGAAGGGTGCCGCAACCGATTTCGAGAACGCGTGATTTGGGGGTGATTTTGGAAGATTCTGCGAGAAATTCGAAGACGTCTCGACCACCGGCCCAGGGCTCGCCGTAGTTACTGTGGTGCTCTTCTACTAGGAGTTCGTTAGGGCATGGTAAAGATGTGTGGTTCTTTGCTACTTCTTCGTTCTTCATAGTGTGATATCCCTTTGTACCTGTTAAAATAAGTTTTTAGTTTGTGAATAAATCGATTATGATTTTGATTATCTAGGATCGTAACGCTCAGATTCATCAGCTATTACTTTTAAAAACCGATTTTAAGATAAACATGAACAACAGATTTATTGGATTTTTAGATTTTTATCATTTGGAATTTGATTTATCATTTGATGACACTGTCACCTTTATCATTTAGAAAGAGTCGTGCTAAACGTACCCCTCCCTTTTTCTATTGAAAGTACCTTGTCAAATCAGTCAATATACGGGCCGTATTAAAGGGCAAATATTACTTATACAGGCTCTTATAAAAAATCCATGTTCATATGCGACATCTTATACGGGCAGTATTAAAGGGCGGACGTTACTTATACAGGCTCTTATAAAAAATCCATGTTCGTATGCGACATCTTATACGGGCCGTATTAAAGGGCAAACATTACTTATACAGGCTCTTATAAAAAATCCATGTTCGTATGCGACATCTTATACGGGCCGTATTAAAGGGCGAACATTACATTATACAGGCTCTTATAAAAAATCCATGTTCGTATGCGACATCTTATACAGGCCATATTAAAGGGCGAATGTTACTTACACGGTCTCTTATAAAAAGCCATGATCATATGCTACATCTCATATGGGCCATATTAAAGGGCGAACATCACTTATACGGGCAGTATAGTAAAGCCATGATCGTATGTTAGATCTTATATAGGCCATATAAAATGGCAAACATTGCATACGGTTCGTATAAAATCCAGTTATGCTACATCTTATACGGGCTCTATAAAAGGACAACATTCGTATGCTACATCTTATACGAGCCGTATAAAAATGGCATCAGTTGTATTCTAGCATCTTATACGGGCTGTATTAAAGACAATGTTCGTATGCTACAACTTATACGGGCCATATAAAAGGGCAACGTTCATACACTACATCTTACACAGGTCGTATAAAAGATCCACGTTCGTATGCTACATCTTAAACAGGCTGTATAAAAGGGCAACATTCATATACTACATCTTATACAGACCGTACAAAGGGCATCGTTCATACTTCATTCGCTACATCTTATACAAGCCAATTAAAAGCGCGACATTCATATACTACAACTTATACAGGCCGTATATACTCTCCTATACAAATTGAAATCAGCCAAATCGATAGCGGGTCCAACGGTCCATTTAGTAACATAACAAGGTACATTTTTGGGGGCACTTTACAATTCAAACCCTAATTTGACGCCTAAACTACACAGTTCAATTGTAACCACAAAATCTATATGCATTAATCTGAAACAAATTCAACAACAAATCAATAATCTTACTGGATCAAATCCTGGAGCTGCTGAGCACGAGTACGAGGATTAATGCCCTTACGAAGAACATTATCTTGCATATGAAGTCCGTTAACTTCGATCTGGGATTTAACCCACTGTATATCCTCCGGTGTCGGTGAGATCTGTTGTTGTTGGGTTGTAGTTTGGACGGTGGATCTTGTGGGGCAAGAACAGGGTGGAGGAGAGTATGAAAGAGAGGACATGAGGAAGATGAGGAAGATGACGGCGCCAGCGACGGAGAGGATTAACGTCGGTACGGTTATGACGATGGTTCTTGACGGAGCCATGGTAGTGTGAGAGTGGCAAGAATGGATAATTGTTTGTTTTATGATTGATTTTGTGTCACAAATCTTAACTTGGTTTGAGTCGGTTCCATTAGTTCTGTTATATCTTCCGTCATTTTAACCCAACTCAAGCTCGAGAAACTTATTTTTGGGTTGCTTTTTCCGATAAACCTTGGTTACATTTCTTTATGTTATTTGTACCAGTAATTGGTTTATGGATGAGTGCTCTTGGAGTAGTCGGTCTGGCCTTGAACCTACGTGTCTATGACTTCGTTTCTCAAGAAATTCGCGTGGTGGAATATTCTGAATTTGAGACTTTCTACACCAAAAATATCCTCTTAAACGAAGGTATTCGTGCTTGGATGACGGCTCAAGATCAGCCTCATGAAAACCTTATATTCCCGGAGGAGGTTGTAGTTACCCGTGCGCGTTGCGCAGGGACGTGGTTGAAATTCCGTACATGGCGTGTATCATGATAGTTGATGAATAAATATGTAAAATCAAACAAAATCTATTTGAATGTGTTATACTATTATACATCGTAACTCGACTCTTATATCAAAATAATAAAAAAATTAAAACAATATAATGTAAATTTATATTGGTAGGGGTAGCCTCCGCTACCCCTTGGCGCTCCGATGGTAGTGTAAATTTTGGAAAAATTTGACGTTTTTTCGATTTCGTTACCCCTTTCTTATAAAACGTTACCCCTATGAAAGTTTTCTAAATCGCGACTCTTGTTCAATTAAGGTTTATGTGGTTAAAAATCAAGCCTTCTTTTCAAGTATATTATCTCTATGTCTTAAAAGACCCCCAACATTTAAAAAGTGAAAACTTGCTTTGGTTAATTACAGATGTTAGTTTGCTTCTTCAGATTCTTTAATTTTGGATGTTTATAATCCTAGAATCATATGTTATATCAGTGGTCTATATGTGATATTTATGCATATTAGACTGTCATTATATGAAAAGATATAATTCTACTTTCTATCTTATTGCTCCTTAGCGTGACACATGTATTTTTGTTTCATATTTTAAGTATTCTTGCACTCCTAATTTGTTTGTTTGTTTGTTGTAATAGTGTCATATTATTTCCTTTCCATCTCAAAATAAGCCAATTGGTAAATACTTATATTATTTCTATTGTTGTTTCTACAGGTTCATTTTATCAGGGAATTTCTCATTTTTGTAGGATCTTTCCAAAGAAATAGCTTAGTAGCCACATTGGTGGCGTTGGGATGATTTTAGCCACAACATTTCGCATGGCTCGGCCCTAGCTTTATGACAAGTTCGTCGTAAGAAGAATATGATCTGTTTTAGCATACGGATCAACCTGCGTCACCTCAGGCGAGGAGCCACTCACGTACATAATTGCTATAGGGCATTGTATTGGCTGCCGAATGTGGAGCCGCATCATTAGGAGACCGAAAAAGACAGTGCGCCAGGGCATCTGGTTCCCATTTAGGATCCCGAGGAGTATGAGTTGATATGTGAATCTCTAGGTTGTTAGTTAAAAGGGGCAAGTTCCAACATAAGCTCAAACTCCTTTAAACTTGACTGATCGTACTTTTTAGCGAGACAATGTCGAGTGGCTCACCTTAGACGTGCGTTCATAAATATAAACACCAAGACAGTAACAGCAGTTCAATCAATTTGAGTATAAACCTTAAATCAGAGAAGATCGACTCTAGGGTTTTGGAGAATTGATAAAGATGTGTGAAATTGGATGATGGTCAAATTTAAACTTAGAAAGAATTAAAGCATAGTTAGATTCAAAATCAATATATATTTTACGTTTATGTGTTTTTTTTTCATAAACATGAAGAACTAAATGAAATGTTTCTAAATTTTTTAATAAAAAATGGACTTTAATAAAGGATATTGGATTTAAATAACCCAAACTTTTATTAATTGGTTCATAACACTTCAAACTTTTGATTTGTACACCAACATTCTCAACTTTCAGTTTATTGGCTGATAACACTCCCTAACTAACTGAACCCCAACCCAGTTAACTGATATCAGCTGCCACATCATCAAAAATGCCATGTTAGCTGCCACGTCATAAAAAATGCCACATCAGCTGTCACGTCCTAAAAAATGTCACATCAGCTGCCACGTCAGCAAAAAGAGCCACATCAGATGCCACATCAACAAAAAACTAACTGGGTTAGGGTTCAGTTAGTTAGGAATGTTATCAGCAAACAAGTTGAAAGTTGGGAGTGTTGGTGTACAAATCAAAAGTTGAAAGTGTTATCTGCCAATTGGTGAAAGTTGACCTATTTATCGATATTAATCCATGCTAATAATCTAATCTGTGAGACACTTAACATGCAACTTTATTACCCAAAACAATCTCACTCTAACTCATCAATAACTTTGTTTGTTTCTGATGACGTGGGGTGTGATGTGGGAATGAGTTGGATTTTTGCAAAACCCATGTCTATAAAAAAAAAACTCTCTTTTCTAGTTCTCATGATATCGATACGAATCGATATGCTTGGGTTTGTTCCTCGTCTCAAAGGGTTTTACCAACCAATCTATGTTACAATCGATTAAAGTCTGTTCAAACAAACATACCGATGAAGGTTATCTGGAGGTATTTGAGGATATGTTGTGTTCATGATGAATGTATTGGTTCTAGATTAGATACTGATGACGATGAGTGGCTAGCATTAGTTTCTACAAAAAAAAAACTTTTCTTACATAAATCCTACTAGATTTTTATTTTATTTTTTTTTCCAAATAAAAGATTAGAAAGTAACAATAAAGTAAAAATACTCAAAAATCACAATAAAAGGGTCCATTGTCTAATGGATAGGAAAGCGGTCTTCTAAACCTTTAGTATAGGGTTCAAATCCTATTGGACTAATTTTTTTCCATTAGATTTCGAGATTCAAAAATAAATTTTGAACAATGAATCCGAAACGCTACCGGTGATTTGGAGATCTCTCAAAAAGTATTTAGTGCGCATTTCGGTCAACTCTCCATCATCTTCCTTTGGCTGAGTGGCATGTATTTCCACGGTGCTTGTTTTTCCAATTATGAAGCATGACTAAGCGATCCGACTCACATTGGGCCTAGCGCCCAGGTGGTTTTATAAAAAGGTTAATTATGAATATGTTGTTAGACCAAAAGGACGTGAGTCTTCACATTGTTGATGATGTAAGTTGTAGTAGTTATATGGAGTCTAAATGTGATGTCACTGTCAATAATGTATAAGGGTGAGACTTCTAATGGATATATCTTTTAAGTCTTGATCTAAACATATTATGAACATGCTATATGACATGGCATGAGGTTAACAATAATGGGAAGATAGCTATAAAATGCAGAAAGAAATGGGTGAGAAGGATGTAATTATTTGTTTTAGTGATTGATACACTTTATATGATATTAAGTATAATATAAATGCATTAATATTAGTATCAAATATACTATTTTAATTAGTTTAGGGTGTAAGTGGCACTCCCCATTTGGGGAGTTGTAAACTATTTTTTTACTCAGTAATATCATGCCATGTCAACTCACCACTACACTCTTTATTTTTGCACTCAATCACTAAGGGTACTCAAATACTTGGGGTGTTTGATTTTTTTTCTATTTTTTATTTCTAGAAAATATGCATCAATAACTAAAACATATTTTAAACAAAATATTAAAATATAAAAATACATTTTAAAACTAAAACTACCATCGATCTCGACGGACAAGTTTCTTTTTTCTAGAATTACCGGTGTCTTCCAGCGCAGCGGCTTCCGTAATCAGATTTTGGAAAAAACTAAACTACCATCGCTTGAAGAAGAATCGTCGTTTTCACTGATATCAAATGGAATGAATAGCGGGGTATGTCATCCGTCATTAACGGGGTTAATTTTTTGGAATATACAAGAGGATTTTGTGGAATATAGGTGAAAATTGGTGTTCGAGATGAGTGAAATATAGGTGAAAATTGGTGTTGGAGATGAGTGAAATGTGTGGGTTTTAAATAATAAAGAATTTTTTTAAACGGTCAAGTCCAAGTCTCAACGTTCGGAATTCAACGAGGTGACTGCTAGCCAATTTGGGGAATCACCGAGACCCGGGAAAGGGTGTGGCGGCGATGTTCCCGCTCGGGGACCACACTCAAACACCCACCTCCACGATTACACCCCGAACACCCTTATACATTTATAGGTCATTCGACGAAATTAGACTAAAATAGTATAAATTGATATCTATAGGTGGTGATTAAGTGATACGTAAAATAACTGGCACTCCACTTTCTTTGAAGATCGTATTAAATGTAAACTAAATGAGAATTTAATTCTAAAGGTAAATAAGAATTGGAGACACGTTAAAAGAAAAGAATGTTAGTTTACATTTAATTTGTTATTAATTCTACATAATTCTATAGGCATGCACTTACCAAACAATGGATATTAATTTTATTTGCAGAACATTTTGGGCTGAATGAATATAAATGTAATGTTGGATTAAAGAGCGAATTTGGTTGAACACATTTATTGGCTTGACGGCTGGAATAAGATTTAAGGGTAACATGTCATACGAGAGGAGAGTTTTTGACGGCTGAGACGGACGGAACAGGAGGCAGCGTTTTGGCTGCGGTGCACGAAAATCAAGACAGGAACATGATTAGTATGAGAGGTTAATTTTCTTGGGACCATCTTTGGGTCTAAGGTTGTTAAAGATTTTGCACTTTTTTTAGTTATTTATGTATTGGATCTATTTATATGATGATAAAATTGAATTAGATTGATGTATAATTTATTTAACTTAAACAGTTTATCTGTGTTTTGAGTTTTTTCTTTACAATTACGTTCGGTTGATGACAAAACCTAGAAACGGGTTGGGTGACTAAATGAGGTTAACTTGACACTAATCAATTGGGTAATTGAGCCGTATGGTTTGATGACAAAAACCATCTTTGATTGCCATGTAACTGATTTTCCAACGCTATGCTTATATGATGTCCAATTAAATAACTAGCTTTCTGCAAACCTAGAACCTGAAACTTGGAGATTGGTCATTTTTCTCGTATATTGCTTTCAATCTAAGATAAATTTTGTTTAGTTTTTTATAAAATCAATAAAAATTTAGTTTTAAATCAATTTATTTATTTTTAGTGTAAATAGTCGAACGAAATGTGTAATACTGACCACATGCTCCTCGTGGATTTGATACCTGACTTACCCTAGTTACTAGGTTATTTAGGTTTTTGCATAACCCCAACGACAGGTCATCACTTGGGATAAATGAAACTTGAAGATGTGATGTATAGTTGTATACCAATCATTATTTAATGTGTTCCAAGTTAAGGACTTATATTGGTCTACCATTAAGACCTTACAAAGTGGGTGTGGAAATACAACACTGTGGCCTCTTCATGCCGGGCACACTGGCCCATGAACGGCAGCGTGGAAGGCAGCATTGTGTGTGGGGCAACAACATCTCCACGGTCTCCACCGGTGTGGAGTGAAATGGTGGGATGAGGTGGCAGGGTTCAATTGGTTCGGATTATAGCCATTGAACCCCAAGAGCTGATTTAAAAACAAATTCAATTTTAAAAATTAATTAACTCATCTTATAAAACACAACCTATTCCACTAATTTTACCACACTCTTTTCGACCCAACTCTAAAAATATATAACTTCTTTTTATAAAAAAAGATACATCCACAGAACCGCACATTTGATTCGAACAACCCCTATAGTGTAGGCGAAATACCGAACACTACTTCGCCAAAAGTAAAAGTTTTTGAGGTTTTCGAACGGAAATAAACTTGAAAAACAAGCGCTTGGCAAAAGAAAAACGATCGGATATGAAATTTATTGCTATGAAAACCGATCACCTTTGAGGCGAAGATAAAGAAATGTATGGGACATTGAAAGAAGAAACAAAGCAAATATCGTAGTTAGTTTCAATTTTTTAAGTTTCATTTTTTAAATCACGTAATTTTTTTTAAAAAAATTATGTAATATTTTTTATTAATGTTATTATTATATCAGTGTTAGTGATTATTTTAAAATTTAATAGATTTTGTATAACTTTTAAATATAAAATAACAACAAAAAGTGTGTGTCACGTGTCGAATAACGCCACCCTTCAATACCCTGTCCTACTCCTCTTTTTTTTACACCTTACCACTTTTCTGACATATACTGATATAACTACCAGATGTTATATAACTCCTTTTCAAGCCTTCCCACTTTATCATCTAATTTTTCTTTGGACCTTTCTCCAACCAAACTGGTCAGGAGTCACATGAGGATCCTACCTGGGGTGTTAATAAGGTGCAGCTGCATTGATTTTGTTGTGTTTAGATTCTTGAACAATTTATTGATTTTGGCATTTGGGATGTTGAGTTTGTTCTTCAGCTTTTTGTTTGGTATATTCAATTATGTATGTAAAAATTCACTATTTTGTAATATTTGGATGTTTAAACAATTTGCTGATTATGATTTTGGGATGTTGGGTTTCATCTTCATGTTTTACGTATTTTATGAGACAACATTAATGACATAATAATATAAATTTGTTTCTAAACTTTGTTTAACGTATTATATCATCTATATCTCTTTTTACAGTAATTATTTTATTATTTTTCTCTTTCTTAGATCTTTGAAAAATCATTATTCTTACAAATGTTAGGGTTGAGCAGAAAATCAAAATAATAGAGTTGTAACCGAAATAACTAAACCGAAACAAAAACCGATAAACCGAAAATTTTGATTCGGTTTTTGGATAATCATTTTCACTAACCGAAAATAACTAAACCGAACCGAAACGAAAAAAACATATATTTTTATGTTTAAGTTTAAGTATTTAACCCATACTATTAGAAATTATTAATATTATTCTTGAATATTAAGTATATGTAATAAAAAAAATTAACATGCTTATTTGTAATTAAGATAATTTATATATTGCCTACAATAAATAACAAAATTTAATATATAAATTACATAATCTTTAAAGTATTATAAAAGAAAATATCTTAAAAAAATATAAAGAAACATAAAAATAGATTAGAATGTTAGGTTTATGTGAACATTATTAATTAAAAAGGTTATATATAATAAGTTAAATGTAAACATATAAGAAAAATTCTTAAATATTATGTTATACTTTTTATTTTTTAATCTTAGATGATTTTGTTTCAAAAACCGAAATAACCGGAAACCGAACCGAACCGGTGTTAAAACCAAAAAACCGAAACCGAACGGTTTTAAAAAACCAAAAACCGACACATCGGTTTTTGCCCAATAACTGAACCAAATCGAAGCGTGCACACCCCTAATAAATGCTCTAGTTTGGGTTTGATATTTACAAGGAGGTTTTTCTCATTTTGGTTCCTCTAAATTTGTATATAGATATTATTGCCTAAGGATAGCAATGGGTTAGTTTTGGGTCGGGTATTGGTAAATCCTGTTACTCATAGCCGGCTATAAAATCGTGTCTAATACTCGACTCAATGCCCGTCGAGTAACCGTCGGGTAACCATCAGGTATATCCGCAGGTACGGGTATACCTATTAGTTGATTAAAAGATATACGTTGGGATTTCCAAATACATTTTTTACTATTATAAATTAAAAATATATATTACATGCATATAAGTTTTACCATAAATAATTAATCACTTTATAATATTTATACACTTATATATATACATTTCACAACATACAAATATAAATAATATTATCAAATACATATATTATTATCAAATACATATACTAAAAGAAAATTTACTTTTCACATAATAAACATACTAAAATAAATCACTAATAGACAATTGTGATTGGAAAATAAAAATATAAATTAAAATGCGGGTATATAGCTCAGGTAAACGGATATATAGTTTTGGGTAATTGAGTCGGGTATCACCTAATTTCATATTGTGAAAATTTTCAAAACTAGTCTCACACCCGTCGGGTTTTGGATATACTCGTCCTCATTTGTTTCGGATACCTGTCGGACTCAAACATTTTTGCCATCCCTACGCCTAGCGGAGATTGATATTAGAGTACATTGCGGTTTTGGTCCCTGTGCTTTAGTGGATATTGCTATATCTTACAAAACCCAATACAAAGGTTTTTATTTTATTAGTTTTGGTCCATCTCACAAACTCCATTCAACTTATTGTTAAGGGTCATTTACATTTATCCCCTTGTTAAGAGACCTTGTTACATATTTACCCAACCTATAAATTGGGCTATATTTCCCCTTTTCATATGAAATTACCAAATTACCCATATATTAAAAATCCCATTTTTAATCTACGTGAACAGTATTACCAAATGATTAATGCAAGGATTAACGAATCAACCAAATGATCGTGTAGTTAACTTTGAATATTTAGCATATATTATCTTATATTATCATAATCAAAATGTATATAATTATAAACTAAAAATGCTTATTACCTTCATGCTTGAACACTTTTTCTTAGCGATGCAAACAAATATGTCATGAAGTATTCATTAATACTTACCAAACAAAATTTTCTATTAAACTACAGTGATTAAAACCGCAATTTACTCTTGATATTAATTGTTTCGGGTATACCGACTAAAGTTCTACCTCAAAAAAATACAAGAAGCAAATGATATGTTTAAGTAGAAAAACCAAATAACCAAACACACCAAAAATGATTGAAAAAAAGGAACCAAAACAAACTTAACTAATTGAAAAAATAACAAAAAAAAAAAAAAAAAAAAGAAGAAAAGAGGAACCATCAGAAACCAAATACTAATCCCCAGAAGCTTATAAAAAGCTGTACGGTCCGCATCATGGTTTGATCTCTGAGAACAGAGATCCCATCATCTGGATCATCCTCTTCTCTCATATAAAAGATCGAAAATAAAATGCAATAATTTGAAAAAAAAAAGAATAAAAAATAGATACGTAACTGAAATAAAACTAACTCAATGTGTATGTGTGTTGTTGAAGTGGAGTTAATTATTCGCTTTACTTATTATTGTTTAAACAATGTTTAAACAATGTCTCATTGTATTGTCTGGACATAAGAGAGCCCAACAACTATGACAATGGAAATAAAGCCCAACCTTGATTTCAAGTTAACTTATTGGGGTGATTCACCAATTAAATAACGAATTTTTAAATTAATTAAATTTAATTATTTACAAAATGTTGTCTTAATCAGGCTTACGTTTGCTTTATATTTTGGCTTAGGCGTTCCCTCGGGTAACCATATCGCTGACAGTTGTTGTGCCACCATAAGAGCAGAACTATTTGGCATAACACACGATGGAACGAAAAACCGAATGGGCTCAAAATAAAGCATGACACCTCTGCAAGAAGGTTAGGCTCTAGCTATCGTTGCCTAGGTTTGAGGAATTATTAAAAACGATTTTTATTAAACTTTCAAGTCCAGGAGAAATGCCTACACACTTTAAACTTTTAAGGCCTTAAAAAGTGTTTGAAATGTGGTGTATCCCCACCCAATGTATAGTAGTGGGTTATACGAACTCATTGATTGTTCTCATGTTGACTATATTGTATATTTTTTTGTGTAAATTAAATTCACAAGAAACAACCCTCACCTCCAACACACACGGGACAATATAACATTTTATAACTGTCAGAAAGGATGAGTATGGTACCCGTTTAATACCAAACCAGTATTAATACCGAAAAACAGGAAAAGTGGATACCGGTATCGGATATACCGGTTCGGTATCGATATTTACCGATGTTTTACCCATAAATACTAGTATCATACCAAGACTGATTCTAAAAAAACAAAAAAAAATGAATAGCAGTATCGATATCAAATATACCCGATAAAATTCGGTACTGATACACTACCTGTCAATACCAGTATCTTGACCAAATTCATCACTATTGTCAGGGATCAACATCATGACAATTGACAACCAACTATGGAATAGTGGTTGTATCTATTATATTAAATTCACTTTATTATTGGTATTAAATCTTCTTGTGATCGAGTTACGTTAGGCTACTCCGAAAAAAATATATTCGTTTGTTTTTATTTTGTTTGAAAGGGTTTGATTTTTATTTTATAAGCACAAAAAATATTATAAAAACTATTGATTTGACATTTCAACCGACATAGTCAACTTCAAATTATTTCATATGTGATACTTACATGATAAATCAAACTAAATTAAAGAAACGACTTATATGGTTAATGAATTGAAAAATAATAAACAGTCGGTGAATTAAATATAAAGATAATAATCTTCTTTTAACATATGTTTGTAGAATTCTATTTTTTTAGAATTAGTAGTAACAAGTACATCATCAACAAGACAATAGAAGAACTTAGCTTTTTTTTTTTTTGAAAGATATAGTATTCATTATAGATTGTTGTATAACCTCTTGATCATAGTTCATAGAACATTTTTAACTTCACATGACACTTTACTAAAGTTTGTTTGAGGTCATGTACATGATCAATTATCGTTAGAAAACTATAAAACGCGCATTATAAACTTGTACATTGATTATCTATGGATTATATGAAGTTTGTCGTCAACTTTTTAGTTGTTTTTTTTTCTATCTTATCATGACTAAGTTATAAAATGACCTTATGTATACGTGACAAGTAAAATCTTAGTCTAGGGGTGTGTGTTGGGTGGAAATTGGACAGAACCTAAATGAATCGAAGCGTATCCCTAATCCCTATCCAAAATTTCTAAACATAATAAAACCGAAGATGGAATCAATATAAAATGGGTCGGTTTCGGTTTATTTGAGGGTGGATTGATTTTAGAATTTGGCTAGGAAACAAGTAGCTTGAGATATTTCATGTCTCATTAGTAACTTATTAACTATGCACGACAGAGGAACTTGTTTGGTTTATTAATTATGACGTGTAATTCTATTGAATAGACGAAAAAATAGTTAATTCTTTTTTAAATCAATCTACTTTGTTGTCACAAGAATAAACCGCCTAAAATAAAACCGGACGTGAGATAGCGCAAAAACCTGGACCCGAAAAACCCGGAACCGGGTATTATAAACCCGAGTTTTGTATACCCGAACCGAACCCGACCCTACCATAGGATAGGGATCGGTATTCATTTATGATCTAAAACCCGAACCCGGAACCAAGTTTTTTTATATCTGGTTTATACCCGGTTTTTCGAAGTACTCGGTTTTATAGTTTTATAATTACAAATAGCAACGACAAACAGTTTGCACATGCATCTTTTCTTTGTTGATGTTACTCTACAAAGTAATTCATTTATCTTTTCTTGAGAAACAATTACATGGGCCTGTACGTAGCATGTTATATTACAGTTTTGAATATAAGTTTAACAAATTTACCATGATTATGTTGAATATCAGGTCGGGTTTTTTTAATACACGGTGCGGGTTTTTCCCAACCCGATACATACCTGAACCCTACCCGATGCATACCCGAACCCTACCTGAACCTGTAAATAGGGTATTATAATACCCGGGTTTTAGAAAACCCGACCCGGACCCTACCCGAACCCGGGTATATACGGTATACATTTTTGGTTAAAACCCGGACCCGACCTAGTTTTTCAAAAAACCCGATTTTGTAAAACCCGATCCTACCCAAAAGTTGTTCTAAAACTTAAAACTATTGTCACAAAAAATGTTCTAAAAGTTAGCATTTTATATTCTACGTTTTATTGTTTTATTTCAAGTTGATTTCTTTTTTTTTTGTTTTTCTTATATTGCCATGTTACTATTGGTGTTAAACATTAAGGGGATTAATATAACCATCCACATGCACCACATATGATAGTAGTAATGAAATTCGGTTAATGAAATAGTTAACAAGGAAGAACTGGCCGCCGTGTGATGTTATGCCAACAATAAAGGAGCATGACATAACAACGAGGGCCAGGTATGAATATTTCAAATACAGGTTTTTATGTCACTTATTGTGTATGCTAATGGTTATGGTTTTTAGTTTCGTATAAATACCTTACTAGACGAGTTGGAAGATTTATTCTTCGTTCATCCAACGTCATTGGAGTATTGGTATGCATTCCTGTATGTATCGATTATTGATGCCACCTGCAATGCAAACATGTATAATATGTCGTTTCTTCATATTATTGATTTAACTTTATCCAATAAAAACAAACAGACGTACCTAGTAAAATCTACACACATAAAAAAACACATAAAAAAACTACAATCTGAGAAGGGTGGGGGTGAATGGGATGAGAGCAACCATTTCCTCTATCCCAGAGGATAGAAAGGTGACTAACACACTTGGCTCTAAGAAAACCTCCTTTTAACATGCAAAGTGTAGCAAACCGGTCTACACAAGGTGTGGCTAAGAGAATAAAACAAACAAGACAAGTAATACTAATAATAATGGTAGTAACTATCGATACAATGTCAAAAAAAGTGTAGTAAACCGGTCTATACAAGGTGTGGCTAAGAGAATAAAAACAAACAAGACAAATAATACTAATAATAATGGTAGTAACTACCGATACAATGTCAAAAGTTTAAAAATGAATAAGATTTTAAATGTAATGTCACTTTTTAAATACCTTTTGTTAAATAAAAGAAGAATGATAATCAAAAGCGCAATATATACATATACATATATCCAGACAGACAAAGATAAATAGTAAAATAGAAATGTAAAGTGTATTATTAGAGCACCACAATGTGGATGAAAGGATGTCCCGAAAATGAGTGAAGTCCATAACGTTGTCTGCAACCACAAAACAAGAATAGAGGCTACAGTAGTGATGGCATTTTAACCGACATAGTCAAACTTCAAAATTGTTTCAAAATCTTTCAAACCTTCAAACTGGATTAAAGAAACGACTTGTATGGTTACTGAATTGAAAAATAATAAACAGTCGCTAAATTAAATATAAAGATTCCATAATCTTTCAACATATGTTTGTAGAATTTTAATTTTTTTAGAATTAGTAGTAACAAGTACATCATCAACAAGACAATAGAAGAACTTGATCATAGTTCATAGGAAATTTGTAACTTCACATAACTCTTTATTAAAGTTTGTTTGAGGTCATGTGCATAATCAATTATCAGTACTAAACCATAAAACACACATAATAAACTTGTATATAGATTATCTATGGACTATATGAAGTTTGTTGTCAACTTTTTAATTGTTTTTTTTTTCTATCTTATATCTTGTCATGAGTAAGTTACAAATGACCTTATGTATACGTGACAAGTAAAATCTTAGTCTAGGTGTGTCGTTGGGTTAAAATTGGAAGAGACCCTGTAACGCAACCCTAATCCCTATCCACGATTTCTAACATAATTAAATCGAAGACGGGATCAATATAAAAGGGGCCGGTAGGTTGATTCAAAGTTTGGCCAGGAAAGATGTAGAATTTTTATGCTCCATATATTTCATAATACAGGAATTGTTTGGTTGATTAATTTTGACGTGTAACTCTATTTGAATAGACAGAAAAACAGTTATTCCTTTTTTAAATCAACAATCTACTTTGTTTTGTTTGTAACTAGAATAAGATGGCCTAAAATAACACCGGACGTGAGATAGCGCAAACTTTTTAATAATTTTCCAGGAACACAAAGATGACAATCAAACAACAAAATTAATCATCATTTACCTCATAAAGATGCCCCAAAACCCCAAATTAGGTCAAACGATAGTCAAATATCTAAATCTTCACTCTTAAAAGATGAATTATGAGCACCGAGAATTATTAGCACACATTCAGAACGATGTTCAGAACAAAGCCACGCTTTCCTCTTTAGTGGCCATGCCCGATGTATGCGCTTCTCCTCCTGTATGAAAAGCCCAAAAATATCTTTAGGAATAAGACGAACTTAGGGCAAGGTACATGGGTCACAACCTCTCTTGGTATAAAGGACTATCAAAGATAAACATCGTGGGTGTAACAATTTCTTCAATTGAGTATTGAGTCGCGTGTAGATAGAGGTACGCACGAGATGACAGGTATGGAAGTTCATGAGGAAATCCTAACTGTTGACATATTAAAAAAAGCCCTCACATGGCCTACACACATGAACCAACGGGGAGACAATTGTTCATTACTTCAGCATAGTTAATTAACTAACAACTAAACAAAGGTGTAACTTTATAAAATAGTAACCAAGTTTTAAAAGTGTTCCAATTAAGGTCACTCAAGTTTCAAAAGTGTTCCAATCAGGTCACTCAACATTCGTTTTTCATTAAAATTAAGGGTCTTTTCATCCATTTCATAGGTAATCGTGGTGATGTGAATTTTTGTTTCTTTTTTTCCTTTCATTTGATGGTAACATTGAATGATGACGCGGATTTTAACTTGTTTTTTTTAATTTTTAATGTGATTAAAGTGTTTTTATTTTAAATAAAAATAATTTCATATATTAAAATAATCCGACTCCAACATCTTATGCTCCATTTTTTTTCTTGACACATTGAAAAAAGGATATGGATCGATTTGAATGTTAAGTTATCTAATTGGACAAAAACGATACGAGTGACCTAATTAAAACACTTTTAAAACTTAATTATTATTCTGTAATATATTCCCTTAAACAAATGCCACTTTACACAAAGTAATAATAATCTATCTATATTTATATATTCTCTTCTTAAAGATGCCCATTGTATACGAGTGCATGTTTATATATTCTGTTGACCATGAAAAAAAAAAGACAAATGAAAACTTTAAATGCATATTTAAGACTATTTAAATAAATAAGTGATAAATAATACAAAATTTTGAAACACTTAATAAGACATCTATATATGGAATGCATCACAATTAGACAATATACTCGTTGTAAAAGTCAACAAGTTTGGATTACACGATTTAATTTGAAAAATATACTCGTTATAAACGTTTATAAAAGTCAACAAGTTTGGATCTACACGATTTAATTTTAAAACATTTTGTTATGATATAATATAAAAAAAGCATCACAAGATTCACGAAGTCTACCTACCCTGGGATGATCTTCCCAACGATAATTTTGATTATTGAAACCACATTTTAACAAAGCTATTGAATATAATTTGAATATGATGAGCTTAAACGGATGATTAATATCACTTAATTAATTTAGCATTTATCATTAGCTTATTAAGACATTTCATTAAATATAGACGTCACCTTCCAAAGCACGAAAGGATAGGGCTAAAATGTCAAGTTGAAAGAGTGGAGGAGAGGGGCCACACTAGGCAAGATCTTGTCTTGATTGAGGAGCAAAACTAGCTCGATTTTCTTGTTATTAGTGGGACAAAGCGATCTAGAAAATATTCGTATGGGTAACGTTTTATAAAAAGGGGTAATGAAATTGAAAAAAACGTCAAAAAAGTCAAATTTTTCAGAAATTTACACTACCACCGGAGCGTCAAGGGATAGCGAAGGCTACCCCTGCGCCTAATTTACGTCCGCTCCTGGGGACAGTATAACTAATTATTTAATACGTGATAATTTATTCTTTTAAGATTAATTTAGCTTAGTTTTTTTTATTTAACTGGTAGATATTATATACCAAAGTAACAAATTACAAACAAGTGGCAGGTAAACGGGCAACAAGCTGCGCCGCAACCCCCTTTTGAATTGCAAAACCAATCCTATTAAAGACGAAACGACCCTTAAAGGTTGAAAGATTACTATTCACAACATGTTGGACCCTGTTTAGAAATTCCACAGCCTCTGGGGCTAGGGACCCAAATGTATCAAAAGCGAATGGGATAAACACGTGTTGATTCTCTAAACAAGCCTTCTCGTGTTTAGCGACCTTGCCTGATTCCGTCTTTAACGCAGCCTGGCCAGCAACAAACCCATTATCCCTGAGTCCAACAAGAGGGGACACTCCTGTAAGGTCCACACAAGCGTGTTTTCCCCTAGTCCACCCAAACACAAGAAAATCAGCTGGCCGAAGAGTAGATCTCCCGTCGAGCGAATCCGTCAGAAAGTTCACCGGAGCCTCCTTTTTCGCCGAAATCCCTGCCCGCTTTAGAACATCATAGAGAATATCCCTTACTAAATCATGTCAGTATTTAAAACCAGGTAACTCCTTACAATGGACCCCATGTTCGCCGAAAGTATCTAAACAAGCCTTGCGACAAACTGGGCAGGGCTCATCAACCGGAAACAGAGGGATCATTAGCCGGTACTTAAGAATTGCCCGGTATTCCACTGCTGACATGTGTTGGCCTAGTCCTTCAATGGGGATAACTGTCAGAAAATCTGAGAATGAGATGCCCGGAGACAATCAAACACAGCTTTCTGACGAGGGGATAGACTAAACTTCTCTCCCAAACACTGGACAGTTCTACTAAATAGGGCACTCGCCAAAGCATTCTGGGCTTTAGGGGGGGCAGTGTCCTTATTAGAGAAACCACCAAGATCAAAATCCGGAAGGGAAATGTGCATGCAATCCAACGCGCACACATAATCAGAATCTAACCCAACAATACCAAAGTCTCGAAGAATAGAGAAACCACCAAGATTAATGTATTTTTCCATAAAATATGTCTCATAAGTTGGTTTATAAAACGTCTATACATGTTTCTAAATTTGGTGTCCTTGCTTTTGTGTGTTTGTGTGAGAGACAATTTCATCATTCATGGGTTCAACACAAGAAAACCAACCACATGTGGTGTGCATACCAGTCCCAGCACAAGGTCACGTTAACCCAATGCTAAAACTAGCTAAAATCCTCCATTCCAAAGGCTTCTTTGTAACCTTTGTCATAACCGAGTACAACTACCAACGCCTTCTCCGATCACTGGGCTCAGACGACCTACACGACCTCCCATCCTTCCACTTCGACACCATTCCTGATGGTCTTCCACCACCCGAAAACCCTGATGTCGGTCATGATATTGTCTCTACACTCAAATCCCTGCATGAAAATAGTTTGGGTCCATTTAAAAGTGTCCTCTCTAAAGTGAGTACCCTTTATTCACCGGTCACTTGCATTGTGGCCGACTTCATTATGAGTTTCACCCTCTCTGCCGCCGAGGAATTCGGTATTCCGGCAATTCTCTTCTGGACCTCTGGGGCGGGTTCCCTCGTATGTTATGATCACTACCCTAATCTTATAAAAAAGGGTTTGATGCCCCTCAAAGGTAATCTTTTTGGCAGTTTCTTATATAACCAAGTTAGATATCTGTATACACACACATACTATATATAAATGCATTATAAGGTTCTCAGTTCTTATCATAAGTATAAGGTTCTCAGTTCTTAGCATAAAATGTATGCACACACATACTATATATAAATGCATTATAAGGTTCTCAGTTCTTAGCATAAAATGTATACACACATACTATATATAAATGCATTATAAGGTTCTCAGTTCTTAACATAAAATTTGGTTCTTAAATATCCCTCTATATATATAATATATGTGTCATAAAACTCTATTAACTTTTCGCAGATCCAGAAAAAAGGTTCTCATATATAATAACATTAGAAACTCATTGTTGATAAGTAAAACAACTTTCATATGAGTTTACATGAATTCATGCTTATTCAGGGGCGGACCTACCTTAGGAGAAGGGGTAGCCTCCGTTACCCCTAGGCGCTCCGATGGTAGTGTATTGGAAAAATTTGACTTTTTTTGACGTTTTTTTCGATTTCGTTACCCCTTTTTATAAAACGTTACCCCTACGAAGATTTTCTACATCCGCCACTGTGCTTATTTCATGGCAACGTACAAGTGCGAACATTTTACATTAGTACTTTGAATTAAGATATAGGTATTTGAATATGCGTTTTAAGGCATTGTATTTTGTCTAATAATAAATATAGATCTAGACATGGAGGGTAGCCGTACAGTTTGATTTTAGACATGGAAAATTTTCCTAACAACAGTTAATTTCTTCATTTTTATCTTAGCAGGATATACTGAAAAGTTAGAAAACGATTTTAAAAATCAAAAGCAGAAAAATAGAACATACATTAATTCGTAAAACCTGTAGCCAACTGCTTATTTCTACAACAATTTTAAAAATATGCATGTAAGAACTTAATTAAAATAATTGGTGCTAACTTGGACTCCATTTTTGTTTCTGTGTGTATACAGATCAGACTTATTTAGAAGATGGGTATTTGGATACAACCATAGATTTTATCCCCACCATGTCCGGTATACGTCTAAAAGACATTCCGCCTTTTGTTAGACTTGTCAATCCTGGTGACGAGTTTATGGTTGGATTTTCGCAGAGGGAAATAGAGAGAGCGAAATCAGCACCGGCCATTATTTTCAACACTTTGATGAGCTAGAATGTGACATTCTAGATGTACTCTCTTTAAAGTACCCTTTTTGCTATGGTATCGGCCCTTTGAGTCTGCTCCAGAACAATATTAGTGATAAGTCTCTAGATTCCATCAAATCAAATTTCTGGGTAGAAGACCCTAATTGTTTAAAATGGTTAGATGCCAAAGAGCCATTATCGGTTATTTATGTAAATTTTGGTAGTGTCACTGTGATGACACCTCAACAGCTAGTCGAGTTTTGTTGGGGACTTGCTAAGAGCAATTATTCATTCTTGTGGATAATACGACCTGACCTTGTGATGGTGATTCTACTGTGCTTCCGCCCGAGTTTTTGACGGAGACAAGCAATAGAGGGTTATTGGCTAGTTGGTGCCCCCAAGAACAAGTTCTAAATCACCCATCAATAGGGGTTTTTTAACGCACAGTGGATGGAATTCGACGATTGAAAGTATTTCTAGCGGAGTCCCAATGATTTGTTGGCCGTTTTTCGCTGACCAACAACCGAATTGCTGGTGGAGTTGCAACAAGTGGATGATTGCCATGGAGATCGACAATGATGTAAAGAGTGCTGAAGTTTCCAAGCTAGTGATCGTGTGTTGATGAGTGGAGAAAAGGGAAAGGAGATGAGAAAGAATGCCATTGATTGGAAGAACAAGGCTAAGGAGGCATGCACATTTCCGTCTGGTTCATCCGTGGTTAATCTGGACAAACTGATTCAACAGCTACAAACATCTCCAAAATAATTCATAATATGTTTTGAACGCATGTGTTTTCTAATGTGTACCACAATTTCTCAAAATGAATTTTATTTTGCGTGCTTAATACGTGTTACTTTTTTACAAGAGACCTCTTTTGTTTCATCATTAGAATATATTAGAGGGAAACCCGCGTGTTACAGCAGGTCGTGAATTTCGTAACAGGTAAGTGCCCTTAGTAGAAAAAAAAAACTTCAAGAAACAAAAACACATCCAAACACATCTCCTCAATAACATTTTATTACATTTAATTATACAACTTCTTATATTAAAATATAATATAATCACTTTCAAACGCAAATATCAAGCTTAACACAGTTAGCAAACACAACTTTCGATTGCCATGATGACTTCAATGCATCGAACGTATCAAAACAAAATACAATATACTCAATTAAATCAAAATATCTTACTTCCTTCTTCTAATATGTTGTCACTTCAAACCATAAATTTAACAAAAAGCTAATGTAGGAATTAGTTTCACTTTTTATAAAATATAATTACAAAATATACAATAACGAGACTCTCGTTATTCATAGGAAATATCATAGTACAATATCGGTTGCGATAACTAAATAAAAAGAATATAAAATATAATTATATATACCAATCTTGATTCAAACTGCATCTCTGGTGGGTCCTTCACCTACACTTTATAGCATCCTAGACTGCAACAAAGAGCACACTAAAACGTTGATGATTTTGGTTGAGACAGATTTCGCGCCTCTACTAAAGACGACGCAACTGTTTCCCAGGTTACAACAGCCGGAGCAGTATGTACTGCCGAAGATGGCTCACGCGCCCAAGGTTACACCGGGTACTTGTAGTGTTTGAACTTATAGAACAAATAAGGATATGATGGTGGTGGAAAACAAGTAGAGAGTACCACTCTCTCTAGTTGATCTTCAAATGTTCTGGTATTCTTCATGTATCAAGCAATACCATATTCTTATATACACAAAAAGAAGCACATAGCCTACTAATTGTACATAAGTTAAGGATTAGTGAAAGGTTTCACTTAATTAGTCACTTAATTAGAGACTTAAAAAACCTAAAAAATAATAAACTCTCCTCAAGAGTTTCTCTTTTATTCACCACATGAAGATTCTAATTAATATTTATAATTTCATTAAATTATAAATATATTAAATATCCATTCACCAAATTTCTAACAATCCCCCACATGAATGGAGACCGTTCAAAAAACATAAAATTTCCAATGGAACATCGACAGTTGAGTTTTGCATATGATAGGTAGGTGTTACCCTTTGAACCTTCGCTCATGAAATGCACTTAGCCCACTAGCTCTGAGTAGACGTCGATGTCTTTGAACTCGTCTGCCATTTGTGTAGACGACAATACACTTCACACAAGACTCTCCTTAGCTGGGTCATCTCCTCATAGTCGTGTCCAATAATGGTCGTGGAACACTTTCCTGTTTCTGCGAGAGCTCTAGGAATTGTGCCCTCAATTCCATTCGAAGCGACCCCACTTCTCTCTAACATAGGTGATTCTCCTTAGATCATTAAAAGCATTGTGGTTATCGTGATTTATCCAAATCATTTACCACATATTATGCTTAGCCTCACTCTTTGTCACTGAATATCATAGGAATAGACTAGGACATATTTAAACACCCTTTTATACTTTAGGGGTATGTATAACTATATATACTAGCTTATGCATCTCATTTATGCCCCCACAGTGACCACCCTTAGGCATAGAGTTAGTTGTCCTATTGAACTTAGATCTTGGGATCTCCAGTCAACTAAGTTAGGTTTCCTTCACATACCCTTTTTAATAGGCTTTAGTCTTATTCCACAACTTGATCTCTAATAAAATCTCAGGTTGTTGGATCCATAACATTATCTTTGACTTTGTCTAGTCACAACAAATAACTTTACTTATTTGAGATCAATTGTCATGATGTGTTCTTAACTTGCAAGTTAATTTTCCTATTGTCAACTTCTAATGCTATAACCTCAGTGGCCATCTGAATCTGGTTATAATATATGTCTTTCTAAGATAAAGATATCATTTAAGGCAAACACATCTCCATTATGCACTATGACCTTTGCGTCCTCCACTTAGTCGTCTGTTTGCAATGTTAGATTGGATTACAAAATCCTTATTGCCAAACTTTTATGATACAAATGCAAGATACCCCCACATTTAAGTGTTATAGGATATCATCTAGATGGGATAATGAAAACCATTTCTACATACCCTTATAGGGTTGTTTCAAAATGGATCCTCCCCCACATTTCTTGCCATTTGATCAACATTTTCGTAACTTCACTTATGACGATATTTATACACAATGATTGAACAAAATCAACCTCATTGTATCAGTGAATTCAACTCATATTGCATTAGCTTACATAAGCTTCGAAGCTGACCAAAGCAACACATGTCATTGTCATAAGTTTGCCACCAACTTAGAATATTTCTAATTTAACATCTAGAATAAGCCTAGACAATGAGTTCTCGTCATTAGCTTTTCGAACAAACTCTTCAAAAGTTTCATGTCTTTTCCTTGTAATGAATGAAAATTCTCCCCCAACTTTGTCTGTACACAAATTCTTTTGTGTTCATAAACATTTGAATGTTTAGAGTTAATTAGTCTCTGTCAAGACCCATTATTAACCAAGTACTAGTCTAGCATGCTTTAGACTATAATACTTTAACATGTGAACAGAAGATGCATCATTTTGATTCTTCACAGCCCTAAGGATATCATAATATCACTTTGTAACATTCACCCCTTGTTAAGAAAAAATAATGAGACTTATTCATAATCCTAAAACATCAATATTTAGGAAGGTCTCACAAATTATTGTATATAGCACATAGCTAATTTTTATCATTCAATTAAGGAACATAATTTGTTTACCTTGATCTCCAACGCTTTACCATTGACTCACAAGGACTTAAACATAAGTCTTAATCCAAATCACTTGCCAAGCACATTCATCACCGACAAGATGAATGTTCCTCGTCTACAATCACTATTATGTGTGAGATAGAGTCAACTAGAGCGGCACTCAACAACATGGCATTCATAATTTTGCCATAAGTGATTTGTACACATCTATTGTTATTCATTAGGAGATATATATATATTTAGGATGCTCTCCCAAACGAATATAAAATCTCCATATAGTTCTAACAATAATAAAGTGGTAGACGTATCTATGTATAGATCACTCGAAACAAATCTCACAATATTTATCAAAGGTATACAATAACATATAGTACTTTTTCTTTCATATGTTAGAATTCACACTTGTGAATTTTCCAATCACTTCTAACGAAGTATGTCGGCATGGATCTCGTTTGTGTATTTCATCTCAATACACTGAGTATGTTCTTTCATTATTCTCTCATGATGTGGTTATACATTTGATGTTTCGTTTTTGACTTTCAGTCAACACAACAACCCTCAAGTTGTTTATGTCCAAATACATTCACGTACTATCCGTTTAAAACCATATTCTTTTGAACAATGTATAGTTGACATTATAATTGTTTTCCACAAAAATAATTTATATGTCACAAACATTAGTGATTTATTTCTTTGTAAAAAAATGTATGTGTTATCCGAAGATATTAAACACGAAACAATAAAATACATTAGAAACTAAATCATAAGTGCCAAACACTTTTGAAATTTAAATGAAAGCATTGACGATATGTAGACATCAAATTTCATAGTGCTTATATCTTCAACACTTTATTATCTGACCGAAATCTTCTCAAAGATATCGTCCCATGGCATGTCTTGAGGTACTCCCTAAATAAGACTCCATGTACTTGTAAGTACAAGCTCCCCATTTCATCATAAAACTTTGAACTTGGACAATTTTACTCAAAACAACACCAAGTTGTTACAAAGGCTACTTTTAAGTAGTAAACTTGAATAATAAAATTTGCTCACAACAACACCAAGTTGTTTTCCATCAAATAATATTCACGAGATTGTTACTTTGTTCAACATATGCTACTTCTAGCAAGAGTAGCAAACCATTTGAATTCTCAAAACTGTGCCAAACCTTGTTTTAAAAATGATTTTAAAATATATCATTAGTTTTGCAATGTACAATATTCATAATATCAATTTGAGTTTATGATCACATAAATCAAAACCCAAAATATCAAACAGTTTTATATTATCCCGACCCGCAGCGGAAAAAGGTGATCGGGGCATGATTGAGTTTTCATCAAAGATCATGACATTTATTATAATGTGTCATATTTATTATTACAATTTAAAGGGGATCATACAGTCAAATCATACAAGTACAACATGTTCTATACATCTTTCTAGACTTCATTATTTTTCTTCTAAGGCAATTTCCTATGTGTTCCTTGCTTCATCATGTCCACCTCTATCATGTGTAAAAATGGTTTTTGGGTCAACAAAAAGTTGGCGAGTGAATCCTATGAAAAACATTTGAACGTGTTTATTGAATCAATTATAAAATAAAGTGCATGACCACATATGAGTAAATGTAGATGTAAATTTATTCACAAAACACATAATATTAAATATTGTACACACATACACCAAATGATTGTTTTTGAGGCACGCGTTGTTCAACTCGTCTCCCACGAGGAACTGATGGGCCTAATGAATGAGTTTTGAGGCACGCGTTGTTCAACGAACTGATGGGCCTAATGAATGTTTTTGAGGCACGCGTTGTTCAACTCGTCTCCCACGAGGAACTGATGGACCAACAAATAATTTGCATACAACTTGACAATATGTAATACACCACAACAAACCATATTTACATTCTAAGTTTAGATCATAATATGATATAGCACGAGTTTGAATAAGCGAATTAATTTAAGCGACACATGATACACCCCAAAACATGAATAAAAAGGGGAGTTTGTAAGAATTCACTCACAGTGGTTGCGTTTCTTGGATTGATGATGAATGCACACGAATTTGGATTTAACCACGAGAGAAACTAACCTAACATAACGGTTCGGTAAATAAGTGGGTTTTATTAACAATTTTAATAGGATTTTTAGATTTATTTTTGTGAGTTTAAGGTCATTTTCTAACTTTAAAAATATTATTTTTAAGTGTTTTTAATTGATTTTTAAATAAAATAAATAAATAAAAAGAAAATAAAAATTTTGACTTTTTGACCGTTGACCTGACCGTTGACCGGTCGGACCGTGTGTTTGTATGCGCTGAGTGAGGTTCGAACTCGTGACCTCCCGTACGCGTGCACGCAGCTCTACCAACTGAGCTACATGTCTAACCCGAAATAATCTCGTTTTTAATTATATATATATACAAATTAGATTAATTCATTTCTGTCTTTATTTAAAAATTTGATAATTGCCAGAACCGGTTACAGAAGCAGGATTCGAACTCGGGACCTGTGGTTCAACTTTACACACAGTCCACCGCTGGACTGTGTGTCTAACCTGGTTAGAATACTGGTTTTTATTAAACTTAAATACTTACTGGAAGGTGTTCTGGGGCCTTTCAAAAAAATTGAGGTTTATTACAGGAAACCGGTTAAGTGCACGAGTCGAACTCTGGATGTGTGGTTTAAAATTGCACACAGTCCACCACTGGACTGTGTGTCTAACCCGTTTAAAAATCTGTTTTAAATTAAACTTATATATTAACAGTGCTTCATCTTCTTCAGTTTATGAAACCAGTGAATCAACTCGACTGATTAATCAATAATTCTTGTTGAATTAGTTGATTGAGTATTACTGATTAACGAAATTAATTTAAACAGAAAGGTTTTAAGGATGTTGTACCAAACAGGTGTGATTTCTGACGAATTTCCGGTGACTGAAACTTTTTTGGCGACGTGTAACTTACGACAGAGGATCTACAGAAAGTTTGAGGTGAGTGCGGTGCTTTCTGTCTGAGCTCCAGAAGTCCTATTTTAGAGTAAGGCAAAGAAATGAAATGGGTTCGGTTTTCCGGTGACTTGCAGAGAATTCCGGCGAGTTGCAGAAAATTTCCGGCGACTTGCAGCGAGGTTTTTCAGAGTGAGTTTGAGAGTGATAAACGAATTGGAGTGAGGAATTTAGCCCTGTATTTATAGGCTGTTAGGGTGAAGTTTGATTTCGGTCAATCATCGACGGTTACGACTGGAATTGGGGCTAGACATCGGTTATAACCGATGTCGTCGACGGTTATAGCGTTATAGTCAAAGAGATTAATGGCTGAACTCGCGGATTGCCGGATTTTTTGGTGATTGCGAGTTCCGCCACGCTGATACCTGGTTTTTTTGAATTTGAGTTTTGATTTAAGTATTAATTGTTTCAGTATATTAACCAAAGTTGTCAAGTGGCGGAGTGGTTAAGTGTTTGTTTGGTGAACTAGCTGACCCGGGTTCGAAACCCGGCAGCTTGTTATTATTTTTTTTGCACTAATTTTTAATTTTTAATAATTATAGTTTTTAAAAGGCTTTTGTTTGGTTTTAATAGGGTTTTCCCCACAAGTGTTGTATCCTTCCAATCTTGTTCCTGAAACAAGACTTGAGTTGGTAGAGTGTGATCACTTGGAAGCCTTGGCTATCCTAACTTCGATCCACCACCTCACTTGATGTTTTCATTTACTTTTTGTCTTTTACTTATATGTTCAAACGTACCCATGACCATCCTTGTCGTCCTTGTGATGACTTGTGCATTGGTATACTATACGAGAGGTTTTAAATGGAAGGTTCTCCTCCTACATCCATGCACGACTTCAGTGAAATTACATGATGTTTATGAATTACCTATTATTATAAGATATAATATATACCAAACTCTTGATGGTAATCAAATGATTATTCGTCATGGTACTAGGTTACATCACCTAAGTACTTAATCTCTCGTTGCGATTCTAATGGGTATCCTAACCCATTAAAACACATCAACCCGAATGGGTCGTATAGTGTAAAAAACGAGTATTAAGTCTAAGTGATTACTTTCTCATATAAACTACTTTATTTGCTTTTAAGTTCCTTAAAATCCTCCGTTATCATCCGAATACTTACCAGCCTACGTCTCCTCTTGTAGGATAACTCGACGCTCATCCCATCCTTCAAACCCTTTTGTGGACTTATCGAGCTTGAAGACTTAGCAAAACTGTGAGTACACTCGACCCACTTTTCGTTTACAACACTTTTGGGTATAACATGTTTACTTATACCAAACCACAACACTTAAAGTTTATGAAATGCACAAACAATCCTATACACATGAACACTTGATACGCTCACGTGATGCTTATATCTTGGACATTCTTTATGTGATACTTTAGTCATTAACTTGTTTAAAGCCTTCGTTTGACATGTATAGCGCTATAGGAAGTAACGCATCCCCCTCCATCGCATAAACTTGAAGCCTGTTAAAACAACGTGTTTGCGTTATGGGTTTGGCTAGTAGTATTGCATGCCTTGTATATGCTCTCGTAAAATCATAGTTGCCATGAGGATTCGTTTAAAGTATATGTATGCTATGCTTAAACTTGTGTACTCGCCTTTGCTTTTGCATTCAATTGTATTTTACAACATGTTACAGGTTGATGAAGAGGATGCTATGAAATCAAATAGCAAGGACTTAGATACACACAAGTAGACGTTTAGGCTAAATTTGTTGTATCAATTTTTGTTGTATTGTGTTATTTGTACTTGCTTCAATGTTGTACTTACAATCGTTATTGAAATGAAGTTTTGCTTTAATTAAATATTGTCATTATTAGCATTGTAAGCAATGAACAATCTATTTCGTCTTACTCTGATGATTCCGCCATCGGTTGGAGTGTGACACCTTACTTATGCAGCACACGACTGGTAGAGGAAAGTCGACTTGAATACTTGAGTGCGTATGGTTACAACGACTCAGGCCTGTAAAAAAATTGATATGCTTTATAAGACACAAGTTCAGCTAATTCCTACGTGTAAATGCTAAGTTGTGATTAACTTTAAATAGCACAACATTTTGTATACCTTCGTTTTATACATCTTTCACTTATAGGTTTAGCTGATGTAAGTACGGAACATTCGTCTAACAAATAATTGGTTTTATTTAGTTATGGATAATATCTATATACCTTTTAGGGTTTAGATAAATTATATTCCTTAACATTTCTAATCGTATGAATTGTATACAGTACTTATTCCCTAATGCTTTATTTATTCTTTTTATATTAAGTTTTTTAATATTGTTTTATTATACATTTATTTATTATTTTATATTAAGTTTTTAGTATTGTTTTATTATACGTATGTATATATAACTTTTATGTAATTAATAACGTGTTTATTTTTATTGGTATTTCGATGTGAATTATTTTCTGTGGTTGACACCGGTGTACAACGATTTGCTAAAATTACGACGTAAATTTGCGCCGTTATATTTCGATGTTAGAGCCGAGTTGCAATTATAACGAACTGAATGCATGTAAAGACCTTTTTTTTATTTTCTTTATCCTTTTTCTATATTGAGCTAATTATTAACTCCATACATGTTTACTTAATCGTGTTGTTGCATATTATTGTTGTTGTTTAGATTTAAATCCTAAATGGTCTAACAGTAATCAATCAAAATACCCGATAATAAATACATACTCGACAGCATCCTCTATGACCCCGCCGCAAAGCGTACACAAATACTAGTTATCAACATGGACAAAACATATTACGTCGTACTCAAACTATTATATCAAACTAATAATAATAACAGACTATATTTTCCCCACATGTATCATAACTTGGTTGTAGGGCCGTGTTGAGGAAATTTTTAAAATCGGACGATATGATTAATCAATTTATTCCGATGGTTCTACCGAATAATTTAATTGGATATAACTCTGGTTTTTGGTGATTTGTATGAAACAGAGAGAATGATAAAAAAAACTCGACTCTAGCTAGGGGCTCTACCCCTTGGACTCCGCCAGGGGCTACCGCCCCTTGGACCCTGCTCCTAGGGGCGCTGCACCCAGACCCCCACCAAAGGGGCGTTGCTCCCTTGGAATCCCACGAGCTCCGCCGTACACTTTGAATTATAATAACTCAAACTAGCGTGCATACCTGCACTTTCTAACTTGCTTAATGTGTATTATATTCGCTTTGATCACCAAATCAATCCTGATTACACTATAATATCTGACAATAATTTAATAGGAATCAAAACAAAAACTGAAAATTCGTTAACACGTTCAATTCGGTTTGTCTCAGTTTTACCATTTAGGTTTAATTTTTTTGGGCCGAATAAAAGTCAAAATTTGCAATAATATTTTGGTAAAGAATAAATCATTAAGTAAAAAACAACATGATTACAATCTTCCATTTTTTTCCAGATGATTAACCAAGTGTTCTAGTTGTAGTAAAAAAACATTTAACTTGACACTCATCACTGGTGGCTTATAAAACATCAATACATGTTTCCAAATTTGATGTCCTTTCTTTTGTGTGTTTGTGCGAGAGACAATTCAATCATCCATGGGTTCAACACAAGAAAACTAGCCACATGTGGTGTGCGTACCACTCCCAGCACAAGGTCACATTAACCCAATGCTAAAACTTGCTAAACTCCTCCATTCCAAAGGCTTCTTTATCACCTATGTAAACAGTGAATTCAACTACCAACGCCTTCTCCGATCTGTGGGCTCCGACGCCCTACATGATCTCCCTTCCTTCCACTTCGAGACCATTCCTGATGGTCTTCCACCACCTGAAAACCCCGATGCCACCCAGGATGTTGCATCTACACTCAATTCCCTGTATTAAACAGGTTTAGGTCCATTTAAAAGTGTCCTCTCTAAAGTGAGTACCCTTTATTCACCGGTCACTTGCATGGTCTCCGACTTCCTTATGAGTTTCACACTCCCTGCCGTGGAGGAGTTGGGTATCCCGGCAGTTCTCTTCTGGACATCTGGGGCTGGTTCTCTCATATGTTACGATCAGTACCCAAATCTTATACAAAAGGGTTTGATGCCCCTCAAAGGTAAACATTTTATCAATTTACTGCATAACTAAGTAAGTTATACATATTTTATCTTAGAATTAGAGACAAAGTTGTTTGTAATAATAAATTGTATAAAACATTTGAATATACGGGAAGATCAAATACAAGTGTTTTAAATTACAAAATACCTTTAATATAAGAAGTGAAGTAGGATTTATTTTCTCTACTACTTAAGGAAATTTTTTTTACTATTTAAAAATGATATTTAATTATAAAATGTAAAAAAAAAATTGTGATTTTGTAGTAGTAGATTAATTTTGTAGAATAATTATAGTTACTCTACAAAATTACATGATTATTTTATTAGTGTAAAATCACTATTTTTTTTTATTTGAATATTTTGTATATTAAAACTCATTGATAGAACCCAAAGTATATTTATGTTTTATTTTTTATATAGGAGGAATCTTATGTATATAAATAAAATATATGACTCAACCTATTTTCAGGTACATAAACAAAAAAATGTTTAGAATAATATATAATCATCCCATTGTTTTAATTGTGAAAAGTTCTTTACAAGATTACACACAAAAAAAAAAACATTTGCCACTTAAAATTTACAAACAACAAATCTAGCCACAAATTATGATCGGAAGTAGGGGTAAGCATGGTATGGTTCGGTTATTGCTTATAACCGAAACCATAACCGTATACTTTGGTTATCAAAAAATCAAAACGGTTCGGTGTTAATTGGTTATTTGCGGTTAATGCGGTTTCGGTTTGGTTATAGGTCGGTTTTTTATTGTTTTTAAAGTTAGGATTTAAATGTGTGGGTTATGCAAAATTCATACGTATAAAATAAATATACACAGTTAAACCTTTTAGAATTATCAATTATATTCCACTACCACATGTATACTGAATTTCAAAAACAAAAATAACATGTGTAGACAGGTGTTATTTGGAAACCTACATACGAACACAAAGTGGCTAAAGTTTTAAATTTAATAACGTCGGGTCATAGTTAACAGACTTAAATACTTCACAAAAAAACACATGGATTGGGCGCCATGGTTGAACACTTAAACACTAACTTAAAAACCTATGGTCCTATGGATTCGACTGTCTTTAAAACATTCGGTTCAGTTATTTACGGTTATTAAACTTAGAATAACCATAACTGAACCGCAACATGCGGTTATCAAAAATACAAATAACCGACTCTTTGCTTATCTCGGTTATTTCGATTCGGTCTTTTCAGTTATTTTGGATAAGGTTTGATTAATTCAGTTTTATGCTCATCCTAATCAGAAGCAGGACGGTCAGGAAAATAACGACTACCACGTGTCCTGTCGCCAAACGTGTTTCTGTTTTATAATTTTAGGAAACAATTTGAAAATATATCATCACTAGGTGCATTACGGATTTCTATAAACTATTTTTGTCAGAAAAGATAATAATTTATGAAACAATGTTCTATATTTAGTTTACTCTTTTTAATTATAAGTTGCACGTACTAGTGCTAACTTCTATCCAATTTTATTTTTCTTTACGGATCCGAGTTATTTAGTAAATGGGTATTTGGATACGGTTGTTAATTTTATCCCTATCATGCCTGGTATACGTCTAAAGGATATTCCACCTTTTGTTAGAGTTGTCCATCCTGGTGACGAGTTTATGGTTGGATTTTCGCAAAGGGTAATAAAGATAGCGAAATCAGCATCGGCCATTGTTTTCAAACACTTTTGATGAGCTAGAATATGATATTTTAGATACGTTCTCTTTAATGTTTCCACTTTGCTATGCTATAGGTCCAGTGCATCTACTTGAGACAAATAATGTTGATAGGTCTCTAGATATCATCAAATCAAATCTCTGGATAGAAGATCCTAAATGTTTAAAATGGTTAGATGGCAAAGAGCCATTATCGGTGGTTTATGTAAATTTTGGAAGCATCACTATGATGACACCTCAACAACTAGTCGAGTTTTGTTGGGGACTTGCTAAGAGCAATTATTCATTTTTGTGGATAATACGACCTGACCTTGTGCTTGGTGATTCTGCTGTGCTTCCTCAAGAGTTTTTGGTGGAGACTAGTAGTAGAGGGTTATTGGCTAGTTGGTGTCCACAAGAACAAGTTCTAAATCACCCATCGATAGGAGGGTTTTTAACGCATAGTGGATGGAATTCGACTATAGAAAGTATTTCTAGCGGTGTCCCAATGATTTGTTGGCCGTTTTTCGCTGACCAACAACCAAATTGCTGGTGGAGTTGCAACAAGTGGATGACTGCCATGGAGATCGACAACGATGTGAAGAGTGATGAAGTCTCGAAGCTAGTGACCTAGTTAATGGGTGGAGAAAAGGCAAATCAGATGAGAAAGAATGCCATTGATTGGAAGAATAAGGCTAATGAGGCATGCACTTTTCCATTTGGTTCATATGTGGTTAATCTGGATAAACTGATTCATGTGCTACAAACATGTCCAAAATAATTCATAATATGTTTTCAATGCATGTGTTTTCTTATGTGTGCCCCATAATTTCTCAAAATGAATTTTATTTTGTATGTTTTTTTAAACCATAGACCTCCAATTTTTGTTTCAAATTTGGATATATTCAATCATTGTGATGGAACGAACCATACAAAGGAGAAATATCATGAAATTATTGAAAAATCATGATCAAAACCTCAAAGATTATAACGATATAGACACATACAGATTGTTACTAAATGTAAACCATCAATAAACACAAATTGTATAAGAAAGACAAAAGAAATGCAAATCAAATAAGAAAGAATTAAATTTGATAAAATATTTACACAATAGATCAGCTTTTATAATCTTACCCAAATCTTAAAAGGATGTTCTCATATTCACATTGATACAAATAGTATTTATCTAGCAACTCCACCAGCAATTCGACTGTTGGTCAGCGAAAAACGACCAACAAATCATTGGGATTCCTCTAGATATACTTTCAATCGTCGAATTCCATCACTATGCGCTAAAAACCCTCCGATTGATGGGTGATTTAGAACTTGTTCTTGTGGGCACCAACTAGCCAATAACCCTCTACTGCTTGTCTCTGCAAAAACTCCGGCGAAAGCACAGTAGAATGACCAATCACAAGGTGGAGTTGCATTATTGATGGATGGGTTTTGGAATGTGATTTATATATGTTTCATGTCTAATCTTAAGCATATTTGAGTGCTTATATGTTTGGAATTGGATAACTATGAGAAAATGGTATTTTATAGATTAAACATCACATTGAATGTCTTTTGGATAATGCATATGCAGTGGAAGTAAAGATATTAAAGTATGATATGATAGAGGATGGAAAAACGAAAGCGTGGCCGCAGACGACAAAGAAAACGAAGTTGAAATGAGAAAGTTACGAAGAAAACAATTTTTGGAAGAATCTGCTAGTACTATAGGCTACGACTCATGAGTGCTCTAGTGTAGCTTACGACGCTGGCCTTACAGGTTTTTGGTTAAAAGTATCAATTTTAGGGTTTAAACCATCTTCATTCTAAATGAGGGTGGCGACCGGGAGGACGAAATTTGGGGTTTCTCTTAAAGATTTTCCACCATTCCATACCATCCAATCATCAACAATGGCCTTGATACAAACTTTAGGGTTTAAACCATCTTTTCATTCTAAATGAGGATTGCGAGCGGGAGGACGAAATTTGGGGTTTCTCTTAAAGGTTTTCCACCACTTTATACCAGCTAATCATCATTCCATCATCAATCATGCCTTCCAACATCAAATCTGAAGATCAAATCATTACTATGAGCGCCTAGAACTTTTGTGATTTCCCCTAGGCGGATGATTGGTATAGGTTTTACACATTATTTGGTTTATGTATCGGATCTTATTTTATTTGTGATGATAAACATTTAAATCTGATTGACGTATTAGTTAGTTTAAACAATTTGTGTGTGTTTTGAGTTCTCTCTTTACAATTACGTTCTCTTGGGTGACTAAAGAGGGTTGACTTGACATTTATAAATTGGGTAATTGACATGGTTTGATGACAAGAACCTTTTTAATTACAACTTTAACTAATTTCGAGAACTATGTCTATGTGGTTCCTAATTAATTAACTGAATTTTGTGTGAAATCTAGAATATGAAGTTTGGGGGAGTTTACATTTCTCATTATTGTTTATTTAACTAAAATCACTTTCCTCAAATCAAATTAAAACTAAGAATCAGTGGTTTAGGCAATTTAGATAAAACTATAACTATCCACAAATTCCTTGTGGATTCCACACCCTACTTGCCATTACTAGTAAAGGTGAATATGATACTTTAAAACATATCTTTTGACCGACCTTTCGACATCGATCAATTATCACAAGAATGAATAATTGCTTTTTGCAAGTCCCTAACAAAACTCAACTGGATGTTGAGGTGTCATCATAGTGGTGCTGCCAAAATGTACATAACAAGCGATAACGACTCTTTGGAATCCAACCATTTTAAACATTTAGGATCTTCTATCTAGAGATTTGATCTGATGATGTTTAGAGACTTGTCAACTTTATTGTTCTCAAGTAGATGCACAAGGCCTATATCGTAGCAAGGTGGAAACATTTAACACTTTTGATGAACTAGAATATTATATTCTAGATACGGTTTTTTTTAACGTTTCCACCTTGCTACGGTATAGGCCTTGTGCATCTACTTGAGAACAATAACGTTAACAAGTCTCTAGACATCATCAAATCAAATCTCGAATAGAAGATCTGAAATGTTTAAAGTGGTTAGATGGCAAAGAGCCATTATCAGTTATTTATTTATGTAAATTTTGGCAGCATCACTGTGATGACACCTCAACAACTAGTCGAGTTTTGTTGGGGACTTAATTTGATATGTTGATTTTTTTTTCCAAATAAAAATGTTAGGTTTTTCCGTCTGTTTATATATCAGTTACACTTAATTTGGATATGTAGCCCGATCGTTCCGCTGATTTTCACCGCATCTCTATCCCATCCAAGTGAGCGACAACATCTTATGTTTTTACTTTTGCGACAATCAACTTGATAGAGAAATGCATCCACCAAGCTTCTTAGCTATCGGTATGTAATTATTGAATCTCTTTAATTTTGTGTTCGATTAACTGCTTAGAAGTTTCATGATATGTATGGATTTTGATTATGTTTCTGATGTTTTGTAAATGGCTACGTTTCTGTATGAAATACTTTTGCTTCTAAAATTGACATTCATTACATGTGGTGTGAAAATTTATGAGTTTTACTGTTGATTTTTAAATCGATTTGGTTAGATACATGTAACCGGTATCTGTGACGTTATTTGTCTGTAATTTTGAGTGTTTATTGATTAGGAAACGGAGTAAATGTTAATCTTACTGTCATTTGTTCTCAATCTGTATGAGGAATTTAAGCCTCTGTTTAGTATAGGAGTTTTAAGGGCAGTTTTAAAGTGTTCACTCTCTCATACACGCTCCTGCAGTTACTAACACTTTACCCCCTCAATTCGAGCAAATGGGCTTTTTGATCACCGCTATTCGACCACACTTTGGTAATTCTTTCTTTAGATTATCATTAAATAGCCATGGAGAGGGTGTTGAACATCAGGAGTGGCCATATTGGAAATAACCAGATTGGTTTTTTATGGAATTGATCAAAATAGAATCTGGTTTTGTTAATTTAGTTTGATTTTTTTCTTATTGATTTATTGGCGTCCAACAACAATACGCGGTGGTTGGTGCGATTGATTTATATCTGTACTATTTGGCGATTAAGGTTACAAATCAAACTGTCATTGAGCATGGTTTTGTTACAGGCTTCTGCATACCAGGTGTTCGATTAGTTGTTTACTGGCGTTTGATTTTCTAGGTGTTTATCAATGTTTCTTTTGGACTTCAATTTAACGATCTGGCCAAGGGCATAATTGAATGGCAACAACATGAAATATTTATCATAATCAACAACAAGAGCCAAGCCTATTAATTATGATGTAGCTTCTGTAATGTGCTTATCTGATAGTGGTTCATTAGTTAGTAATAGTTTTTTTCCCAATATTCCAAGTAATGTGGATGAAGATGGGAATTTTAGTGATTTCAAGGATACTAATGTACGCGAAGATGGTGAATTTAATGCATTTTTTTGCAGTTTACGCATAAGGAAAGTCTGCAAAACATTAGAGGAGGATGCTTTTAGGCCAATCTTGCATCACTATGATGGTCCCAAATTTCGTCTTGAGTTGTCCATCCCTTAGGTATCATATGTCAATGTTCTTTTATTATTTTTTTGCTTAGCGAAGCTTACTACTTATGGAGTTGTTATAAATGATGAATCTACAGACCCTAGACTTGCTGGACCTGTGTGAACAAGATGGGGTTAAAAGTTGCAAGTATTAGCTCGAATGGTATCCATATTGTGCATTAGCAAAGATGGATTAGGGTAATATTGTGCAAGTGTAGAATGTTGTTAGGCAACATTCTATTCATGGAACTTCTGTATAGGTGCAAGTTTGAGTTGCATACAAGAATCAAGAATCAAGAATCACAAAGCAATTGAATACAAGGCACAACTTCTTCATTTAGTCATTGTTTTCATAATTATTCACTTTGTAACTGTGATTTGATATGTTATTGACTTTGTTCTTTAGAAGATGTTTAATCTTTGCTCAGTTTGATTTACAGAATTCAGAATCAAGTATCACTTGAATACAAGGTACGACTATTCATGTAATCTTTGTTCAATTAAATTTACTTTCTGTGATCATTCACTTGGTTACCTATGTTTGTTAATTTCCAGTTTTATTCTGTTGTTTATTGAGTGAGAAACATGATTTGATGGTAGGGGCTTACTGTTTGTTTGCAATTTTAAACATGAATTGCTTTTGTAACTATATGAGATTCAATCTGTTCAATAAACTAAACTCTAGATTTAAAAGACCAATTCAAATCTTCTCCTTCCACCTTTCAGTATCTATTGTTTCCTTGAAGATGTTTACTTTTTGAGATAATTTTTAGCAGCACAACAAAGTTGTAGCAACCCAATAAGAAAATTAGTAACCCAAATACCCGATTAAACTGACCCATTTAAGCCCATAAACTGGACCAATGGAATTTGACTACCCAAACAATAATACGGGTCGGTATTCGGTTTGAGCCGCTGAATTTTTGAACCCCAGATTAACCTTGCCCGATGCACCCATAAACCGTTTAAGTACCCGAAGAACACCCCTAAACACATCACTTTTACATGGGTAATATTGATACAAGTCAAAACATATTTATAACACCTGGAACATTTGTCTAAATTTTAACCTTTTGATATGTTTATAATTTATACACAAAATGTTAATTGTTTTTTTATTGTAACCCACCTTTATGTTTTATAACTACTGTTCATTATGGCAAACCCATAATAAAGCATTAAATAAATATTATATGATTGAGAGCCTATCAAATAAGTATCCAGCCAAACTATGTTTGTTTACATTTATAAATAAAAATTATTTATTTCATGATGATCCTAAACTTTTAACCGTACACTAGACGGGCATAAAACTAGTTCTATAAGAAAGAGAAAAGAAATGTAAATCATAAAACAATTTAATAATTTGTAACAACATACACAAAAATGAACTCTAGATATTAAAATACCTTAGCTTTTTCTCACGGAAAGCTGGGTGGATTATTTAAAACAAATACTATACGCTTACAACACTCTCGTAATATGAAAGAAGGTAGACAATTTGCATAACGTTTCTTGAACTCAAACTCACACCTAAACTTTATTCAGCAACATATTGTATAACAAGGAGGTGTCAAATTTCACAAGATAATAAGGAGGAAAAACACGAAGAACTAACCCCACAACGTTGTTGTCATTTTGCGCTTGGTTAACGTTGATGTTGAAAGCATGACCACGATGCGCTTGTGCTTAACCTTGTGCGGTTCGTTGAGGAAATTGATTGCTTAGGTGGTTGGGATCACCACAATTGTAGCACATGCGATCTTGATTGTGGTTGGATTTGGTTACCTTGTGCTCTAGGCCCACTTCGGCACGCGGTGTGGTAGTGCCCTTACCGGTTGCAAGTGGTGCAATGTCGGCATGCGGAGGTGGTCGGATGGTGGTAATGACAAGTGTTACACTTGGGAAAAGTCCCGGTGTGAACTTTCTTGTTGGGTTTGGAGTTTGGGCTGTTGGTGATTTATAGAGGTTTGTTTGGCCGGTTTACTATGGCATAGCTACGACTTTGAGACTTTCATTTCTTGCCATTTGAGTTGGGTTTTGGTTGAGGTTGGGTTTCCTTGGGTTCCTTTGTAGGTTTGGTGTCTCGGTTAACGGTCTTGGTGGAGCCCTTGATAGACAAGGATCCATCCTCGACGTGGTTGTGGGTGAATTTGGCGGCTCCATGAAAGGCTTTCTCTAGAGTTTTGGGTTTGGCGGTGTCCAAACGTTGTGACATACCGGTGGAAGACCCCTAACGTACTTCTAAATGGCTCTTTTAGTGGTGGGGACTTAGTGAGGGCATAGGATGCTAAGCTACTTTAACCTAGTGTAGGTTATGTTATCACCCCCGTTTTGCTTGAGTCCTAAACTCCTCTTCGAGTTTTGTAATTTATGTTATCATAAGTTCCCGGTTCCACATTAGTTCGATTACCTAGAGAAAACTTGTTATTTCACATGTAGGATTCTGACCTAGGTAGTGCTTTTCCCATAATCTAATCTCGTCTATAGTAATAGTTCGTGTCTTAGTTCACTTTAGTTAATCTTTTAATCAATTGCGTTAGGATTGTTAGAACCCCCCCCCCACCCTAAACAACAAAAACAATTAAATTAAGTCAGGGTAATCGAGTCTAGTTCACGTTTTCAATAGGAGACTCGTGGTTTCGATATCCGAACTTACTTTAGCTATTCTAGTTTCGATAGGTTCAGTTGCCTGTCAGTAGTAAGTTTTTAGAGAGCCTAGGGCATTACTTTGTGTCTAATTTAGGGCTAATTTAGTTAGATAAATGAAACTACTTTGAGCACATAAGCTAACAACCACCACCAATCTTTCTAAAGCAAGACAACCATCTTCCACCTGTGCTTCTTACCATTGCACAATTCTTCCGAAGCATTCCCCTATCTTATTGAACACTGTTTTGTCCCACAGCCCACTGGCACCCCTGGTAAAAACAATGAGACCATCCTGTTTTACTCCACTGGTTTCCCTTCTTAGATCGAGGATGCCCACCACATCCAGAACTCCATCTGATTTTCAACGTATTCCGCCGCTATCTTAGAGTTCCTAAAGCACAACAAAACTGTCACACCCCAACCAATGGTGGAAACATCGAAGTGAGACAAACAAGATTGCTCAAAACATCATAACGTACTAAAATATGACTATAATTAAGAAAATCAAATTTTATTTCATTCCTAATTTCAAAGATACAAACGTCTTGAAAAGAAAGTACAACAATTCGCAAAATTTAACATGACTAACATAAAGAAAATACATTAAGTAAAGTTTGGGTGCGTTTCTAGTCCAACCTAAGTAAAATTTCCAAATATCATCATTAGTTTCCTGCAACATGTATTAAAATATATGTCAACACAAAAAGGTCGGTAAGCATACAAGTTTGATTTACATAGCATGCGTATAAAGTTTCAAATCCAAACATGGCAATTTGTATACTAAGTTACAAATCATACTAGCATGCAAAAACTATATGTCAAACCAAAGTGTCCACTATCGTAATCTTATCATCGCAATGAATAAGACCAACTTAACAATGACTCAACAAACGGGCGGTGTGCTACTCCTATAACGTTGTACATGTTAAGGTAGGCTTGCGAAGTTATTTCAAATAGATTGCAAGAATGTATTCTAGCATGCATAAACATCAAGTATAACAAGTAGCATGTTTTTAATGGATTGAGTGTTTGCATAAGATTGACTATGTGTGTTTCTTGTGAATTTAATAGGTTATACATGTTACACTCAAAAATGGTTTTAAACTAACGAGGGTCAAGTATACACACGGTTTGCAAATGCTTTCCACAAAGTGAGTCTTGAATGATTTGTAGGATGAAACATCGAGGTTATCCTTCTAGGATAAACAAAGGTGTGTAAGTTTATGGATTTGATGACATAATGGATTTGAAAATTTTAATAATATGAAAGTACACAAAAGTCTATCTTGATAGAACACCCATTTGGACACCATAGTAGTTGATGTTCTTTATGAGTTTTACACTCATTGGAAGTCCAAAGTAAGAAGTTCTACACTTAGATACGATTCCACCTTACAAATGATAGTCATCCATGGATTAGTTGCTGTCATGGTTCATTTTTTGGATTGATATGTATGTGTGTGAGTGTGTGTGTATATATATATATATTTATTTTTGTATGTATATAGTTACAACTTAAGTCCAAGTCATAGATTGTCAAGTATGGTCATGCATGGGTGGATGAATCCATTAACCCAATTATTCACCAATGCATGAATCATCACATGGATGATTCGGATGGTCCTGAAACATAAGTACAAAAAATGTAATTAAAGTATCTAACTCACCAAGCAACCAAGTGGGTTTAACTAGACGAGCGCTTCCAACATGAGAATGATTGGAGACTTGGTGTAGTTTGTCCACTTTGATTACTAGGAAGCTACTTGGTGACTTAGATTGATAAATTAAGAGGTATATAACCTCAAAGTTTATAGATTCATACCTTAAAATAAGGCTCCCAACAACGGAACTTGTTGGTAGCTAGGTTTGGTGCAAAAGAATCCAAAGAAATATTGTACAAAGTAACTAAACACAAAAGTTTGTAATCAAAACAGAAAGTAATCTCAACTTTGGTGATGTACCAACTTAATTTACTATGATAAACTTGTGGTAACAATCCTAGAGTTTATCAAAGTGAGATAAAGCAAGAATTCACGAAGAAGAGAAGGAAGGGGTGTGTTGAAAGCTCTCACTTTACACTTGAAACTTTCTACCTCCAAGTTATAATCTGGTTGCTTGAGAGTGTTAAAAGAGTGATTTGAGAGTTGGAAAAGTGAAATGGAGGTGTGGGAGTCTTGGTTTTATAGTTGAGGATTAGGGTTAGTATTTTAATGGAGTTAGAAGGTGAATCGAAGTGAAGAAAGTGACCAACCCGGATTATTAAAACAACTTTCTGCAGATTTAGGGAGGTCGCGTTGCATGACGAAGGAAGAGCTAGGTGTCGTGCGGCGTAAAGACATTTTTTAACTTGTAGATTTATGTTCACTTTCGACGCCTGGACTTGATTGTAATGTCGTTTTAAATCATAAACTTGTATTTTAACCCATTTTCAAGTATGCAAGGTGTATCCAAGTATAGTATAAGTATGATGTATGTATAAATGGTATCACAAAGGCATTATATGTCTCGGTTTCACACTGTGATGATTGCCTAGAATCCGACAAATATGTGAGGATGCAAGAAGAAAATTATACATGTTGGATATTTATTAGGGAGATACACCTTCATTGTATCTATCCTACGAGGCACCTTCACCTTCACCCAATATTGGTTTATATTCATGTTTCCGTTGTAGGAGTGCATCTCACCATAACGAAGATTTTCCATACTTTTTGCGATTTTCTAGGGAATTGGTTGGCATCAAATCCTTTATCAGTAATAATTATGAGAAGCGTTGAGTAAAGTATTGTTTATCTCGAGTCAATTAAGAGTTAGCGCAACCCCATCTTTCTAAGCAGTCCCGCTTAGACTTGTTGGATTAGAAATATGATCTTCTACAGATGGGGAAAAATGCTCAGTAACGCTTTTCGGTTATTGAAAAGTGTCAGGCAAAGAAAAGGTGGATATCATCAAAGGTTGGGGAAGATGTGGTGGACACTAATGGCACATTGTGTCCCTCGACTATTGTAGAGCCAATAGTTGAGCTTACAAAGGTTTAGGGAGCAATTGAAGTGCATGTTATAGGTTTTCAAGGCATAAAAATGAGGACAAGGTTGTGGAGATTAATACCACACTAATTCCCTCATTTGATGATGAACCACATGTGGAACGGACTGTTGTTGAGAATGAGGTGAAAAAAGAGGTTACACGTCTTCAGGAACACGAAATTGAATGCTTACACTCAATGAAGACTTAGTGCCACTCAAGGAATCAGAGTCTGGGGTAGTCAAAGTTGATCCTTATCTTCATTATGTATTGATTATTGCAAATAATAAAGTTGGATATGACGGTTCAAGGATTAAAGGTACAAAGGTGAGGATGCATGATATAAGGCGAGTGGTTTCAGAAGTGTCCTTAAAATGATTCAAATGGCATTTAATCATTGGGAAATGAGTATGGATTCGGCATGTCAACTACCGAGCATAATTGGGAATTTCGGTAGGCAAATGTTCTTTGAGACCACCATGAATAAACATAAGGTATGATTGTTGTATATTTTGTGTCTTTATTTGTTATTTTCGTCTTTAGATAAATGAATGTTGTGGGTGTGTTCCTTATAAATCCTTACGAGACTTCATTCGCCCCCTCGGCTCTACTAAGTGGTTTAAAAGGCGTGTTGCATACGCTAAATGCAACCGTGATTCCTACGAAAGTGAGTTTTAGGTTTTTCTATTTTATAAGATTACTCGTTTTTTATCGGATTCTAATTTATGACTTAAATGTTTCACTGGGGACAATACAATTTTTTAAGTTGGGGATGAGAGTTAGTTTATTTGGTTCAAGTAGTTTAAAGTTTTAAAAAGCCTTAATGGCAAAAAATGCAAAATTTTTAAATTTTGTGTTAATTGCAACGTGAGAAGCTTTCATCTTCATCGTTTTTGCCAAGTTTGCAGGTTGTTGAGATGGACTTTGAAGGTCATTGCACACTCAAAGATCTTGCCACGATGACTCGCCAGGTGAACTCGTTTCTTTTACAAATTATGTTAAAAATGATTATATTTATTTTTTTTGCATATAAATTTATTTTAAATAGGTCATTCGTATATTAGTTTTTGCATATCATTATATATATATATATATGTGTGTGTGTGTGTGTGTTTTATTAACTTTTTAGCTATAGTAATTTTTGTCCTTTTGTAATACTTGTCTTTTATGATTTTTTTCATGTTTCCTTTTTCTTTTTTATTTTTTGGTTTTTTCTTTTTTTAAGTTTCAATCGAAACTGGTGTCACACATGTAATAAACGAACGGTCTAATACTAACCGAACAACGTCAGTACCAAAATTGATATTTTTTTGTTTCGATCGATTTAAACACATCTTGGTATTTTTTGGTCGTATCATGACTTTTTTTTTTCTCTTTTGGTAAGTATCGGTATCTTAATGAACCGAACCAATATCAAACAAATTCCTTCCATTAACGTTATTTTTACTATTGTGTCTACGTTTCCATTAAAAATTTGGTCGCCTCGCCAGAGAGCACAGGTATAACCCACCAGTTAATATAATAAAATCAGAGATGATCATATGGAAAAATGCTAAAGGTTCAGTGAATTTTTTTTTGCATAGAGAAATCACAAGAAATTGGTCTAGGGGCAGCAATCTTGACACGACCCACTAATCTGATCCGAAGCCGACATGAAAAAAAACAGGTTTGAATCGACTACCATACCCGTCTAAAAATAGGGGTTGGGTTCGGGTTGACCCGTATTAAAAACTGTTCGGGTTGATCCATTAACCCGTTTAACTATTTGAATTTTTTTTTTATAATTTTGTTTTTTGTGTTTTCGGTTTCAATGTTACATAGTTAGTTATAATAATGTTAGTTTTGACACATTATATTATTTATTTGTCACACTCACACTCATAATTAGACATTTTATCAATAACCCGCTTAAAATCCAGTAACTCGCTTATAAATCGTCAACTTATATGACTCATTTAAAAATATGGGTTAAACGGGTCGGGTTCGTATTGACCCGAATTTATATGGGTCAGGTTAGGGTTGAAATCTTTGACCCGAATAATAATATAGGTCGGCTTCAGGTTGAACATTTCAACCCATCAACCCGCAACCTATCAACCCACCAACCCATCAACCCGACATGATTGACACCCCTAAATTGGTTGTTGGTACTTATGCATGAATTAGATCTCTAGGGCAGGAAACGATAGATAATTTGTGATATGTTGGTAGGCACGACCCAAACTTATGAAGAACAATGTTGCGTGCAATAACCTAATGAACATAATATGTGTTTAGTTTATCATCCTCGTGTTTATAGTTAAAGGCTGAGTGTCGGCAATAGGTTGAAATATACATCCTCTATCACACTCCATGTTTTCCTTATTATGATACCTCCACAATTAAAATAGGAAAAAATAAAGAGCTAAAAACCGACCTCCTAGTGTGGTGTGATATATATATATATATATATATATATTAGTTGGAATAAAATTAGGTATATATATTAATAGGAAAAAAATAGAAAGGAAAAATGAAAAAAGACAAACAAAGAGAAAGAAAGAAAATTGAAAAACAAAGAAAAAGAAAATATGTATTGAAGTAGTCATGATCGATGTTTTTAAGATATAAAGAAAGAAAAGTCCTAATCTCAATAATCAAAGCCGAATAAAAAATTGTTAAAAAGTTAATAACTATTGTGTCATGATAATGATATGAATGAATGATTGCATTAAGTGTGGTTTTGGTAATCTTCAACAAGTCTTAAGTTTGAATAGGTGTTTGCTATAGGTGTTAGGTGTGTGGATGGTTAACTCATAATTGATAATTTTGTATATTATTAAGCACATCACATTAGGTTTGGGATTAGAAGAGTTCAAGTTTAAAGTTGATAAAAAATATTGGCAATCACAATTACTGTGTCATTACTAATATGTTTGAAATGAAATGTCATAAGATTGACATATCAATTGTTTATCTCGAGTCAATTAAGAGTTAGCGCAACCCCATCTTTCTAAGCAGTCCCGCTTAGACTTGTTGGATTAGAAATATGATCTTCTACAGATGGGGAAAAATGCTCAGTAACGCTTTTCGGTTATTGAAAAGTGTCAGGCAAAGAAAAGGTGGATATCTACAAAAGTTGGGGAAGATGTGGTGGACACTAATGGCACATTGAGTCCCTCGACTATTGTAGAGCCAAGAGTTGAGCTTACAAAGGTTTAGGGAGCAATTGAAGTGCATGTTATAGGTTTTCAAGGCATAAAAATGAGGACAAGGTTGTGTAGATTAACACCACACTAATTCCCTCATTTGATGAAGAACCACATGTGGAACGGACTGTTGTTGAGAATGAGGTGAAAAAAGAGGTTACACGTCTTCAGGAACACGAAATTGAATGCTTACACTCAAATGAAGACTTAGTGCCACTCAAGGAATCAGAGTCTGGGGTAGTCAAAGTTGATCCTTATCTTCATTATGTATTGATTATTGCAAATAATAAAGTTGGATATGACGGTTCAAGGATTAAAGGTACAAAGGTGAGGATGCATGATATAAGGCGAGTGGTTTCAGAAGTGTCCTTAAAATGATTCAACTTGCATTTAATCATTGGGAAATGAGTATGGATTCGGTATGTCAACTACCGAGCATACTTGGGAATTTCGGTAGGCAAATGTTCTTTGAGACCACCATGAATAAACATAAGGTATGATTGTTGTATATTTTGTGTCTTTATTTGTTATTTTCGTCTTTAGATAAATGAATGTTGTGGGTGTGTTCCTTATAAATCCTTACGAGACTTCATTCGCCCCCTCGGCTCTACTAAGTGGTTTAAAAGGCGTGTTGCATACGCTAAATGCAACCGTGATTCCTACGAAAGTGAGTTTTAGGTTTTTCTATTTTATAAGATTACTCGTTTTTTATCGGATTCTAATTTATGACTTAAATGTTTCAGTGGGGACAATACAATTTTTTAAGTTGGGGATGAGAGTTAGTTTATTTGGTTCAAGTAGTTTAAAGTTTTAAAAAGCCTTAATGGCAAAAAATGCAAAATTTTTAAATTTTGTGTTAATTGCAACGTGAGAAGCTTTCATCTTCATCGTTTTTGCCAAGTTTTGCAGGTTGTTGAGATGGACTTTGAAGGTCATTGCAAACTCAAAGATCTTGCCACGATGACTCGCCAGGTGAACTCGTTTCTTTTACAAATTATGTTAAAAATGATTATTTTTATTTTTTTTGCATATAAATTTATTTTAAATAGGTCATTCGTATATTAGTTTTTGCATATCATTATATATATATATGTGTGTGTGTGTGTTTTATTAACTTTTTAGCTATAGTAATTTTTGTCCTTTTGTAATACTTGTCTTTTATGATATTTTTCATGTTTTCTTTTTCTTTTTTCTTTTTTGGTTTTTTCTTTTTTTAAGTTTCAATCGAAACTGGTGTCACACATGTAATAAACGAACGGTCTAATACTAACCGAACAACGTCAGTACCAAAATTGATATTTTTTTGTTTCGATCGATTTAAACACATCTTGGTATTTTTTGGTCGTATCATGACTTTTTTTTTTCTCTGTTGGTAAGTATCGGTATCTTAATGAACCGAACCAATATCAAACAAATTCCTTCCATTAACGTTATTTTTACTATTGTGTCTACGTTTCCATTAAAAATTTGATCGCCTCGCCAGATAGCACAGGTATAACCCACCAGTTAATATAATAAAATCAGAGATGATCATATGGAAAAATGCTAAAGGTTCAGTGAATTTTTTTTTGCATAGAGAAATCACAAGAAATTGGTCTAGGGGCAGCAATCTTGACACGACCCACTAATCTGATCCGAAGCCGACATGAAAAAAAAACAGGTTTGAATCGACTACCAGGACCCGTCTAAAAATAGGGGTTGGGTTCGGGTTGACCCGTATTAAAAACTGTTCGGGTTGATCCATTAACCCGTTTAACTATTTTGAATTTTTTTTTTATAATTTTGTTTTTTGTGTTTTCGGTTTCAATGTTACATAGTTAGTTATAATAATGTTAGTTTTGACACATTATATTATTTATTTGTCACACTCACCCTCATAATTAGACATTTTATCAATAACCCGCTTAAAATCCAGTAACTCGCTTATAAATCGTCAACTTATATGACTCATTTAAAAATATGGGTTAAACGGGTCGGGTTCGTATTGACCCGAATTTATATGGGTCAGGTTAGGTTGAAATCTTTGACCCGAATAATAATATAGGTCGGCTTCAGGTTGAACATTTCAACCCATCAACCCGCAACCTATCAACCCACCAACCCATCAACCCGACATGATTGACACCCCTAAATTGGTTGTTGGTACTTATGCATGAATTAGATCTCTAGGGCAGGAAACGATAGATAATTTGTGATATGTTGGTAGGCACGACCCAAACTTATGAAGAACAATGTTGCGTGCAATAACCTAATGAACAGATATGTGTTTAGTTTATCATCCTCGAGTTTATAGTTAAAGGCTGAGTGTCGGCAATAGGTTGAAATATACATCCTCTATCACACTCCATGTTTTCCTTATTATGATACCTCCACAATTAAAATAGGAAAAAATAAAGAGCTAAAAACCGACCTCCTAGTGTGTGTATATATATATATATATATTAGTTGGAATAAAATTAGGTATATATATTAATAGGAAAAAAATAGAAAGGAAAAATGAAAAAAGACAAACAAAGAGAAAGAAAGAAAATTGAAAAACAAAGAAAAAGAAAATATGTATTGAAGTAGTCATGATCGATGTTTTTAAGATCATAAAGAAAGAAAAGTCCTAATCTCAATAATCAAAGCCGAATAAAAAATTGTTAAAAAGTTAATAACTATTGTGTCATGATAATGATATGAATGAATGATTGCATTAAGTATGGTTTTGGTAATCTTCAACAAGTCTTAAGTTTGAATAGGTGTTTGCTATAGGTGTTAGGTGTGTGGATGGTTAACTCATAATTGATAATTTTGTATATTATTAAGCACATCACATTAGGTTTGGGATTAGAAGAGTTCAAGTTTAAAGTTGATAAAAAATATTGGCAATCACAATTACTGTGTCATTACTAATATGTTTGAAATGAAATGTCATAAGATTGACATATCAATTGTTTATCTCGAGTCAATTAAGAGTTAGCGCAACCCCATCTTTCTAAGCAGTCCCGCTTAGACTTGTTGGATTAGAAATATGATCTTCTACAGATGGGGAAAAATGCTCAGTAACGCTTTTCGGTTATTGAAAAGTGTCAGTCAAAGAAAAGGTGGATATCTACAAAAGTTGGGGAAGATGTGGTGGACACTAATGGCACATTGCGTCCCTCGACTATTGTAGAGCCAAGAGTTGAGCTTACAAAGGTTTAGGGAGCAATTGAAGTGCATGTTATAGGTTTTCAAGGCATAAAAATGAGGACAAGGTTGTGGAGATTAAACCACACTAATTCCCTCATTTGATGAAGAACCACATGTGGAACGGACTGTTGTTGAGAATGAGGTGAAAAAAGAGGTTACACGTCTTCAGGAACACGAAATTGAATGCTTACACTCAAATGAAGACTTAGTGCCACTCAAGGAATGAGAGTCTGGGGTAGTCAAAGTTGATCCTTATCTTCATTATGTATTGATTATTGCAAATAATAAAGTTGGATATGACGGTTCAAGGATTAAAGGTACAAAGGTGAGGATGCATGATATAAGGCGAGTGGTTTCAGAAGTGTCCTTAAAATGATTCAACTGGCATTTAATCATTGGGAAATGAGTATGGATTCGGCATGTCAACTACCAGCATACTTGGGAATTTCGGTAGGCAAATGTTCTTTGAGACCACCATGAATAAACATAAGGTATGATTGTTGTATATTTTGTGTCTTTATTTGTTATTTTCGTCTTTAGATAAATGAATGTTGTGGGTGTGTTCCTTATAAATCCTTACGAGACTTCATTCGCCCCCCTCGGCTCTACTAAGTGGTTTAAAAGGCGTGTTGCATACGCTAAATGCAACCGTGATTCCTACGAAAGTGAGTTTTAGGTTTTTCTATTTTATAAGATTACTCGTTTTTTATCGGATTCTAATTTATGACTTAAATGTTTCACTGGGGACAATACAATTTTTTAAGTTGTGGATGAGAGTTAGTTTATTTGGTTCAAGTAGTTTAAAGTTTTAAAAAGCCTTAATGGCAAAAAATGCAAAAATTTTAAATTTTGTGTTAATTGCAACGTGAGAAGCTTTCATCTTCATCGTTTTTGCCAAGTTTTGCAGGTTGTTGAGATGGACTTTGAAGGTCATTGCACACTCAAAGATCTTGCCACGATGACTCGCCAGGTGAACTCGTTTCTTTTACAAATTATGTTAAAAATGATTATTTTTATTTTTTTTGCATATAAATTTATTTTAAATAGATCATTCGTATATTAGTTTTTGCATATCATTATATATATATATATATATATATGTGTGTGTGTGTTTTATTAACTTTTTAGCTATAGTATTTTTTGTCCTTTTGTAATACTTGTCTTTTATGATTTTTTTCATGTTTCCTTTTTCTTTTTTATTTTTTGGTTTTTTCTTTTTTTAAGTTTCAATCGAAACTGGTGTCACACATGTAATAAACGAACGGTCTAATACTAACCGAACAAAGTCAGTACCAAAATTGATATTTTTTGTTTCGATCGATTTAAACACATCTTGGTATTTTTTGGTCGTATCATGACTTTTTTTTTTCTCTTTTGGTAAGTATCGGTATCTTAATGAACCGAACCAATACTTGTTCGTACGTGAACGAGTTGAGGAAAATAATTTTGTATTGAGTATATTAGTACTAAAAATATGCTTGCGGATCCAATGACTAAAGGTCTCCCACCTAAAGTTTTTGAAAAACATGTTTCGAATATGGGATTTACTAAAGACCTTATTTAATAGCATATTGTACTTACTTATGTTTTAATTACTGAAATTTCCTTAGTTTGATTTTGTATGTCTCTAACATATGTTCTGCCGGTACAATGACATATAGACAAATATAAATATAAATACAATTCAAACGCTAAAGGGCTTATTTACATATTTTGATCATAACTATTAGGTTTTAAATTGAGGCTGTAGTATGACTAATGGGGGTCCTGAGTCGAATGATGATTCAACGGCTGTATTTCTCTGCTACGGTTCTTGGTTTAAAGCTAAAATGAGTATTAACTTCTGATCAGGCTGTATTTCTCTGCTACGTTTGGACTAATCCGTTCAATGTTTACCGTGTACCCAAACCGCAACGCGTGAAGTTTTATCGCTAGCTATATATAGTTTTGTAGATCGAGGGCTCACAGATAATAGCCGTGTAAAGATTAAAAATATTATTTATAATATTTAATTATGTAGCCATTATAATCATTTATATTATATAGATCAAAATATATTAATCCTATTATATATTAGTTGGTAATTGTTGATGGACCATATTACCCTTACTAACTAATTAGGGTTTCCTTCTGGGTGTATATAAGGAGATGATTAGAGAGGTTTAGGGTTAGACACTTACAACAACATCACTAAAGTCGCCCACCTCTCTCTCCATAACCTAAACTGAACTCTACCCTAGTTCGGTTCTTACCATCATAATCTTACACCCTAAAAAGGAACCAGATCATACTGACAAATATGTCGAACCCCATGACTGCGTCTCTGACTGGATTCTCTGCTGGCTGTCTGCCGTGACAGGTATTTTTTTATGTTTTCCATTATGTTTAAACAGAACTGATCAACAAGCCGCGTTTGTGGTTCCTTTAACCACAATCATATAAAAAGATATTGGAGAAATAAATTATTAATTAATATTAGAAAAATAAATTATTTAATTGAACTATTCAGTTTTTTAGTGTATTCACTATGGTTACTTTTCTAATGGAATAACCTTAATGTATTGTCCCTTTTATTAGTCGGCAATGCAATTAAAACGCATGTGCTTGGTTCGTTGGTTGTATTCACTATTTGCCTATAAAAAGGGGTATATGCCACACGAACCTAAATGTGAAATTGAAAAGGTTCAATGGGTTCGATTCTACAGAAAAAGGCACATGCATTGTGCATACCAGCCCCATTTCAAGGCCACATAAACCCTATGTTAAAACTAGCCAAAATCCTCCATTCAAAAGGTTTTCTTATCACCTTTGTCAACACCGAGTTTAACCACCAACGCCTACTTAGATCACAAGGGCTTGAAGCCCTACATGGCCTCCCTTCTTTCCGGTTCGAGACCATCCCTGATGGCCTTCCACCCCCGAATACACAAACGCTACACAAGATATCCCGTCTCTAGCTAAATCTGTTGATGAAAATTGTTTTGGTCCGTTCAAAAGTCTCGTGGCCAAAGTGAATGCTTCTTATGCACCAGTGACTTGCATCGTGTCGGACTTGCTTATGGGCTTCACCCTTGCGGCGGCCGAAGAACTCGGTATCCCGGAGATTCTTCTCTGGACCAGTGGTACTGGTTCTTTGATATGTTACAATCAATATCCGATTCTTTTGGAAAAAGAGTTAATGCCTCTTAAAGGTAATTTGCTCTTATTTTTTTTTACATAAACCTATATCAAATTATACTTGAAACAATTATAATTTTTACATATCAATAAACTGCGTAAACACTTAATGATACGTTATATGATTTGTTTTGAATTAAACTTCCAAACTTTTTCTCACAATAAACTTGAAAGTAAAAATTGAAAAGTAGGTACAACCTAACAGCAAATTTGATAATTTAATACCACATGTGCTTTTATATTTTGTGGTTGTCAATGTAAAGACAGTGTGTCATCGTAATTTCTAACTTACTATTGAAGTTATGTGCATTTTTTCAATGACTCGTGTAAGGTTTTCTTCGGCATATAACTTCAATTGTGAGTTATGGAGATAGAAAACCGATGTCATCCTTAAAAAAATTTCTTCACTGATAATCCTTTGAATTTTTAAAAGGTATCTTATTTTCACACCTTTTCTTTACTCTATCTCAATAAATATATATATATATAGAGAGAGAGAGAGCGATAGCTAGATAGAGAGAGAGAGAAATAGATTATTTTAAATTGATTGTCTGGCAAAACATTAAAATTCGGTGTAAACTATTTAAAATAAACCTTTGATTATATTTTACATTTCTAATACATAAGCAAGAAAATAGGAAGCAAAGGGTACCTTAAACGATTTTATATGATAGAGTTTTAAATTATGGGAATATGATAGACGCACATTTTATATACGATTCCTAAAATTCATAAAATCACACAATTCCAACTTGAGAGACCAAGGGCTGAGAGAGTTGTGATTAAAGAGAAAAAATGTAACACGAAATGAACGTAGCCAAACAATAAAAATAAACGAGGCCCCTAAAATATGGACCACAAGCTAACTTATATTTTTATAACTAAAGTCGTCTCTGAAGACTAATAATAACTTCAATTTTCTTTGACCTACAGATCCAAGTTATTTAGCAAATGGTTATTTGGATACAGTTGTAGATTGTATCCCAACCATGCCAGGAATACGTCTAAAAGATTTCCCTCCTTTTATTAGAATTATCTACCCTGGCGATGAGTACATGGTTACATTTTTATGCTCGCAAGTAGAGAGAGCGAAAAGAGCTTCAGCCATCATTTTCAACACTTTTGATGCATTAGAACATGATGTTTTAGATTCACTTGCATCAATGTATCCTCCTTGTTATGGGATTGGCCCTTTACATCTACTCGAGAAAAATATTGCTGATAAGTCTCTTGCATCCTTCAAATCAAACCTTTGGAAAGAAGAACCTGAATGTCTAAAATGGTTAGACTCCCAAGCACCATCATCTGTTATTTATGTGAATTTTGGTAGCATTACAGTGATGACACCTCAACACCTAGTTGAATTTTGTTGGGGACTAGCAAAGAGTAATTATTCATTTTTGTGGATAATTCGGCCTGACCTTGTCATTGGTGATAATGCTATGCTCCCACCAGAGTTTGTTACCGAAACAAGTGATAGAGGGATGTTGGTTGGATGGTGCCCCCAAGAAGAAGTTATAAATCACCCGTCAATTGGAGGGTTTTTAACGCATAGTGGATGGAACTCGACACTTGAAAGCATTTCTAGTGGCGTGCCAATGATATGTTGGCCGTTTTTTGCGGACCAACAAACAAATGGCTGGTGGAGTTGCAACAAATGGGGTATTGCCATGGAGATTGACAATAATGTGAAGAGTGATGAAGTCTCAAAGCTAGTGGTTGAGTTAATGGAAGGAGAGAAAGGGAAGGAAATAAGGAAGAATGTCATTGACTTGAAGAACAAAGCTCAGGAGGCATGTATTGCTCCTTCAGGGTCATCCATGACTAATTTGGAGAAAGTACTTCAATTGATGCATACATTTCAAAATGATATGTAATCTATTTTTTTATGCGTTTGTGCTTATTTTATGCGTTTGTGCTTATTCTAAGCTCTAAGGGGTTATGATACTACATTTCATGCTTCACTAATAAGATCCTTTACCAGATCCTTCTTATACCAAAATCCCTTATACAGTTTTTTAAAACTTAATATTCTCCAGATTTAGGGTATTGAGGAGTAAAGAACTTCAAGATTGTTATTCATATGAATATCACTAAAGATTGATATTTTTTAAAGAACAATTAATGATATAGTGTATTTGATAATTTATTTAAATAAAATGATTAGGAACACTTCTAACCATCTTGACAGTCCCATGGACAAAATGACGTATGCCGATCAAGTCTGAATTATTTATATCATTAGATATAACTAGTGAGATTCTTTCGCACGAGGAGGCGGGATTTCAGTCGTTACAGACTCGGTTTGCCATAACAAACAAAAGAGAAAACTTCAATAAAACAACGTTGTGATATATTCAAAAAGATAAGGACACATGTTTTACATCGATCAAAAGCCATAAAAACAAGTACCGATATCGATGTTTAATTCGACACGGTACTGACACTCGTATCAATTATATTTAGACATGTTGGTTCACGCGGCAACGATATATTTGAATTTTTATACGAATTATAATAAGAAAATAATTAAAAAAAAAAAAAAGAAGTCTATTGTAGAATACAGTGAACCGTGAGGCAAACCTACTAAATAATTCATCTCTTTTACCTTCAATTAAAAGTGAAACGAATGTTGTAGGATAAATTTAAATATGGAGCATGCTTGCCACATAGCTGAAGTTTAGTTGCCAATCCTAACTGTTTGACAAAAGTTTTATTTGTAGCTCAAAAGTATTTAATAGCTTAAAACAAACAAGATACTAAATATCTTTTATTGTGAAAGAGTATTTGAGTGTTTTGTCCTACACAGTAAACACCAATTTTAAGGGTTAATGTTAACTGTACGTCAAATTGGATCCTTTTACATCCTCTTAATACGACTAATATAGAGCTATACGAGTCATACAATAATTCTACCTATTAAACCCTACAAATATTAAAACTATTGATAGGGTCTAAAGAAGGTGGGATGTAAACAAGTCTTAACTCTATCCCTAAGAATAGAGAACCTGTTTCCGGAAACACCCTCAGCTTGAGAACAAACAAACACACAGTACTAAAAGGATATAGGTAGGAAGCTACTAAATAAAACAAACACTTATGAGAGACTATGATAGTTGAACATAAACATACGTACCATAAAGAGAACACATATAAAGATATATAGCCGTCACAGGCATTCACATGCATAATCCCCCTAAAATGTAGGATACTCTATGCCCTTAATATCCGGCTAGAGTCCTACTATACTCTCTCCTAAAAGTCGTTAACATTAATCCTACTCCACGAGCTCCTATCATGGACCATGTTCTCAAAGAGGTCCAACACTTGTAAATCATGTCTAATTCGCTATTCCCTATATCATTATGTTCTATTTTCTTCGGCTAAGATATGTTGGCTCGTGAAGAATGTTACGCCACATAAATCATCAACGCGTTTTGGGCAGAATGATTGTAAATGAAAGAACTTCACAGTTAAACGTGCTTGAGTGATATTAATTATAAATGGTGAACTCCTTGGAAGTTTCTACTAACACAATCCTAAACAAAGCTATGAAATTTGCATGTGCAAGCTAACAATATTATTTTGGTTTTAGACAATGCTGTAAAACAAGGTTTATGAGGCCCGGTAATTGCTGCAAGTTAGTCTGATGAGACGATTTTTTTCAACTTCGTCTGATTACTTGAAATTGATTAAACGTGGTCAACTTATGCCTGCATCGGATCTGGTTGGTCAACTCGGCCAGGATTTGACTTTAAAAAATAAACATAATTCATGTCTCTAGCATATTAAAGAATGGATATCATTTAAAAAAATGAATATCAATATTTGAAAGATTTTACTACTTGAATATGTATTTTTTTTATTGATATTCACATATTTTGTTATAAATATTAGTAAACTTATAGTATTTGTCATATATATAAAATCTTGAAAACTAACATCTTTATTATTTAACAAGTTCGAATACTCTACGAGTACTCTCCACCTATACCGACTATTTCCCAAATGTTGTAACATCAGATGTTGCATATTTATTTTTTAAAGAGAATACACTTTTTGTATGTGATAACTTGAGTGAGCCTGTACTAAATCTTGAAAACTCATTTCAAGGTTTTCCTTTTTTTTTTTGTCTTACACGAAAACTACAGCAAAACTCTTTGAAATGCTCTATATCACCCAAAATCATATATCAGGATATATGCCATAAATGAACAAAAAAGGGAATCCGATGAATTTTCGAGAGCCACTATGCAACCAATCCTATCCAGTCATTACATCTATCCCAAACTGAATAGGTCTTATTAATTAATTCAGTCGATCTACACATAAAATGATAAAATTTATTGAAATTGCCGTACTGATAAGGAAATGGAATTGCAGTATTGTTGAGGAATTTGCAATAGATTTCAACCGACCCCATGATTTTTTTATATGAAAATGACAATATATATGGACAAACAAATATAGTTTTACATAAACCATTTTATTTTTTTTATGTGAAAATGACAACATATATGGAAACAAATATATTATACATAAACCATTTTGTTTATAAATAAGGAAATCAATCTATAAAATAAATGATTCAAATAAATACTTTTTAAGTAAACTGGTTATCACAAAGGGAGTGACGGTTGCGGCAATGGCATCTAGGGGAGTGGTGGTTGTGACGATGATATCAACGGGCCTCCATGGCAAAGATGGCTCTGATATGTCATATGGTGCAATGATGGCGATGACTGAGCGAAAGATACAAACTCTTTTTAGTGAATTCGTTCACAATTTAGATGAAACAAAAACTAATATATTTTACTTAAGAAGAGGTAACTTTGTAGAAATTTAACCAACATTACAAATGTTCAGATTATGTCATTGAAACTCTTTTTATCTTTATAAATCACTCAAGTTTCATTTATTGGTCTAATACTATGTAATTATCAGGTTACCAGGTTACTAACGATGTGTGTCAAGTTTTGTTATTTTTTAATCTTTAATATGATGTGGAAATAAAATTAATGACATGGATTTTTCACTTATAAAATTTTAAAAATCATTTTATTATTCTTAATTTAATAAAATATATTGTTTTGCGTTTGAGTTTTTTGTTAAGCAAAAGATTGAATTTTTTGGTATTTTTGGGGTTTATATTAAACATTATTTTTATCCTAAAAATCGTATTGGTATTTTATGTGGTGTATATTAAAATAATAAGAATATAAAACATTATGATGAATGAGAAATAAATGATAAATCCAAAACTTTCAATACTCCAATACCATCTTATCTGATCGTAAAAAAAGATAAACAAAAAACGTAGGTAACATTATCCAAAATTCATGTTACAAAAAGATAACTTAAAAAATAAAAACATGAAATCATGTTAGCCTTTTTTCATTGCACCACGCTTTTTAGATCTGTCTTTTGGTTTTTTCATCTTTGGTTGAGGGTTTTGTTTTTCTTTTTTGCAAAAGTTAACATTATGATCTGTTCCATAACAATTTTGATAAGACATTTTTCTTTCAATTCCAACTTTCGGATTCTTTTTCTCTTTCTCATTGGCGCTTCTTTTCCTTTGTTCTGTTGGTCTGCCTGGCATTCGTCTCTGTTTTGGAGGTAAAGACTTTATATCATCAAACAAACCAAACACCATTTAGAGTGTGGGATTTTTTTTTCAAAAGTGTATAATCCAAATTGTTCAAAACTAGTATTAAGATCTCTGAGTTGTGATGGGGTGTCGACAAACCTCACGTTGATGGATAACTCTAAAAGTAACTGTAGATATCATTGGCAATCATTTAAAAAAGATATGCGAAAAAAAATATCATCTAAAATTAAACTTAACAAGACAAGTATATTTCTCCAAAATTTCTGGAATTTCAATTTTTCATTTTGCTATATTTTTAATTGTAAATCGGGTGAAATTTATTCGGGTTTTCTTTAATCACACATATCTAAACTATTTAATTGTAGTTGTGTTTTTCTTTAATCATATAACGTCTAAACTATAAATTTATAGTGTATATTGGATGTAAAGTATATTTAATTGGAATTAACGTTTTTCACAATTCCCTTACTTTTCCATTGTATTTATAGTGTATATTGGATGTGAACTATTTTTAATTGGAATTAACATTTTTCACAATTCCCTTATATTTCCTTTGTGTTCCTTCATAGAAAAACAGCCGAACCGACCCGAGTAGTAATGTAATATATGTTGCTTCATTTCATTTGTAGCCTATAAAAAAGGTATAGGCTACATTAGTTAACCCCAGGTATTTTAGAGTGTGTGTGTGTGTGAAATTGTAAGGGATATATGGGTTCGGTTCATGAGAAAAAGGCACATGTAGTGTGTATACCAGCCCCATATCAAGGCCACATAAACCCAATGCTAAAACTAGCCAAAATCCTCCATTCAAAAGGTTTTCTTATCACCTTTGTCAACACCGAATTTAACCACCAACGCCTACTTAGATCACAAGGGCTTGAAGGCCTACATGGCCTCCCTTCTTTCCGGTTCGAGACCATCCCCGATGGCCTTCCACCGCCCGAAAACACCAACGCCTCCCAACATATCCCGTCTCTAGCCAAATCTGTTGATGAAAATTGTTTTGGCCCGTTTAAAAGTCTCGTAACCAAAGTAAATGCTTCTTATGCACCGGTGACTTGCATCGTGTCGGACATGTTTATGGGTTTCACCCTCGATGCCGCCTAAGAACTCGGTATCCCGGAGATACTCATCTGGACTAGTGGTACTGGTTCTTTAATATGTTACAATCAATATCCAAATCTTTTGGAAAAAGACTTGATGCCTCTCAAAGGTAGTTTGATCTTATTTTTTGTTTACATGTAGTCCTATAAACGAATCGAACGAACACGAACGGAGACATGTTGATGTTCATTCATTTAACTTTAATCGAACACGAACATATAATCGAACAAATCTTTTTGTTTATGTCCGTTCATTAATAAAATGGGCGTGTTCGTGTTTGTTTATGTTCTTTCGTTTAAAACCTAAACTAATGGTTCACACGTAAACGTACATAATTTAACAAACATACACAAACATGTTTTAACAAACATAAATGAACACAAACGAACATAAAGTAGTTTTACATATAAAAATTCGTGATTAATTACTACACGTGCCTTCGTAAAGCTCATTTTGATTACTAGAAATCACAATTAGTGATTAGTTATATTTATAAAAGTAGATAGAAAGCTTATTTATATAAATATAAGTACTAATGTATTTACTAAAATTTAAGCGAACATAAATGAACGAATATAGACGTTCACTTACAAACATGAACGAGCAAAACGTGTGTTCATGTTTGTCCGTTTAATTAACGAACATAAATGAACTTTCTGCCTAATAAGTTCACAAACAGTTCATGAACGTTCGGTTTGTTTACGGATATATATATTTTTATGTATATCAATATATGCTTGCAACAACTAAAAATTTTACATATCAATATATTCTTACCACACGCATGCAGAAATTCAGTACAAAACTAACTTTAAGTGAAAACTGTAAAATACTTATACCATTGTTTTCATGGCTTCGCTCAGCTCATTTATTTTATCGAGCTAGAAAGTCAAACTCTAGCTCGGGTCCTAAAATGTTCAAGCAATCTCAAGCTCAATTGAGCCTGCTGACTAATTATTTTTTATTTTTATAATTTTCTTTTTTTTTTTTACAATTATTGATTAAAAAACAAAAACATGAATACAATTTAATGTGATACGTTATGTGACATTTTGCCGGACTTTTTTCTCTCTCCATTTATGTGCGAATGTTGTCTATACTCGCTACAAACACTTATCTCAAACTTTTTTCTCACAATAAATTCTAAAGTAAAACCAAAAGTGAAACTGAGAATTAGTTACAGCTTTTTTTTATTGAAAGGATGAGGGAGCAAATCCAATGACGAACAACACCCACGCCTTATGAACACAAACAACGTTGGTGATTATACCCGTCTCATTTCAGTAAAAACGTATCGTCTGAAAATCGTTGTGGTAAAACCCTAACCCACCTATAGCAAAGCATACCCAATGGGACCCAAATGTACAACATACACACCAAATTTGAAATTTTACACCACATGTGCTTATTTATTTTGTGGTTATCAATGGGTGGTGTTTCATTGGCAAACTCAAAGACTTTAAAACACCTAGGTTGGGAAGGTGAATGTCATGGATTCAAGTCCCACTGACGACAGGGGATTAAAGAAATTAACCGTTCAAAAAAAATTATTTTGTGGTTGTCAATGTAAAGACAGTATGTTATCGTAATTACTATTGGAGTTATATGCATATTTAATAAGTCGTTTACGGTTGAAGTACACAAGCGATAAGGTTTTTATGGTACAAGAGGAAAAGAACGTCCTTTTCAATCATAGCTTTTTATATTGTTGGTCTAGCAAAACATTCAAAGCTGAGTGTAATTTTTAATACAACATGAAAATATCAAATATGACATGAATACAAAAGCCATAAAATCATGCAATTCCAACAGAAACTTTGATAGAACTCGTTCATACTGACATTAGTGGTCCTTACCAAATCGCTGGTATAACAGGACATACTTCATTTATCACTTTCATTCATGATTATTCTCGTTACATGTACTTGTATCTAATTAAGGAAAAATCTGAATCTCTTACAACTTTTAAAAATTATAAAACTGAAGTTGAAAAACAACTTGATCGTAAAATTAAAGTTGTGAGATCAGGTAGAGGCGGTGAATATTATGGAAGACATACTGATTTTGGTCAACCTCCTGGTCCATTTTATGAGTTTTGTAAGGGCCAGGGGATTATAAACCAATACACCATGCCAGGTACACCTCAGCAGAATGGTGTCGCTGAATGAAGAAATCGTACCCTTATGAACATGGTGCGCAGTATGTTAGCCAACACTAATTTACCATTATTTCTCTAGACTGAAGCGTTAAAAGCAGCTGTTCATATACTCAATAGAGTTCCTTCTAAGTCTGTCCCTAAAACACCTTACGAACTTTGGGCAGGAAGGAAACCGAGTCTTAAATATATGAAAGTATGGGGCTGCATTGCTGAAGCGAAACTTTACAATTCTTTCCTAAAGAAACTGGGACCCTACAACAGTTACCTGCTTCTTTATCGGGTATCCTAATCACTCTAAGGGTTACCGTTTCTATTGTCCTTCCCATGTCACCCATATTGTTGAAACCAAGCGTGTCGCGTTCCTGGAGGATTTTAAGTCAGTGGGAGCAGTAACAACCCTTACGAAGAATTGCAAGAAGTATAAGACGCGGGGGGAGAGATTCGTCGCTTACTATTACTCCGTTTACTCCTCTTGTACCCAATGCAACTACTACACTTGAAGCTACTGCACCAACTGCAAATTTACCTCCACATCAAGAACCCATTATACCTCATAACGAAGGCACATCAAACGCTCAGAACCAGACACCGCTGAACCCGATAATCAACTCAGGAGGTCATCCAAACACAGAAGGCCTACTAATTGGGATGATTATGTTAAGTACCTGACTGAAATGGATGCCGGAAAGCTCAATGATCCTATCTCTTATAATGAAGCCATTAGCAGTGATTAGTCTTCTGAATGGAATAAAGCAATAAATGATGAGCTTGAATCCATGAAGAAAAATGATGTTTGGATTTGGTAGAATTACCCAACAGTGTCAAACCCGTAGGATGTAAATGGGTATTCAAAACAAAACTGGATCCGAATGGGAATGTTGAACGCTATAAAGCAAGATTGGTTGCAAAGGGCTACACTCAGAAAGAGGGAATTGATTATCAAGAGACATTTTGACATGTCTCTCGTAAAGATTCATTAAGGATCGTTATGGCCCTAGTAGCTCATTTTGATTTAGAGCTGCATCAGATGGACGGTTAAACCGCTTTCCTTAATGGAGACTTAGACGAAGATGTTTACATGAAACAACCTGAAGGCTTTAAACTTGAAGGTTAGGAGCATCTAGTCTGTAAGTTGAAGAAATCCATTTACATATTAAAACAAGCATCGCGTCAATGGTACCTTAAGTTTGATGAAGTCATGAAGAGGCAATGTTTTATAAAGAATCAAGTGGATCAATGCACCTACCTCAGATGAGTGGGAGCAACTTTACTATACTTGTCCTTTACGTAGATGATATTCTGTTGGCAAGTAATAGTTTAGACATGTTGCATGAGTCGAAGCGGTTACTCTCGCATAACTTCGACATGAAGGATCTCAGAGATGCTTCTTACGTTATTGGCATCGAAATTCACCGAGACAGACACAAAGGGATCTTAGGATTGTCCCAAAAGGCTTACATAGACCGTGTCCTTACTTATTATAACATGCAACAGTGCAAACCCTCAGTCGCTCCAGTAGTTAAGGGAGATGTTTTCGGTTCATTCCAATGTCCGACAACAGAGGATGAAAAGGAGCAGATGAGCCAGATACCTTACGCGTCAGTAGTCGGGAGCCTAATGTATGCTCAAGTCTGTACTCGCCCAGATATCGCTTATATTGCTAGAATGCTGGCGTTATCAGACTAACCCTGACCTAGATCACTTAAAAGCAGCTAAGAAAGTACTTAGACATCTGCAAGGGACGAAAGACTATAAACTGACTTATAGAAGAAATTATCATTTAGAAGTGGTAGGCTATTCTGATGCTGACTTTGCCAAGTGCAAAGATGACAAGAAATCCACTTTGGGCTATATCTTTATGTTAGCAGGCGGACCTATCTCATAGAAGAGTCATAAACTATAGTTAACTTCAACTTCCACAATGATGGCAGAATATATTGTTGTTTATAACGCAACCTGTCATGGAATGTTGCTTAGAAATCTGATCACTGGACTCAAAAATGTTAATTCCATTTCTAGACCATTGAAGCTTTACTGTGATAACTTAGCTGCCGTTAGTTTCTCGAACAGTAACAGTTCTACTGGAGCTGGTTTATATCTCGATACCAAATACTTGTTCGTACGTGAATGAGTTGAGGAAAATAATTTTTGTATTGAGTATATTAGTACTAAAATATGCTTGCGGATCCGATGACTAAAGGTCTCCCACCTAAAGTTTTTGAAGAACATGTTTCGAATATGGGATTTACTAAAGACCTTATTTAATAGCATATTGTACTTACTTATGTTTTAATTACTGAAATTCCTCAGTTTGATTTTGTATGTCTCTAACATATGTTCTGCCGGTATAATGACATATAGACAAATATAAATATAAATACAATTCAAACGCTAAAGGGCTTATTTACATATTTTGATCATAACTATTTGGTTTTAAATTGAGGCTGTAGTATGACTAATGGGGGTCCTGAGTCGAATGATGATTCAACGGCTGTATTTCTCTGCTACGGTTCTTGGTTTAAAGCTAAAATGAGTATTAACTTTTGATCAGGCTGTATTTCTCTGCTACGTTTGGACTAATCCGTTCAATGTTTACCGTGTACCCAAACCGCAATGCGTGAAGTTTTATCGCTAGCTATATATAGTTTTGTAGATCGAGGGCTCACTGATATTAGCCGTGTAAGATTAAAAATATTATTTATAATATTTAATCATGTAGCCATTATAATAATTTATATTATATTAGATCAAAATATATTAATCCTATTATATATTAGTTGGTAATTGTTGATGGACCATATTACCCTTACTAACTAATTAGGGTTTCCTTCTGGGTGTATATAAGGAGATAATTAGAGAGGTTTAGGGTTAGACACTTACAACAACATCACTAAAGTTGCCCACCTCTCTCTCCATAACCTAAACTGAACTCTACCCTAGTTCGGTTCTTACCATCATAATCTTACACCCTAAAAAGGAACCAGATCATACTGACAAATATGTCGAACCCCATGGCTGCGTCTCTGACTGAATTCTCTGCTGGCTGTCTGCCGTGACAGGTATTTTTTTTATGTTTAAACAGAACTGATCAACAAGCCGCGTTTGATGTTTCCTTTAACCACAATCAAATAAAAAGATATTGGAGAAATAAATTATTAATTAATATTGGAAAAATAAATTATTTCATTAAACTATTCAGTTTTTTAGTGTATTCACTATGGTTTACTTTTTTAATGGAATAACCTTATTGTATTGTCCCTTTTATTAGTCGGCAATGCAATTAAAACGCATGTGCTTGGTTCATTGGTTGTATTCACTATTTGCCTATAAAAAGGGGTATATGCCACACGAACCTAAATGTGAAATTGAAAAGGTTCAATGGGTTCGATTCTAGAGAAAAAGGCACATGCATTGTGCATACCAGCCCCACTTCAAGGCCACATAAACCCTATGCTAAAACTAGCCAAAATCCTCCATTCAAAAGGTTTTCTTATCACCTTTGTCAACACCGAGTTTAACCACCAACGCCTACTTAGATCACAAGGGCTTGAAGCCCTACATGGCCTCCCTTCTTTCCGGTTCGAGACCATCCCCGATGGCCTTCCACCGCCCGAATACACAAACGGCACACAAGATATCCCGTCTCTAGCTAAATCTGTTGATGAAAATTGTTTTGGTCCGTTCAAAAGTCTCGTGGCCAAAGTGAATGCTTCTTATGCACCAGTGACTTGCATCGTGTCGGACTTGCTTATGGGCTTCACCCTTGCGGCGGCCGAAGAACTCGGTATCCCGGAGATTCTTCTCTGGACCAGTGGTACTGGTTCTTTGATATGTTGCAATCAATATCCGATTCTTTTGGAAAAAGAGTAAATGCCTCTTAAAGGTAATTTGCTCTTATTTTTTTTTACATAAACCTATATCAAATTATACTTGAAACAATTATAATTTTTACATATCAATAAACTGCGTAAACACTTAATGATACGTTATATGATTTGTTTTGAATTAAACTTTCAAACTTTTTCTCACAATAAACTTGAAAGTAAAAATTGAAAAGTTGGTACAACCTAACAGCAAATTTGATAATTTAATACCACATGTGCTTTTATATTTTGTGGTTGTCAATGTAAAGACAGTGTGTCATCGTAATTTCTAACTTACTATTAAAGTTATGTGCATTTTTTCAATGACTCGTGTAAGGTTTTCTTCGGCATATAACTTCATTAGTGAGTTATGGAGATAGAAAACCGATGTCATCCTTAAAAAAAATTCTTCACTGATAATCCTTTGAATTTTTAAAAGGTATCTTATTTTCACACCTTTTCTTTACTCTATCTCAATATAGATATATATATTAGAGAGAGAGAGAGCGATAGCTAGATAGAGAGAGAGAGAGAAATAGATTATTTTAAATTGATTGTCTGGCAAAACATTAAAATTCGGTGTAAACAATTTAAAATAAACCTTTGATTATAATTTACATTTTTAATACATAAGCAAGAAAATAGGAAGCAAAGGGTACCTTAAACGATTTTATATGATAGGATTTTAAATTATGGGAATATGATAGACGCACATTTTATATACGATTCCTAAAATTCATAAAATCACACAATTCCAACTTGAGAGACCAAGGGCTGAGAGAGTTGTGATTAAAGAGAAAAAATGTAACACGAAATGAACGTAGCCAAACAATAAAAATAAACGAGGCCCCTAAAATATGGACCACAAGCTAACTTATATTTTTATAACTAAAGTCGTCTCTGAAGACTAATAATAACTTCAATTTTCTTTGACCTACAGATCCAAGTTATTTAGCAAATGGTTATTTGGATACAGTTGTAGATTGTATCCCAACCATGCCAGGAATACGTCTAAAAGATTTCCCTCCTTTTATTAGAATTATCTACCCTGGCGATGAGTACATGGTTAAATTTTTATGCTCGCAAGTAGAGAGAGCGAAAAGAGCTTCAGCCATCATTTTCAACACTTTTGATGCACTAGAACATGATGCTTTAGATTCACTTGCATCAATGTATCCTCCTTGTTATGGAATTGGCCCTTTACATCTACTCGAGAAAAATATTGCTGATAAGTCTCTTGCATCCTTCAAATCAAACCTTTGGAAAGAAGAACCTGAATGTCTAAAATGGTTAGACTCCCAAGCACCATCATCTGTTATTTATGTGAATTTTGGTAGCATTACAGTGATGACACCTCAACACCTAGTTGAATTTTGTTGGGGACTAGCAAAGAGTAATTATTCATTTTTGTGGATAATTCGGCCTGACCTTGTCATTGGTGATAATGCTATGCTCCCACCAGAGTTTGTTACCGAAACAAGTGATAGAGGGATGTTGGTTGGATGGTGTCCCCAAGAAGAAGTTATAAATCACCCGTCAATTGGAGGGTTTTTAACGCATAGTGGATGGAACTCGACACTTGAAAGCATTTCTAGTGGCGTGCCAATGATATGTTGGCCGTTTTTTGCGGACCAACAAACTAATGGCTGGTGGAGTTGCAACAAATGGGGTATTGCCATGGAGATTGACAATAATGTGAAGAGTGATGAAGTCTCAAAGCTAGTGGTTGAGTTAATGGAAGGAGAGAAAGGGAAGGAAATAAGGAAGAATGTCATTGACTTGAAGAACAAAGCTCAGGAGGCATGTATTGCTCCTTCAGGGTCATCCATGACTAATTTGGAGAAAGTACTTCAATTGATGCATACATTTCAAAATGATATGTAATCTATTTTTTTATGCGTTTGTGCTTATTTTATGCGTTTGTGCTTGCTCTAAGGGGTTATGATACTACATTTCATGCTTCACTAATAAGATCCTTTACCAGATCCTTCTTATACCAAAATCCCTTATACAGTTTTTTAAAACTTAATATTCTCCAGATTTAGGGTATTGAGGAGTAAAGAACTTCAAGATTGTTATTCATATGAATATCACTAAAGATTGATATTTTTTAAAGAACAATTAATGATATAGTGTATTTGATAATTTATTTAAATAAAATGATTAGGAACACTTCTACCCATCTTGACAGTCCCATGGACAAAATGACGTATGCCGATCAAGTCTGAATTATTTATATCATTAGATATAACTAGTGAGATTCTTTCGCACGAGGAGGCGGGATTTCAGTCGTTACAGACTCGGTTTGTCATAACAAACAAAAGAGAAAACTTCAATAAAACAACGTTGTGATATATTCAAAAAGATAACGACACATGTTTTACATCGATCAAAAACCATAAAAACAAGTACCGATATCGATGTTTAATTCGACACGGTACTGATACTCGTATCAATTATATTTAGACATGTTGGTTCACGCGGCAACGATATACTTGAATTTTTATACGAATTATAATAAGAAAATAATTAAAACCAAAAAAAAGAAGTCTATTGTAGAATACAGTGAACCGTGAGGCAAACCTACTAAATAATTCATCTCTTTTACCTTCAATTAAAGTGAAATGAATGTTGGTAGGATAAATTTAAATATGGAGCATGCTTGCCACATAGCTGAAGTTTAGTTGCCAATCCTAACTGTTTGACAAAAGTTTTATTTGTAGCTCAAAAGTATTTAATAGCTTAAAACAAACAAGATACTAAATATCTTTTATTGTGAAAGAGTATTTGAGTGTTTTGTCCTACACAGTAAACACCAATTTTAAGGGTTAATGTTAACTGTACGTCAAATTGGATCCTTTTACATCCTCTTAATACGACTAATATAGAGCTATACGAGTCATACAATAATTGTACCTATTAAACCCTACAAATATTAAAACTATTGATAGGGTCTAAAGAAGGTGGGATGTAAACAAGTCTTAACTCTATCCCTAAGAATAGAGAAGCTGTTTCTGGAAACACCCTCAGCTAAACACACAGTACTAAAAGGATATAGGTAGGAAGCTACTAAATAAAACAAACACTTATGAGAGACTATGATAGTTGAACATAAACATACGTACCATAAAGAGAACACATATAAAGATATATAGCCGTCACAGGCATTCACATGCATAATCCCCCTAAAGTGTAGGATACTCTGCCCTTAATATCCGGCTAGAGTCCTACTATACTCTCTCCTAAAAGTCGTTGACATTAATCCTACTCCACGAGCTCCTATCATGAACCATGTTCTCAAAGAGGTCCAACACTTGTAAATCATGTCTAATTCGCTATTCCCTATATCATTATGTTCTATTTTCTTCGGCTAAGATATGTTGGCTCGTGAAGAATGTTACGCCACATAAATCATCAACGCGTTTTGGGCAGAATGATTGTAAATGAAAGAACTTCACAGTTAAACGTGCTTGAGTGATAGTAATTATAAATGGTGAACTCCTTGGAAGTTTCTACTAAGACAATCCTAAACAAAGCTATGAAATTTGCATGTGCAAGCTAACAATATTATTTTGGTTTTAGACAATGCTGTAAAACAAGGTTTATGAGGCCCGGTAATTGCTGCAAGTTAGTCTGATGAGACGATTTTTTTTAACTTCGTCTGATTACTTGAAATTGATTAAACGTGGTCAACTTATGCCTGAATCGGATCTGGTTGGTCAACTCGGTCAGGATTTGACTTAAAAAAATAAACATAATTCATGTCTCTAGCATATTAAAGAATGGATATCATTTAAAAAAATGGATATCAATATTTGAAATATTTTACTACTTGAACATGTATTCGTTTTTTTATTGATATTCACGTATTTTGTTATAAATATTAGTAAACTTATGATATTTGTCAGATATATAAAATCTTAAAAACTAACATCTTTATTATTTAACAAGTTCGAATACTCTACGAGTACTCTCCACCTATACCCACTACTTGCAACTCCCAAATGTTGTAACATCAGATGTTGCATATTTATTTTTTAAAGAGAATACACTTTTTGTATGTGATAACTTGAGTGAGCCTGTACTAAATCTTGAAAACTCATTTCAAGGTTTTCCTTTTTTTTTTGTCTTATACGAAAACTACAGCAAAACTCTTTGAAATGCTCTATATCACCCAAAATCATATATCAGGATATATGCCATAAATGAACAAAAAAGGGAATCCGATGAATTTTCGAGAGCCACTATGCAACCAATCCTATCCAGTCATTACATCTATCCCAAACTGAATAGGTCTTATTAATTAATTCAGTCGATCTACACATAAAATGATAAAATTTATTGAAATTGCCGTACTGATAAGGAAATGGAATTGCATTATTGTTGAGGAATTTGCAATAGATTTCAACCGACCCCATGATTTTTTTATATGAAAATGACAATATATATGGACAAACAAATATAGTTATACATAAACCATTTTATTTTTTTTATGTGAAAATGACAACATATATGGAAACAAATATATTATACATAAACCATTTTGTTTATAAATAAGGAAATCAATCTATAAAATAAATGATTCAAATTAATACTTTTTAAGTAAACTGGTTATCACAAAGGAGTGACGGTTGCGGCAATAGCATCTAGGGGAGTGGTAGAGATGGGCATAATCGGGTTTTATTATTACCCGGAACCGGTTCCAACCCGGACCCGGTTCTGCTTGAATATCATTGGAACCGGGTATGGTGTGGAACCGGGTCCAGTTCCTATCCGGGTTCACACCCAAGAATAAGGAACCGTGTAGAACCGGGTACGGGTATTATGGAACCGGGTATGGTGTGAACCGGGTATGGTGCGGAACCGGTTTCTGATAGTGTTGGGAACCGGTTCCTGACAGTCAAAACCTGACTTTTACTGTTCAGAACCGGTTCCTGACAGTCAAAACCTGACTTTTACTGTTCAGAACCGGTTCATGATAAAATGTTACCGTTGGAACCGGTTCCTGATTAAAAAATCGTTTTTCTTTTGTATATAAACCCCTTCCTACTTACCGGTTCCTGATAAATGTTACCGTTGGTGTTTTAATAAAGTTTGTGTAATGTTTCTTTCTATTGTGTTTGTTATGTTTGATTTTTATTATTAGTTACATTGATAAATAAAAATAGTAACAATAATCGGTTAAAATTAAAAAACAAATTAATCGGTTACAATATATAAAAAAAATTAACCGGTTACAAAAAAAAAATAAAAAATTACTCAGAACCGGTTCCAGTAAGATTTTATTTCTTTGATCGATTACTAGCGGCAGGTGCAACACTTTCCGATGAGTTTCTCTTAGGTGCGGGTACCTCAGTACAATCGTCGTCCGAATCGTTAGTCTCCACTCTTCGTCCTCCTCTTCGTCAACAATTTTATGCTCTAACTCAACTTCATCTTCTAGACTAGTTTTATGTTGAACACGATCAACGGCATCCAAATGGTTCCAACGGTAACATTTTAACGGCTATAACCGGTTCCAACGGTAACATTTTAACGGGTCATAACCGGTTCCAACGGTAACATTATAACGGGTATAACCGGTTCCAACGGTAACATTTTAACGGGTATAACCGGTTCCTTCTAGAACTGAATTTCCGGGTACTGGTAGGAACCGGGTACGGGTAGGAACCGGGTACGACCCGATTCAAATGGTAAAATTGTGGAACCGGGTTGGAACCAACGGGTATTTTGAACCCGGAACCGGTTCTACTTAATATCGGGTAGGAACTGGACCCGGTTCCAGTTCGGTTCTACCGGTTCGGGTTCGGAACCGGTTTTTATGCCCATCTCTAAGGAGTGGTGGTTGTGACGATGATATCAACGGGCCTCCATGGCAAAGATGGCTCTGATATGTCATATGGTGCAATGATGGCGATGACTGAGCGAAAGATACAAACTCTTTTTAATGAATTCGTTCACAATTTAGATGAAAAAAAACTAATATATTTTACTTAAGAAGAGGTAACTTTGTAGAAATTTAACCAACATTACAAATGTTCAGATTATGTCATTGAAACTCTTTTTATCTTTATAAAATCACTCAAGTTTCATTTATTGGTCTAATAGTATGTAATTATCAGGTTACTAGGTTACTAACGATGTGTGTCAAGTTTTGTTATTTTTTAATCTTTAATATGATGTGGAAAATAAAATTAATGACATGGATTTTTCACTTATAAAATTTTAAAAATCATTTTATTATTCTTAATTTTATAAAATATATTGTTTTGCGTTTGAGTTTTTTGTTAAGCAAAAGATTGAATTTTTTGGTATTTTTGGGGTTTATATTAAACATTATTTTTATCCTAAAAATCGTATTGGTATTTTATGTGGTGTATATTAAACTAATAAGAATATAAAACATTATGATGAATGAGAAATAAATGATAAATCCAAAACTTTCAATACTCCAATACCATCTTATCTGATCGTAAAAAAAGATAAACAAAAAACGTAGGTAACATTATCCAAAATTCATGTTACAAAAAGATAACTTAAAAAAATAAAAACATGAAATCATGTTAGCCTTTTTTCATTGCACCACGCTTTTTAGATCTGTCTTTTGGTTTTTTCATATTTGGTTGAGGGTTTTGTTTTTCAATTTTGCAAAAGTTAACATTATGATTTGTTCCATAACAATTTTGATAAGACATTTTTCTTTCAATTCCAACTTTCGGATTCTTTTTCTCTTTCTCATTAGCGCTTATTTTCCTTTGTACTGTTGGTCTGCCTGGCATTCGTCTCTGTTTTGGAGGTAAAGACTTTATATCATCAAACAAACCAAACACCATTTAGAGTGTGGGATTTTTTTTCAAAAGTGTATAATCCAAATTGTTCAAAACTAGTATTAAGATCTCTGAGTTGTGATGGGGTGTCGACAAACCTCACGTTGATGGATAACTCTAAAAGTAACTGTAGATATCATTGGCAATCATTTAAAAAAGATATACGAAAAAAAATATCATCTAAAATTAAACTTAACAAGACAAGTATATTTCTCCAAAATTTCAGGAATTTCAATTTTTCATTTTGCTATATTTTTAATTGTAAATCGGTGAAACTTATTCGGGTTTTCTTTAATCACACATATCTAAACTATTTAATTGTAGTTGTGTTTTTCTTTAACCATATAATGTCTAAACTATAAATTTATAGTGTATATTGGATGTAAAGTATTTTTAATTGGAATTAACGTTTTTCACAATTCCCTTACTTTTCCATTGTATTTATAGTGTATATTGGATGTGAACTATTTTTAATTGGAATTAACATTTTTCACAATTCCCTTATATTTCCTTTGTGTTCCTTCATAGAAAAACAGCCGAACCGACCCGAGTAGTAATGTAATATATGTTGCTTCATTTCATTTGTAGCCTATAAAAAAGGTATAGGCTACATTAGTTAACCCCAGGTATTTTAGAGTGTGTGTGTGTGAAATTGTAAGGGATATATGGGTTCGGTTCATGAGAAAAAGGCACATGTAGTGTGTATACCAGCCCCATATCAAGGCCACATAAACCCAATGCTAAAACTAGCCAAAATCCTCCATTCAAAAGGTTTTCTTATCACCTTTGTCAACACCGAATTTAACCACCAACGCCTACTTAGATCACAAGGGCTTGAAGGCCTACATGGCCTCCCTTCCTTCCGGTTCGAGACCATCCCCGATGGCCTTCCACCGCCCGAAAACACCAACGCCTCCCAACATATCCCGTCTCTAGCCAAATCTGTTGATGAAAATTGTTTTGGCCCGTTTAAAAGTCTCGTAACCAAAGTAAATGCTTCTTATGCACCGGTGACTTGCATCGTGTCGGACATGTTTATGGGTTTCACCCTCGATGCCGCCGAAGAACTCGGTATCCCGGAGATACTCCTCTGGACTAGTGGTACTGGTTCTTTAATATGTTACAATCAATATCCAAATCTTTTGGAAAAAGACTTGATGCCTCTCAAAGGTAGTTTGATCTTATTTTTTGTTTACATGTAGTCCTATAAACGAATCGAACGAACACGAACGGAGGCATGTTGATGTTCATTCATTTAACTTTAATCGAACACGAACATATAATCGAACAAATCTTTTTGTTTATGTCCGTTCATTAATAAAATGGGCGTGTTCGTGTTTGTTTATGTTCTTTCGTTTAAAACCTAAACTAATGGTTCACACGTAAACATACATAATTTAACAAACATACACAAACATGTTTTAACAAACATAAATGAACACAAACGAACATAAAGTAGTTTTACATATAAAAATTCGTGATTAATTACTACACGTGCCTTCGTAAAGCTCATTTTGATTACTAGAAATCACAATTAGTGATTAGTTATATTTGTAAAAGTAGATAGAAAGCTTATTTATATAAATATAAGTACTAATGTATTTACTAAAATTTAAGCGAACATAAATGAACGAATATAGACGTTCACTTACAAACATGAACGAGCAAAACGTGTGTTCATGTTTGTCCGTTTAATTAACGAACATAAATGAACTTTCTGCCTAATAAGTTCACAAACAGTTCATGAACGTTCGGTTTGTTTACGGATATATATATTTTTATGTATATCAATATATGCTTGCAACAACTAAAAATTTTACATATCAATATATTCTTACCACACGCATGCGGGAAATTCAGTACAAAACTAACTTTAAGTGAAAACTGTAAAATACTTATACCATTGTTTTCATGGCTTCGCTCAGCTCATTTATTTTATCGAGCTAGAAAGTCAAACTCTAGCTCGGGTCCTAAAATGTTCAAGCAATCTCAAGCTCAATTGAGCCTGCAGACTAATTATTTTTTATTTTTATAATTTTCTTTTTTTTACAATTATTGATTAAAAATCAAAAACATGAATACAATTTAATGTGATACGTTATGTGACATTTTGCCGGCCTTTTTTCTCTCTCCATTTATGTGCGAATGTTGTCTATACTCGCTACAAACACTTATCTCAAACTTTTTTCTCACAATAAATTCTAAAGTAAAACCAAAAGTGAAACTGAGAATTAGTTACAGCTTTTTTTTATTGAAAGGATGAGGGAGCAAATCCAATGACGAACAGCACCCACGTCTTATGAACACAAACAACGTTGGTGATTATACCCGTCTCATTTCAGTAAAAACGTATCGTCTGAAAATCTGTTATGGTAAAACCCTAACCCACCTATAGCAAAGCATACCAAATGGGACCCAAATGTACAACATACACACCAAATTTGAAATTTAACACCACATGTGCTTATTTATTTTGTGGTTATCAATGGGGTGGTGTTCCATTGACAAACTCAAAGACTTTAAAACACCTAGGTTGGGAAGGTGAATGTCATGGATTCAAGTTCCACTGATGACAGGGGATTAAAGAAATTAACCGTTCAAAAAAAATTATTTTGTGGTTGTCAATGTAAAGACAGTATGTTATCGTAAATACTATTGGAGTTATATGCATATTTAATAAGTCGTTTACGGTTGAAGTACACAAGCGATAAGGTTTTTATGGTACAAGAGGAAAAGAACGTCCTTTTCAATCATAGCTTTTTATGTTGTTGGTCTAGCAAAACATTCAAAGCTGAGTGTAATTTTTAATACAACATGAAAATATCAAATATGACATGAATACAAAAGCCATAAAATCATGCAATTCCAACAGAAACTTTGATAGACTGAAAGCTGAGTGAGTTGTGATTGGAAAGAACTCTTAAACGAAGTAAATGTAGTCAAAACACTCAAAATAATTGAGGCCCTTAAATAGTGACCAAAAGCTTCAACTTATTTTTTTAAGTAAAGTCATTAATGTTGATAACCTTATATTTCTTTGATCTACAGATCCGAGTTATGTAGTAAATGGTTATTTGGATACAGTTATAGATTGTATCCCAACCATGTCGGGTATACGTTTAAAAGATATTCCTCCTTTCATTAGAATTATCTACCCAGGGGACGACTATATGGTTACGTTTATATGTTTACAAATAGAGAGAGCAAAAAGGGCTTCGGCCATCATTTACAACACTTTTGATGAACTGGAACATGATGTTTTAGATTCACTTGCATCAATATATCCTCCATGTTATGGGATTGGCCCTTTACATCTACTTGAGAAAAATATTGGTGATAAATCTCTTGCGTCCTTCAAATCAAACCTTTGGAAAGAAGAACCTGAATGTCTAAAATGGTTAGATTCTCAAGCACCATTATCAGTTATTTATGTGAATTTTGGTAGCATTACAGTGATGACGCCTCAACAACTAGTCGAATTTTGTTGGGGACTAGCAAAGAGTAATTATCCATTTTTGTGGATAATACGGCCCGACCTTGTCATTGGTGATAATGCTATGCTCCCACCAGAGTTTATAACCGAAACAAGTGATAAAGGGATGTTGGTTGGATGGTGCCCTCAAGAAGAAGTTTTAGATCACCCCTCAATTGGAGGGTTTTTAACGCATAGTGGATGGAACTCAATGGTCGAAAGCATTTCTAGTGGCGTGCCAATGATTTGTTGGCCGTTTTTCGCGGATCAACAAACGAATTGCTGGTGGAGTTGTAACAAATGGGGTGTTGCCATGGAGATTGATAATGATGTAAAGAGTGATGAAGTTTCAAAGCTAGTTGTTGAGTTAATGGAAGGAGGAAAAGGAAAGGAAATAAGGAAGAATGCCAGTGACTTAAAGAAAAAGGCTGATGAGGCATGCACATCTTCTTCAGGTTCATCCAAGGCTAATTTGGAGAAAGTAGTTCAATTAATGCATACATTTTCAAAATAATTTTGTAATCAAGTTTAGTTTTTATGCGGGTGTGCTTATGCTACTGCTCTAATTGAGATGTGGAAAATGTATTTTATTTTTGCTTTATATCACAAGATGACATGAAACTACTTTTCATTCACCACCAATAAGATCCTTTTTCCTCGTATAATAGTTCATCACCAATAACATTCTTTCTTTGTATCACACATCCATATTACACATATTAAACCGTCTTTTTAAGTTCTCATAATTTTTTATACGTGATTATTTAAAAAAAACTACACCATAAAATCTAGTATTTTATTAGTTTTTCAACGAATATACTATTACTATACTTTTGAAATTAAAAAATGACATAAAGTGGGTGCTCGTTAAAGTTAGTGTTTTTTTGGAGTTTTCGAAAAACACCATAGAAAATGTTCAAATTAAAACGTCATAAAAAACTCAGTTCAGAAAATGCCATGAAATACCCATTTGAAACCGCCACAAAATTACCTAGTTCAGAAAAACACCACGCTAGTTGAAAACTCCATAAAAGCACCAAAGTCAGAAAAACGACATAAAAATACTAATTGAAAACGACATAAAAACACTCAGTTCAGAAAAACACCATGAAAAACTAAGTTAGAAACGTCATAAATAAACAAAGTTGAAAACGCCATAAAAACCCACTTATTTTTTTTCGAAAAATATATCAATAGTATACTCGTTTGAAAAATAAGAAAACGCTAAATTTGATGGTGTATTTAAAAAAATTACGCCTAAAAAAGTTATGGACGTTTAAATATTACGAGGGAAACGGCGTAGCATATGCACCCTTGTTAGGATCTTCCCATTTTACGCCTCTTGGTAGCTCTAAGGGTCCTAGTATTTACAAAAATGTCACCGCATCAATATCAGTCACAAATCACAAAGATCTTGTGGCTGAGAATTGTTCTCGCTGTCTTCACAGTTTTAAACGTTTTCTCTAGAATCCAATTGTTGGTTAACTTACAATTGACCTGAACGTACGATGTGTACGCGATGAGTTTATAACATGCGGATTTAGTTTACAACATACGGACTTAATTTATCACGTGCGGACTTGGTTTACACCCTACGGATTTAGTGTATAACATGCGGATTTAATTTTTAACATTCGGATTTTGAAATATAACAAGCGGAAAGCGCATCGCGTACAAATTGTACGTTAAGGAATATTGTACACTACACGTTATACACACACACACACACATATATATATATATACAACCTGTGAAAAGGACAATTTTCATGAGAACTATGAGAAGGCATAGAAATTGACATGTATGCATCATGTTTTGAACGTAGGCATGATGTTTTGGATTGTTTTGGCAAGAAAAACACCAAACATAACAATTTAAAACACAATACCACGTATTATGGGTGTGAAATTTAAAACACACTGATTAACACTTAAAACACACTACTTAACGTTCTTGGCATGATGTTTTAAGTTTTAAGGCTAGAATTCATTACACAGTGTCTTAAATTGTTATGTTCGGTGGTTTTTATCAACAAAACAACCCAAAACATTATACCCAAACTTTATAATTAGAATTCACGAACATGATAAACGGAAAAGAACATCAATAGACAAGTATGGCAGATGCCTTTACCTTAACTAATTAATCTTAATTTTTGTAGTATTATTTCTAGCAGTATTATTTTGTCGTGTAATATATTATTTTCAGTTACGTAAAATAAAGAAGTATTATATGCAGTACTGATTTTACATTAAAAAAACTACATGTGATTTTTTACATTAAAAATTTTACATGTTGCTATATTTAAAAACGAGCACTCCATTAAAATAGAAGACGGCGGCTAGCATCTTAATCAATACTTTATAAGTTTTTCTGTGATTACAATAAAATAGACGACGGCGGCTAGCATCTTAATCATATATTTTATAAGTTTTACTGTAATTACAAAGTAATATATATATATATATATATATATATATATATATAGATATTGGATTGGGGATAGGTTTTTTTAGGCTTTGGGTGGTTGTGTAGTGGGTATATTTTGTTGTGTTCACATTAGTTCTCGCGGTTCTCGCAATAAAGATGGTTGTCGCATGAACCCTACCTTATATATATATATATATATATATATATAGAAGAACTTATTTTGTAGGTTTGTTGAAGTCATGCGTTGCAGCGAAACAGAGCAAATAATAAAGTAAAACACACGTAATTTAAATTGAAGTTTGTTGTTTAAAAAGTTAAACCATCATAATTGATTTAGTTCATCATCGTACCGTTTTGCAATAACAAATAAATACTCTATTTTGAATACAAATTCATTTATAACAAAATTTATACAAAGATGTCAAGAAAAAAATAAAGCAAAACAACGTACTTAAGTTTTTATAAAAATTTAACGAACATAAATAATTAAATGATTAAAATATATAATTTAGAAAAAACAAAAAATACTAATAAAAAAAAGAATAAAAAAATTAAATATGAAGGGCCAGTACTATTCATAGTCCACACCAATAACATATACTATAGGGATTCCCGCGCGTTTCACTGCAAGCTTTTGGTCATTATCGTGTGGTTCATTAAAGTACTAGTATGATACTGGTACTGAGCATTACAAATACTCGATATAGCTTACGATACCAAAAAATACATTATTGTGAATATAACTTTGTGTTCAATCATTTTTATACCGCCACATCGAGAAAACTATAAAAACAAATATGTTACGTTACCAATGTTGTTTGGTTGGTATATGTTCGTTTTGTGATGATAAAAAAATCAACTATATATGGTTGTTCGAATAAAACTTTTATCGAATTGTATTATAAGCACATGATGGCGTTAATAATAAAAGAAAACTATACCGATGTTATTGATGTTGTTCAAACAGTATCACTAATATAGAAAAAAGTTAACATTAAAGAAATATATTTAAGCTTAAAAATAAATATAATAGTTATCTATGGTAATATTGAAATGATAAAAGTATAGAAAAAATCTATTATAAAAATATTAATAAGCTAAAATAGTTATAATATTAAAATAATATAATAATATTAAAAATATATATTATTTTAAGAACAAAACTACTATTTATACCCACTTTCTATATATATATATATATATATATAATATATATATAGGGATTTCCGCACGTTTTGTTGCGAGTTCTTGATTATTATCGGTTGGTTCATTGTAATACCAATACTATATCGGCACTCGGCATAGCAATTGTTTCCAATTGACACGTTTTCTTAAATCGATTGAAAACCCATAAAAACGAATACCCGTATCGTACTAGACACTTGATATAGCTTACGATATCAAAAAATACTTATTGTGAATATTGCATTGTGTTCAATGAATTTTATATCGCTACATGGAGAATTCTATAAAAACAAATACAATACCGTTACTGGTGTTGTTTGGTCAGTATACGTTTAGTTTGTGATGACAAAAAAATCAACTATAACTCGTTCGAATACCGATGTTGTTTGGTCGGTATAGGTTCAGTTCTGATGATAAATAAAATCAACTATATATGACCCGTTTGAATACCGATTGTTTGGTCAGCATCTATTCGGTTGTGATGATAAAAGATCAACTATATATGACTTGTTTGAGTAGAACTTTTATCGAATCGTACATAATAATAGGCAGATGGTGACGTTAAAGTAAAAATAAACTATACTGATGTTATACGATACGTGTACCAATGTTTTTTAGACAGTATCAGTAATATTAAAAAATCAATAAAAGTTAAAATTAATGAAATATGTTTAAGGTTAAAAGTAAGTATAATATTAATCTATTGTAGTATTGAAATAATAACAGTACGAAAAAAGCCTATATATATTATTATAAAAATAAAACTACTATTCATGAAAAAAGAAACACTATATATCATTATAAAAATCAAACCACTATTCATACTCACTTTTAAATTGTAAATAATATATATAGTAATATTCCCGCACGCTTCACTGCGGGCATTTGGTCATCAGTCTGGTTCATTACAATACTCGTAATGGTACTCGGCAATCGTTGCCAGTCGACACATGTTTTATATCAACTGAAAACAATAAAAACGAATTCCTATACTGTTACCAGTGTTGTTCGATAGGTATCGGTTCGTTATGATATCGGTATCGTACAGATACTCGATATAGCTTACGATACCAAAAAAATACTTTATTAGGTATATAGCTTTGTGTTCAATGAATTTTATAGAGCCACGTCGAGAAAACTATAAAAACGAATACGATACCGTAACCAATGTTGTTTGGTCTGTATATGTTCAGTTTGTGATGATAAAAAATCAACTATATATGGCTCGTTCGAATGGAACTTTTATTGAATTCTTGTAACACCCTAAAAACGGGTTTGGTAATCAAACCACGTTAATATTAAAGAGTGGGTAAAAGACCCTTAGTGGTAAAAATGAACCCGTAAACAAAATAACTAGGAACAAATTAACCTAGTTAATAACATGTATATAAGTGATAAAACAATGAGTTGTAGCTTTATATATAATCGAAACTAAACTTTAGGGACCAAATCTACGTAAAAAGGATATTTGTGATTTAAAAACAAAAAGTTTAAATATAACACACACTTAGGAGTGTGTGTGTGTGTATGTTGATCTTCAGGAGAAGAAACAAGGGGAAACCCTAGTTTCTCCAAGATTATCAAAACTAAAGGGAGAATAGGACCTCAAATTCGTGCAAGAACATGAATCATTGATCACCTTGATTAGGGGATCATAAGGTATATCTGAAAACTTAGATTGGTGAAAGTTATAATTTGAGACAATTAGAATACTTGCAATTAGGTCGTTGAATTATGATCCAAAGATGAAATTGAATGTATATATATGCATAATTTTGTTTGATATAGTGAAATTATGAAATGTTTGAGGTATGATTATTTGTAGGTGATTAACAAGTAGATATTGAAGTGGGTTTTGATAATATGATGAAGTTGATGATATATCTATGTTTAGAATCATCATGCATGATAATAGTAAGATGGTACTTGAACAATTTATGAGTTTGAGTACATATTCATACTTGCTACAGAATGGTTTTGTACGAAATGATGAAATAGATGTTAAGTTAATGTTATTAAGTGTTTGAGATCATGTTGTATACTAGCTGTATATAGAACTTGATTATGTTAAATATTCGGATGAATATCTAAGTAATATGGTGAAATGGGTTTTTACATAAAGATGAAAACTCTTAGTCCTAGTACAATGAATGGATAAATTAGCATTGATAATCGAAAGCTAAGTTAACTTTATGTTAACAATTGCTTGAACTTGTTTAAGTGAAAGAAATGATATGAACTTGGTTGAGAAAGGTAATTAAAATGGTAGCTTAAGAATAATGACTACCAGGAATTTGATAAGTTGCCTAAATGAGTTGTTAAACTTAATTGTGCATTTTGCGTATGTTAATAGGCAGTTGACTTTTAAAAGTAACCGACCTATAATAAGATCAAATGGTGATTTTGATATAAAGTCCGTAAGATGAAATGGTCTTGATAAATAATGACAATCTAACCATCTTGTGAAATGATAAAAGGTAGTTTGACGCTCGACAAGCTAGGAGGAAGCTTGGAGAGAAGCGCGTCAAACGGATCGAATACGCGTGGAAAACATAATCGGATTTCAAGGAAGTGAAGCTTACATCCTTAAAATAGTATATTTACTTATGTATTTGAATATGAATAAGCGTTTTGGGTATTCGGAACGAGATTTCGAAATACAAAGTTCCGACACGGATAGATACGGGTTGCAACAAGTGAAAACGGTATTAAATCATATTTAATGGTAGAAAGGGGTAAAACATTAATATAGTCATGTAATGACACATAAATAAGAAATTCTGAAAAGTTATCTTATGGTGTAAACCATAAGGAATAAAAAGGGTAAAATGGTAATTCAGTTACGAGCTGATAAAGAAACACTAAACTTTGAAAAAGGGCACTTTATGGCGTAAACCGTAATGGGTCGAACAGATTAAGAAACGACCTTAAGTAATAGGATCATAAGGCATAAACCTAAATGGATTAAATGGTGAGATGATAAATAAATACCATCTCATAATGAAAAATGGTCATTTAGACCAAACGAGTCAAATGGTGATATTATCACCATTTGACAATAATGACTAATGGTCGCTTGTTGCGTTTTTGTGTTCATATAAAGAATAAAGTATAGCTCGTATTGCTATCATATAGCAAATAATAGAGCAAGCTATCAAAACGAATCAATGCTATGAGCTAAGCCAGGTACGTGTAATGGGTCAAACAAGAGGACTTAAGGTCCATTGAGAGTTAAATGAGTCATGAATGAACAATTGATTTCCTAAGGTAAGGTAAATCTAATAATCTAAATCGTAGACATTACATTCTTAAGAACATAATGATTTTAAATATATTATGTTTAAATGTTCATATTTGGTTAAAACAAGATATTGAAAGTCCTTCGTCGTAAAAGAAGGGTCTAAGTTGACCAAAATGCCCTCAAGTGATGAAATAAGTAAACGACTCTAATAATAGTTTAAAAATGAGTTTTATAATTTAATAGACGTTTTCGGTAGCGTAAGAGCGAAAAGCATAAGCCTTTTTGGTTTAATGCCTTTTAAATGGTCTTTTCCGTAATTATCGAACCAAAGGCAGAAATTGGATAAAATGAATTTACGATAATAAATCCACCACAGATAATGTTGTGGTGGAAAATAGAAAGATATCTTGTGTAGAAATGATAAGATAGATAAGGTTTGGTTCAAATAAGCGTTGGATTTCGCTAAAACAACCAAAAGGGTCAAAATGATAAAATAAATAAAGGTTTAATGGAATAAAGCAATGTATTTCGCTAAGGCAACTATACGGGTAAAAAAATGGAGTCTTAATGCATACCGAAATGGATGCGTAAATGCGTAGTTTGGTTTATATGGGGTTAAAGGGAAAAATTCTAAAATATGAGAATAAGCCGGGAATAGATGTGTAATTCATAAGAAATAAGAACCCGGGTCAAGGATTTTGGGTTAAATATGTAAGAAAACAATTTACGGACATTTAGAAACAAGTTTCAAGTAAAACGGATGGAAACTGAAAAATTACGGAAGCTTTCGTAACTAAAACGTCAAGACGGAAAAATCTTGCGGAAGCCCATCTTAAGCTACGGTGGCCAGCCGTAGCCTACGGTGGGCAACTATTAAATGAAAACAGGAAATAATGTTTTACGGGCAGGTCACCATATGTCATGAGTCGTGATTTAAATGTTCAGGACCTGAAACGGGTCGAACGGACGGTTAATCAAATCTCCAACAAAACTACTGAAGAAGGTACCGTCGCTGACGGTACAACCGGCCGTCGCCGACGCCAAACTATTGTTCCGTCGCATTAAACTACTGTCTACGGCAGTCTTGACCAGACGCTACTATCTACATGGCATCGCCGACGTGGCTATAGGCCGTCGCCGATGCCACCTAAGAAATCAAGTTTTTTTATTTGATTTTTATTCAAGTCGATTATGTTATGTTTTTGGAAATTTGCTATAATACTAATATTTTGTAAATTTCCAGTTTAGGTTAATCACAGGCATTTCTAGATGATGATCAAGCTCGATGAAGAACCGAACACGATCAAAGATCAAGTTTCCGTTTTTGGTTTCAATGTTACGAAACTAATTATTAAGGACATGTCAAAATGTTTAACGTTGATAAAGTTTTAATAAGATCGAAATTTGTAGTGACGTATATTTGCATTTACTCGTTTAAATGCGAAAGTTTTATAGAAATTTCAATATAATAAGATAGGGTCTTACAAGTTGGTAATCAGAGCTCAAGGTTAATGATCAAATGTGTTCGGTTCGAGACTTGATCGCATGATCCGGTAAGTTACTATGATTATTAAGGGTCTAGCATGTTAAAGTGTTGTAGACAACACATAAGGTTATCGTGCAAAGGCACGTTAACCCAATTAAATTGGTAAAAGATTGGTATAGTTAATAAATTATGTGTGTTAACGCGTATCGTAGAAAGCCTTGTATTATAGTACGGGTGCTTATTAATGCCAATGCTACTAATATTTTATAATGGAATTTCAAGTTGAAGGACCCTCGCATCTAAAGATGACGGGTCTAAGGATCTACCGATATGATGAAGAAATGGTTCGAAGTATGACAAGTAGGGCATGCTCACCAAGGAACTAAATCAAATATGGATACGGAATAAAGACGAAAGACAATGAAAGCCCATGAGGGAAAATATCACCCAGGTGCACATTTTAAATTATTGCACGAATTGTAGTATGCGATAGATGAGCAACGAATAACGGTTGCATACAAAATTTAAGAATTGCGAAATCAGAATGGGATACCCTTCTAGAATAATGTTTCCAAGGGAAATTGGATGAGAATTATGTGTTATTCACAATTGTAAATAACAAAAAAAATAAAATAATTCAGAATTTGAAACTTGAATGGGATCAACCATCCAAGTAGAAATTTTCAGTAAAATCCTATTGAGGAAACGTAACGATCACATGGATAAATGTAGTTACATAAAAGTTTTATAAAAAGGAAAAACATTCTATATGTTTTGATATGAAAAAGGTAAAAACTAATAATTGTAAATAACAATTAAACAAGGTTTTACCAAATAAAATCTGAAATATGGACATGAATCGAGGATTTACTTACATGGGGAGTAATGTGGTAGTTATAATAAGGTCACACGTATCATGTGTTGATCGCTTCCTCTGGCCAAGTAAGTAGTAAACACATGATACCATGAACTTGTTATAATAAACACATATACATCCGATGTGGTAAAAACGCGGCGAATGAGAAGAGTTAAAAGATTCTTGGGGTCAAGAAATCTTACAGGCGTACTCGTATAAATGGTTTTCGTGGTAACCATAAAAACAATATACGGCGCACATAGAAATAAATGACCCAAGGAAATTCGTGGAATAAGTCGTTATGAACGAAAGAGCCATGGTTGACAAAAAGGGCATGTAAAACCAAAGTATAAATAATCCGCGGGGTCATAGAAACGGAGGTAGTGCCCACACGGAAAATGATCAAAATCATTGACTATGGTCGTAGTAAAAATAAAAGGGGAAAGAAAGAAATGATGATGATAATCATCATTCATGGTCTGTGAGGCCATCAAGGATGGTCAAATAAGGAATAAAGTTTGACTGTTCATAAGTGATGGATTTTACACGAACAAGTCAAACGGGTCAAAATAATGAATAAAGTTTGATTGTTCATTAGTGATGGATTTCACACGAACAAGTCAAACAGGTCAAATAAGGAATAAAGTTTGGTTGTTCATAAGTGATGGATTTAACACGAACAAGTCAAACGGGTCAAATAAGGAATAAGGTTTGATTGTTCATAAGTGATGAATTTCATACGAACAAGTCAAACGAGTCAAATAAAGTATAATGATTGAATATAAAAGTAAACGCAAATCAGGTAACGGGAGCGTTAAAAACAAAAGAATAATGAGCCCGGTAATGGGGCGTGATTAAATATACTTGTAGACGCAAACCGAACAATGGGAGCACGAAATAGTAATGAACCCATGAAATGGGTCGTGAATGAATATAAATGAAAACACAAAGTGAATAAGGGGAGCATTAAAAGATTAAGATAAAGAACCCGGGTAACGGGTTGTAAAGAAATAAAAGCATAAACTGGATAACGGTAAACGTGAGACAAACCGACACATAAATGACATATGAAATCATAGAGTCGGAAGAATTGTCCGAATGAAAAACGATCTAGTCATAGACAACGATCGCGCAGGTGCACGCGGCTGCCAACAGACAGTGTCTGGTCTGAATAAGTGTTTGGGACAACAAACACAAAATGCTGTGGTTGCCACTAAAGATGGTAGTTGTGACTTGGTGGCGACGAGTGGTCAATGCCATTTGACCTTGCGCCAGGTTTAGACGCAAATGATCATCACCCAATAGAGATGGAACGACTAATGGATCCGACAACTGAATATGATTCATAAATGACTCGCGGAGTCATAGAAAACGAAAATGTTAACAAACCGGATCAAACATGGTCCGAGGGAAATTGATTCAAATAAAATAAATTAGCCTTCATGGTAAAAGAGCCATGATTTGGCGGATAAAGAAAGGACAATGTAAATGAATTTCCTTTCAAATACAAAAGAGGTGCATTGACACCAATATATCTAAAGAACGACACGGGTAAAGGGACGATCTAAAGGATAACCACGACCTCCAGGTTGTAAATAGTGTAATAGTCTACAGGTCAAAATGACCTTGGGATCACGAATCAAGAGCGCAATGATGTATTAAAAGACCTTACCTTAGGAGGCTAAATAAAAGAAAAAGAAGAGGGTGAAAACCTAAAGAAATAGCCTACAAGGCTAAACAAAAAGGGCTTAAGGGTTATTTAGTCCAAACGAGGGAACCGGTTACGATTCCCCGTATAAAATAGAAGAGTAAAAAAAGAATACTTGATTACCAATTGGTTGATATGAGTAATTGGCATGAGTTAAAGAGAAAGGGTAAAACTAAAATTTAGTTTAGTTAGAAACAACGTTTTAACAAATATAAATGAATGAGAGAAATTGGGAAATGATTAATATCAAAAGAAACATGTCTTGACACCAATAGGTGCAAGACGATAAATTTGAAAAGAAAATTTTCGAAAAATAAAAGGTTGATATAAACTTAAACGTGACGGGATGTAACCTCGAACAAGAAAGTAACGTCGTATAAGATTACTTTGTAACACAAACTATAGGATTGGGGTCATGAATAAATCGTAAAAGCCTTACGAAAGCAATATGAATGTACCTAAACTATGAGGTATTAACTAGCCAGAGACTGATAAATCTAAACGACAAGATCGGTCAAGATCAAAATTAAATTTAAAATTTGTTGAATGCGCTTATCAGTATAAGATTTGCGTGGAATAAGCATGTTGACAAATACATATGGCCAAGTGGGCAAATGGCGACTTGATCGAGTAAAGAAAAGGGATACAAGTTGAAAGTAAAGGCACATGGGGCCCTACACATGAAAGGCGCATGCACCTTGGATATACAACTTTATTTTTTGGTTACACTAGACAAGTTTTGTGGTAATGAGACGATTATAAATGTAAAAGTTTTGTATTGTAAAATATATGGAATACTAGTAACGTACCGAACATAATCGATAATGACCGAAAAACATCGGTATCGGTCTCAGTATTACAAGAAGCAGTATCGGTATTTGTTTTTTTTTCAGTTTTGAATAATGTAAAACACGTGTCAAAACTCCGGATATTCGAATTTACACACCCTAATAATTTTTAACCAATTTAATTACTTTTTCCTTCTTAGTAATTAATCATTCCTTGGATATAGGCCTAAATAATTTAAAATCTCCCTTAAATTTTTAATGCTAAAATGTTAAGGCTAATCCATTGCGGCTACCAATAGAGTTGGGTCTATTGGCAAAGTCAAAGTTTTGCAAAACTACTTTTTCTTGTTTTTTTATTTTTTATTATTTTTGCAATACGGATTTCTTTAATCATGTCGTCTAGGCAATTTGAACCAAAGACATTCAAACCTAGGTGTTCGTTGCCAAGTTACTTTTCAACTATATTAGTGCTGACATATCTCTACGTCTCATGGACATAATTGGCTTACCCCTTAGATCGATTCATACAAAAACCAGCGTTAGATGGTGCATAGGGTGACTATGTAGACGCATAATCGTCATAAGAAACTACGTACAAGAATTTTGAAAAAAAAAATGTTTGAAAGAGTGCCTTAAAAATTTCTTAGATGAAGTTGAAAAGCAAGAAAACTGTCTAAAACCCAATGTTGAGATGTGATTCACACAAAAACCAGCGTTAGATGATGCATAGGGTGACTATGTAGACGCATGATCGTCATAAGAAACTACGTACAAGAATTTCGAAAAAAAAAGTTTAAAAGAGTGTCTTAAAAATTCCTTAGTAGAAGTTGAAAAGCAAGAAAACAGTCTGAAATCCAATGTTGAGATGTGATTCATACAAAAACCAGTGTTAGATGATGCATAGGGTGACTATGTAGACGCATGATTGTCATAAGAAACTACGCACAAGAATTTCGAAAAAAAAAATGTTTAAAAGAGTGCCTTAAAATTTCCTTAGATGAAGTTGAAAAGCAAGAAAACAGTCTAAAACCCAATGTTGGAATGTTATCTAATATGTAGTTATAAAGTACCACACTGCTCATATTAGTTTTATTTTTCATAGACTAATTTTTTCTGGAAGATTAATTTGAAAATAAATTTTTTCATGTACAGATTCGAGTTATTTAGTAAATGGTTATTTGGATACAGTTCTAGATTGTATACCTGCCATGAATGGTATACGTCTAAAAGATATCCCTCCTTGGATTAGATATACCTACCCAGGGGATGAATACATGGTTTATTTTTTTTTGTTTACAAGTAGAGAGAGCAAAATCAGCTTCCGCCATCTTTTCTAATACTTTTGATGAACTCGATTGCGATATTTTAAACGCGATATCTTCAAAGTTTGCACCTTGCTATGGAATTGGCCCTTTACATCTACTCGAGAACACGATTGTAGAAACGTTGTAGCATCCTTCAAATCAAACCTCTGGAAAGAAGAGTCTGAATGTGTAAAATGGTTGGACACAAAAGAATCCTCTTCGGTTGTTTATGTGAATTTTGGTAGCATCACGGTAATGACATCTCAACAGCTAGTTGAGTTTGGATGGGGACTCGCAAAAAGTAATTATTCATTCTTGTGGATCATACGTCCTGACCTCGTGATTGATGAGGCTGCTGTTCTTCCACCTGAACTCTTGGCGGAGATTAGCGGTAGAGGGTTCTTGGCAGGTTGGTGCCCCCAACAACATATTCTTAACCACCCGTCAATAGGAGGGTTTTTAACGCATAGTGGATGGAACTCGACAATTGAAAGCATTTCAAGTGGAGTGCCAATGATTTGTTGGCCGTTTTTTGGTGACCAACAACCAAATTGCTGGATGGGTTGCAACAAGTGGGGTATCTCCATGGAGATTGACAACAATGTAAAGGGTAATGAGGTTCAAAAGCTAGTGATTGAGTTGATGAAAGGGGAAAAAGGAAATTTGATGAGGAAGAAGAGCGCTGAACTGAAGAAGAAGGCTGAGGAAGCATGTGCTTTTCCTTCTGGTTCATCAATAGCGAATTTGGAGAAGATAGTTCATCTCATGCAAACTTCTTCTAAATGACCCATATCTCTTTAAAAGAAAATAAATGCATGTGTTTTTTATTGAAATCTAATTTACTTTCTATAAATGTATTGTACTACATTTGTGCTCCATAATAATATATGATACAACTCTTGAATCAATTCTTAAGTTCTCATTAAGGTCATGGAGTATACTTTCACGCCACTTAACTACACATAGGCGCCATATCACCGATTTGACCCTCTTTCACTTCACCTCACACCAAGGAAATAGTTTAACCTCCGTTAACACCCCTTTAATTAATTAAAATACACACACACACACATATATATATATAGCATGTTGTGTGTGTGTAAATTTTGCAATGCTTGATTTCCTCCCTCTCTCTCCTAGTTAACTTCTTAGCATGTTTAAGGCCTCTTAACACCATTTTGGAGCGATATGACAGGTGTTAACGGATGCAACCTAAGATTAACACCTATAGGTGTTAGAGTATATCAGGCGACCTAAGAGTAAGTAGAACATGACTTAATTAGATGCAACTAAACATTACAAAACTCGACTTAATCCATGGTATTTACTTCGACCCACTCAATTGCATGCCCCGTTTAAAAGAATGGTCGCGGCTTGCTTTGTATAAAGTTACTAAATTTAAAAAAATGATGTCTTCTTTTAGTATATTCTCATGTACAAAGTGATGTAGTTTATCAGATCTAAAAGATCAACACACCTAGTTGAATAATTTTTTTTGTTAAAAATATTTCATAGCTATTGACAAACGCCCATCAAAACGTGCACAAACGTTGTTTTGTGATTATACTATATATGACGGTTTCAACATTCGCCTAAACCGTAGTTGGTACTAATTTTTGTGACTAAAATAGCAACCGAAATTTCCTTCTCAAAATTAGCGACTGGTTCTATTTTAACTGATTATACGACCTAACCCTTTTGCAACGTACCCTTTTTACAATCGATTTTGTGATTAAATCTTTTTGCATGCAAAACAATTAAGCGACCAATTTTACAACTAAGCTATTAGCGTCTGGTTTTGCGCGTTTGGTTTTTATGACAATTTTTTTCCTTTTTAGAAAAAAATCATTTTTTTTCCTATTTACAAATATGTTGAGATTTGTATAAATATAAATCTGAATATAGCATGTTACATATATGAACCCAAAACAAGAGGCAAAAATCTGTAAAAGAACTAGCTATGTATTTTCAATAGAATTTTATGATTTATTGAAGATTTTTATACAAATATATTGTTACGATCGATTTGAGATGGTCAATCTCCAGATTGATACCCATAGAATGGGTTAGGCTCTAAGAAAAAAAGATAAAGAACAAGACTAAATTTTGCTATTTACGATGCAACCCGAGTTTTATATTACAGCGCATTTACTCCAGAGAGTTGGCTTTTACAATAGGGTCGACTCTTGTGGAGGGTGCAACTCCTGTCAAGTGGCAGGGGGCTGTAAATTTTCTCGGGGATAGCCAAGCCACATTCGACCAAGGCGTGGTCCCGGTTTAGACAACATAGTCCTTGGTAATGAGTGGGGTGACGGGCCTGCGATTAGCAGGTGTGAATTAACCGTCTATTGTGAAGTTCACCTATAAAAAAAATGATGAAAAACCTAAGATTCCTCCGTTTTAGGAGATCATGCAACATGGGTAAAACATGCAAAAGTGGAAACATGGAAACATAAAGAAATGTAAACGTAAGAATTGGAAACATGGTCCTAATTAATATGCATGATTTGTATTGAACGTGGTTTCATTGCGGATCGGGTCGTATCACATACCTTAACACTTAAGAACAAACATGTGAAAGTACACTTGTATAAACACGGTTTTATGGATAATACAATATGACAGGTCCATGATGAGAAAATACACTTTATGACCAATAATCCGTTTCAAGCCTCTAATTCGAAAGAAGGTAATGTTGACGACTACACTCAAATGGTTCAGACATATCATTTGTTTGATTAACGGCTGTTAAACACTCTTTTGTAACTTTCTATTGTGTGGACGTTCTTAGCATTTATACGTTCTTCGCTGATGTTCGTTTCACATATTGTGTGTGACCTTATTAGTTATTACGGCGTAAATGTGTAATCTTTTTATTGTCGTCTTATAATATACCCGTGCAGGTGTTATTGTCCCGTCGTATACTCATGTAATCATACTTCACGATGAGAGGTGTGTGCTAGAGTGTTGTTATTCTCTAGATTGTCTCTTAGCTCTTATTTAGTCAAACCGTGGTGAAGCGGATTTTGAAACTTATTTTAATATTATGTCTCTTCTTATATATACTGTGTTCAAATACGAGCAATGTCTAATATAATCTCTTTTGCATATGTATGGAGCTCCCGTCGTAACGTGCGGGTTCCTGCTAGACGGTGGTTCGGCTTTGGTCTGCTATGACCTCCAGTAGATCAACGGCGCCTAGGGCCGATGAACAACGAGAGAGAACCACAACTACAAAATATGTCGATTCAAGCGAAGGATGCCGCCTTCCGGCCAAATCTGATCAGTTATGGCTGCTAGGTACGATCCGATGATTCTGAGCTCCACTTCTTTTCAATTGCATGTCCCATTCCAGGCTATTAATGTCTTTATAGATAGACTTTATTGATGCTATTAGCTTGAAAAGTTTAAGAAAAATAAAACAAGAACAAAAAGAAACTTTATAATATTATAGGCATAAAAAAGACTGAAACAAGTACTTTACGATATATCATGACTCATATAAGAATTGATAAACTAAATATAACAAATACATGACTTTGTATAATACATTATAAAACATTTTAGATTAACAACATGTTAATTTCACAAAATTTTAAGATTTTCAAAAATAAGTATAAGTGCTTTATGCACTAGTTTCTAATTTTGTCCCTATTTAATAGAATTTCAATATAAATAATGCATTATTTAATAAACATGACATTATTTAATTCACTACATTAATTATTATTTTTTTTCAAAAACTTCAAATTAAGATTTAAATTTACATTTACTATTTATTGTTTATAGCTAAATAACTAGTATATTATCTTAATAACACATTAATAAAACATTTTAGATGGACAACATAATAATTTAAAAAAAATATTAGGATGCATATAACAACTTTCAAACATAGAGTACAAGTGCTCTATGCGATAGCTGCTAATTTGTTCATATTCAGTAATTTTCTTATAATTAATACATTATTTAATGCACGTAACATTATTTAATTCGTTGCCTTAATTTTTATCTTTTTTATAATACTTTATATTAATTGAGCCGGTGGTCTCATTGAATATGACACCTTAGAATTTTAATCGAATTATATGGAAACACGAGTCCAATAACTCTCAAATATTCTCGATAAGTTGGACGATAGGGACTAATTTCATAAAAATTGGAAGGATGAAAGTTGAGGGGTCAAAGATAGACAAATGTCAAAATTATGGTTTCTGACGGTCCTATACGGACCGTAAGGCATATGCCTTATGGTCCGTAAGGCATTTGAATTATGTGGGCGCCAGATGCCCTTACGGACCGCAAGGCCTCACCTCTTGCGGTTCGAAAGAGGGTAGCTTGCAGTTTGTGCAGCTGCCAGCTGCTGCCTTGCGGTCCGAAAGAGGGTCGCTTGCAGTTTGTGCAGCTGCCAGCTGCTTCTCATGTCATAATCTCACGATTTTGCCACCATTTCTCCTGTTTTGGACATTTGTGACACTAATCACTTTCATAACACCTTAGAGGACACATGTCTTGATTTAGGGGCTTGAATTCAACTATAAATAACATGTTCATGCCTCATTCAAGACTTGCACTTTCAAATATTCTTTCTCTCATCCTTGGAGTTTTTTTGCTCATAAGAAGCCTCCAACCTGAAGTCTAAGCTTTCCTTGAACACTTGTAAGTGTTCTTCCTAGTTCCTTTTTCAATTCATTGGCTAGTTATTAGCCAATGTCAAGCCAATTGATTTTTTTTTTGACTTTCGGTTATGACCATTTTGGTCAAGCCAAAGTTCGAATCGAACTTGGCTACGTGGTCGTAATAATGAAGGTGTTAATCTTGTGATGGCACACTCTGAAGATCAGGTTAAGGTAGTGAAATGACAGGTTAAAGTTTTATTAAATAAAAATAAAAAATGCATATTTCATTAATTACATTAAATGAACTTCTAACTACCGAAACCTTAATTTTTGATATTATAACAATTTATATAATTAGGACATGTTAGATTATGTCCAACTCATCATTTCCTGAATCTTCTTTGACTTTCGATTTTGACCCGTTTGAGCAAGTTTAGATACTGAATTAAGGTTGTTATATCATCATATCATTATAGGAATAACCTTAGAGGTTATACCTTCTAACCGTATCATTTATTTATTGCAAAGTCCACATAATATGCCGAATAAATGCCCAAAATGCCCTTATGGCACAAAATACGGTTTTAAAACATAATGAACTTGTAATCTCATTATGAAACTGATGTTGTAATATATTAAAGTATGTTTTGGGATTATGGACTTGTCATAGACCTATTCGACCACCCGGTGCCGCATATGCGCGGATGGCTAGTTTAATAAGCATAATTTATATAGACTAGCCGAATCGGGTTAAAACCTTTCCAACTCAGTTCTAATCAAAATGTACGGTTGTTTGACTCATATTATACGAGTCCTTGTACTCGGAATGGTATAAACCACATTCTACCGGTGTCTGCTTAATCTAGCGAACGTATGGAATTGTTAAAGTTAACTGGTTAAAGTCAAATGACTTGTATAAGACCTGTTAACATTCTAATGAATCATAGTTCCATTCATTCCAGACTATGAGCCTTTAGTAAATTGTGCCTGTTTAAATTATTTTGATTAACGATCATGTTTAGTGCCTTTGATTTGTAAAGACTAGCACATGTAAATACTCGTAACCTATTTTCCTTATACCGGTTTGGGATATGGCACTAGCCACTTGGTCGCGTATTAAGTCATGGGTGAATGATGCTTAAAATTTAAATAACCATTTTTAATCCGGTTTGCTTGATAACTTAAACATTAGGGGTTAATACGACCGTGTCCTGGATATCCTCTTCTTACTTAATTACAAGTGGCCACGACTTTAGCGTGGGGTGTAGGCATACACCTGACAGACGCTAATGCCATTATATACATATAATATTGAAAATGTGGTGTGTCGGTTAATCATGTATTGGTTTTCATATCCGGTCCCCATATGTATTGACAAGCATTTAAAACTGGTAACAAGAAACATTATCTTATCCCAAGTTATTTTTAAAATGATATACCAAATTGTATCAGACACTTTTGAAAGGATTTTAAAAAAAAGTCGGTTAATTGTATTTACCAGTGAAAACTGACGTATTTTCAAAAGACTAAGCGTAGGTTATATACCAAATATGGATAGGCTGGAGCAGCTCGGTCTAGGCGATTTGGAATTTGTGACTCAACGAAAGACCTATTAGTCTCAAGTCTCATTTTATTATATTTGGTTCGTCTGTGGATCTTTTTAGTACGAATCCGTATGTATATTTATCTTTGAACTTTCAGACCATTATTTGTACTTTGTAATAATTAATTTTAAATCTCATTTTCCATTGTGCTTTGTGATTATGATATCAATCGTCTCGCAAAAACTCCAAGTTCAGGCCCTCCGGAAAATTAGGGTGTGACAGATTGATATCAAAGCCAACGTTTGAGCGAACTAGACACTAGTCTTTTGTGTCTGAGTCAATTAGAAAAACATGCAAGTTCCCCTTTTTTTTAAATGTTCGTAACCTTTTATATAAGTCAATTAAAAATATTATACAAAAAGATAATCGAGCTTAGTAATGCTTTACTTTTAAAAGAAAAATCAAACACCCATATGTGTAAAACACCATGTGTAACCCTTCATTATATAAAAAGACCATATGTAACCCTTACAACCCTTTATTTCCCCCTCTTTGACGTAGCGCGCTTATCACCATATGATACCAAAATCGATGAACGGGATTGCTTCTGATTTTAATAATAATAATAAACTATTATAATAAATTAAAGAAATGAAACACTATAAATATAAGATTTATTGTTTATCATACTATAATTCAAAATAAAATATAGAAAATTGTTAATTTTTATATAACCTACATAAATGTGGATTTTAGGTAGGTTAAATTATATATATATATATATAATATATATATATATATATATTATATATGGTATTGAGTTATTTGACTATTATCATGAAACATGTGTTTTCTCATGGTCCTTTCCTTTCTATTGATATATATATATGGATGTTCTATTTTGTCCAATAGGATAAATTAAGTATAGGGGCACCCTTCGGGATATATATATATATATATATGGTATTGAGTTATTTGACTATTATCATGAACATGTGTTTTCTCATGGTCCTTTCCTTTCTATTGATATATATATGTGGATGTTCTATTTGTCCAATAGGATAAATTAAGTATAGGGGCACCCTTCGGGATGACAATCTGGTTCACCGGGTTAGGAAACACACCATTACAATCAATTTTAGATGGGATTCAAGATGGAAATTGAGATAGTGAACCCAAGCTTAATACCGAAGTAGAAGGATGGAAAAGCGTTGGAAATTGAATCGGGTTTATGGAAACAACGCCGCAATATCTGGTTAAGTTTTGGCACGTGGTTGAAAATGAGTTGTTGCTTGATGGTTGTTTATTAATATTCATTGGGTAGAGTTAAGGGTTCTGTTATGGCTTCATTAGTTTTCACTGTGTTGTTGAAAAGTGACAACCACGTCACCAGTGGGATCTTAGTCGCTTTTTTCACATGAGTGTCTAACGGGTTTCGCTATCCACTACCCATAAGATATTGTTTCAATTAAATTAACTAAAAATAGTTAGAAAAAAGGAAGGGCTCTCGTTGGTTAGTTATCTTGGGGCTCAGCATAGCCTTCTTCTCACGCCTGTTAAGACCTTAACCCCCCCCCCCCCACGACGTTGCTTTCAAGCCATCGTGGAGTGGTGTTCAACGCCCCTCTCACACCCCGGGGCTACCACCTCACACCGGCATGAGACTAGGGACGGGTTGGTACCGGTACCAAAAATATCGATACTGAAAATACAGATCTCGAAAAGCGCTAAAAATGTTAACGGTACTGTACAATATTTAAATGCAAACATCAATAAAATACCATACCGATTCCAAAAATGTCAAAAATTAGTACCAAATTGACACCGAAATAATTTAATACCGATATCGGTATTTTCCAGAAAAGGTACTTAAATGCTTATTCCTAACACGTGGTTTAAAGGCCCTCTCCATCTTTACAAACGTCCATTATACACCTCGCGTTAGAAAAAAGATAAAAAGATGAAACGAATCTAATTAATTCGACGATGAAATGAGCACTCTTTTCCTTTGAAATTATTACATGTTGTTGACAGGTTTTGAAAAACTCAACACTACCCAATAAGTCGGTGGATGTCAGCTAGGTGATCCTAGGAACTTATTTCAGTTATTTGGGTAACTTTTAAATCTGTTTTAGAAAGTCCAATATATATATCCAAGTTTTTTATATTCCATTATTCTATTATATATACAGGAATATCAATATAAATTTAATTTTAGGTAAACTATTCTATCATGACAATTTAATTTAACATGATAATATAATAATATAATTTCATTTTCAATATGGATATTAAAATTAAATAATATAACGAGACAAATGAACCACTTCTTAATTAAAACCGTAAATTTACAATACAAAAAAATACGTAGGCCCTCAGAGCAACATGAATTATTTGAGTGTTGAATGTTAGCTGTCAATATGGAAATTAAAATTAAGCAAGATAACGTGACAAATGAACCACATCTTAATTAAAACCGAAAATTTACAATATAAATAAATAGGTAGAAAATCAAAGCATTATGAATTATATGAGTGATGAACTTTAGTTGAATATTTTGGAGGCCATTATTAGTATACGACTATTCGTTGTGGGCTTGTGGTTGTCATCACTATTTCGTGTCCGGTAAATTTTACAATTACTTTATTAAACATATGGCAATTTTATTTTTTGTATTAATTTTTTTTCATCTGTGATGACAGTTGGATATAGTAACTTATGATACAATTCGAAATTCGAAATACGATAAGAATAATTTATCTTAGATTGTCAATCTAACATGTAATTAAATCGGGTGTGTTTGGGTTAATTAACTTGCTTAATTAAAAAAAAATCGTTTTTGAGTTTTACAAAAACTACACGAGTCGGTCATTTAAAATTAAATTAAAAAAAAACCCATTATAATAAAGTAGGGAGTAAATCAGTAGTTGTGTCTGGGTTTAGTTTAATATATTAATGTGTATTCTTATCAATAATTAGTAGTTATGTCCAGATTTAATTTAATATATTATTGGATGTTCTTATCGATAACTAGTTGTGTCTGGATTTAATTTTATATATTTAAGCAGAATACATTAACGGTCGTATTCATCTTATTTTTATATTATGAGAAGAGGGGTTCAATGGTGTGTTAGGTGAGTGTTTTGATAAGAGAAGGTATGGTTGGTGGTAAGGGTGTAATTATTAAAATGTTGACATTTAAATTGATACTAGTTTTCCCACTAAGTCGTAAACAAAAGAACAAAACACAAAACTTACAAGATGTCAAGAATTGAATAACGTAACTTCATACATTGCCTTATTGCCTTAGAAACCACAACCCATCAAGAACAAATAAGAGGCATTTAAGGGCTCAAGTAAACCATGAGTCAGTCATCGTGCCCGTGACCTTCAAATTTAATTAAAATCTACCAAGGGATTACAAATTGGCTACGACTGACTTGACAACAATTAACGGGGATTCGACAATTTTTGAACTGAATATACAATGTTGGATAATGGTAATCGTATCGGCTTTCTTGTGTGGGTTGGGTAGTAGGATTAAAATGGTTCATTTTTTACTTTCAAAGGCTTAGATCCCATTTTTGCATGTCGACTAAGGCTTAGCCAGCGAAATCACGAGCTAAATTTGAGTTTTTGGAGGTTTAGCCTGCGCTTTTTAGAGCAGCTAAAAGTCACTGACTATTTTAATAACAATTTGATCAACTCGTTTATATTAATAATTTCACTAATTAAAAACTTAATCAAGCTAGCTAATTGTAAAAAAGCTTTTAAACTTTTTGATAAACATAAATATCATAGCAATTTAATTATTATAGAGTAACAAATTATTTTTATTTAACGATATAACTACAATGTATATTTTTTTAAAATTCTACTATTTTAGGATCCGAGTCTATAATACTTGTGGTTTTTAAGCAAATTTAGAACATACAATTTATAAATTGAAAGATAAATAACGCAAACACACAAGCAAGAAGATATATCAATAAATGTTTTCCAATAAAATCAAATGATTATAAATTACATTATGACGATTATACGATCTATCCATCAGCCTAATCACACACAAATCTGTTCGTACAAAAGATAATGTGTTAAGTGATAAACAGATCTCTAACAGGTGAGATCTATTTATACTAAGTACAAAATGTATGTTTGTAATTAGCTGACATCACCTGATAATAACACCTAACATTCCTAATATGAAAGATTCCACAGATGTTAGCTAAGCGGAGATCTAACATCTAATATAAGACACTAAAACTCTGCAAGGGATTTGACAAAGATTACAAATTGGCTATGACTGAATTGACAACAATTAAGAGGGATTTGACAAACATTGGACTCTGAATATACGATACTAGATAATGATAATCATATCGACTTTGTTGTGTGTGTTGGGTGGTTTGATCAAAATGGTTCAATTTAACTTTGGGAGGCTTAGATCCCGGTCATAGATGTCGACTAAGGCTTAGCAAGCAACATCACATGCTAATTAAGTTTGAGTTATTGGAGGCTTAGCCTACGCTTTTTGGGCCGGTTGAAACTTAATAACTATTTGATAAAAACTTGATCTAACTCATCTTTTCTGGTAAATTTTCTTAATAAAAAGCTTAATCAAGCAAGCTAACTTTCAAAAGCTTTTAAAAAGGTATAAAATAATATAAGTTCTTGATAAAAAGTTTATCAATCATAAATATTATAGAGATTTAATTATTATAGAGTAATATATTATTTTTATTTAATGATATAACTGTAATGTAATTTCTTTAAAATTACGTTTATAAACTGATATAGAAATAAAAAATTTAGAATGTGAATTAGTTGGGGTGAGGATGACAATAGTTCATTACCCCATACGTTAGATTGATGATGAGGAGGGCCATTGAGATAAAGCCTTCGTCTCTTTCTGTTAGTATTACAAAGATAACTTCTAACTAAAACATCAAATTTAAGTAACGAGAGTTACTCTTAAGAGTAGGTGATTTTATTTAGATTATCTATTGGAAAAAAAAAACAATACAAAAAGGCTTAAACTTCAAACAAACGTAATATGTGTAAGGACTGGAGTTACAGACTCATAATCAATGGACAAACAGGCCTCAATGAACAAGATCATCTAGCAAACAACCATACACTACACGGTTAGCACAATTGTGAGACCCTAAATTTGACAATCTTTGATACTTTTCCATTTTAGCTTTTAAAACACAGAAATCATTCTAACCAGCTATCTATGGTTTTAATTTCAAGATTTCTTAATGCATTTGAACCTGTCAATTTTAGAACTTTTCTATAAAATGATACCTATTGTACTGATTTATTTTATTCAGTTTTTTAATCAAAGTTTATTTGGTGTTTTTTATTGGTTTCGCCATGATAAAAAATAAAATAAAAGCAAGTTAATCAACAATCTATGTTTACTTTAATGTTGATGTTTTGATTTTCTATTACTAGCATGCATAAGTTTGACCATAAGTTACTTTAGCAATGATAAAAGTTTCACCCGCAAGTTTACTATAAAACAATATATATATATATGGTGAGGTTCTAGAGTCAACACTAGTGTATTTGTAAACTTGTGAACTGAGTGAATAAATCTTGACCACTGATTTAAATTATCAAATCCTTGCGATTGATTTACACTTGTATATACACTTGTGTATTGATAATCAAGTGCTAGGATTAGTTCACTAGTGTTCACAATAAGGGGGTTGTTCACTAATGAACCTAACCCTATATATATATAATCAAATATAAGTCTATAAATAACCGACTGCTACATGTTTTTGTCTCCATTGTATATTTTTGTTTTAAGTGAGTTAGAGAGAATTCATGGGTTTGAAACAAGACAAGAAGCTACATGCATTGTGCATGCCACTCCAGGTGCAAGGGCACATTAACCCAATGTTAAAACTGTAACATCCGTCAAAAACGGATTTTACCAAACCCGCTCCGTTTATTAACCGAACAGTCAGTTAAAATTTTCGTTGCAAATTAAATGCCTAAAATAATTTTAAACGATACATAATCAATTATTATATGGGAATATATAATTAGTTTTTGAAAAACTGTTAAAAATATGAAAATAAAAATGTTTTGTTCCTGCCGGGTTTCGAACCCGGGTCAGTCACCGAGTCAGCCGGTTCAGCAACTTAACACACGCGCACTAAACCACTGCGCCACTGATGTTCCTTGTTAAATGTTAGGATCATTTAATTCATATCATGACTTTCCGAATTCAAAACCGGCGCCCAAAAGTTCAGTCGTCGGAAATCCCGGTAATCTCGCGAAACTTAACAATTCTTTCCGTTATAACGTAAACTTTAACTACACATCGGTTATAACCGACGTCTGTGTCCGCGACACAAACCATAACCGCCGGAGAAATTCAAACCAACGAATCAAGTCGGAAATCGGACCAAATACATCGACGACTTGCCCTATAAATACCCCCTCGAACCTCTACAAACCTTTTCGCTCAAAACCGCACCCTTTCTCGGCGAAAACTCACTCGCCGGAAATCACCTGCAAATCGCTGGAAAACCGGGTTCTTCATTTCTGAGCCTTACTGAACCCTCTGAACTTATACCGAAGTCACCCACATACTTTGTAAGCTTTCCGAAGACTCTCTGCTGCAAGACACTCGTCGCCGAAAGGGATTGCTGTCGCCGGAGTTCTGCCGGAAAACAGAGGAAGCTAGTCGGTATACCTCACGCCTAATTTCTTCATTCTTTTTACTTAATCTCATCTGTAATTAACTAAAAAACGCTTAAGAAACTGATTTAATCATTGAACCAGTCAGTCATCATTCTGGATAAAACTCAACGACGAAGACGAAGTTACAGAACATATAAGTATAATTTAAATCAAGAAATAACTCGGGTTAGACACACAGTCCAGCGGTGGACTGTGTGCACAATAAACACACTAAGGTCTCGAGTTCGAATCTTGTTCCACACACGCTGCCTTAATAAAAACGTTTTTTTGTTGTTAACCGAACCGGAGTCACACTGTTATATGTTAAGTATATTAATCACCGGAATAATAACCAAGTTAGACACACAGTCCAGCGGTGGACTGTGTGTATGTTTAAATCGCACGTCATGAGTTCGAGTCCGGTCTACTGCACCGACTCGGACAATTATCTAACTTTTTAAAATAAGACAGAAATGAAAATACTTAATTTGTATTTAAGTATAATAAAAATCAGATTAGTTAACAAGTTGAACACACAGTCCAGCGGTGGACTGTGTGTTACGCAACCCACAGGTCCCGGGTTCGAGACCTGGTGTGACAAAAACTTGCCAAAATCCTACATTCCAAAGGCTTTCTTATCACCTTTGTCAACACCGAGTTTAACCACCAACGCCTTGTGAGATCTCAGGGCCCTCAAGCCGTACGTGGCCTCCCTTCCTTCCGGTTCGAGACCATCCCTGACGGTCTTGCATCGCCAGAAAACCTTGACGCCACCCAAGACATCTCATCTCTATCACGGGCCATTGAAGAAAATTTGTTGGATCCGCTTAAGACTCTAGTCACCAAAATTAATACTTCTAGTTCCCCGGTGACATGTATAGTGGCTGACGTGCTTATGGGCTTCACTCTCGATGCCGCTTCTGAATTGGGTATTCCGGAGTTTGTGTTTTGGACCAGTGGAGCAGGTTCATTATTATGTATCGATCAATACACCAATCTTTTGGAGAAGGGATTGATGCCCCTTAAAGGTAATGAATTATTTTGTATTTTTGTGCGTATATTATTAAATAGAACCCAATCTCAAAGATCTTAGGTTTGGTCAGAAGTACACAATAAGGTTTTATCTTATTAGTTATTTTAGGGTTTAGTCAAAAGAAAACACTAGCAACTTAAAATCTGGGGACAACCACTAGGCCACTACAAACCAATTATTGTAATATATATATATATATATATATATATATATATATATATATATATATATATATATGAGGAAGGTTCATTAGAGAAAAAAGTTTATGTGAGAAGAAAAAGAAGAAAAGGAATAATGGTAAAACATTAAATAGTTTATAACTTCTTTTATTAATTAGGTTATTTCACATTAATAAAGTAAAAACATTTTATCCTACACATTTCAAAATTTATCTTATATATGTCTAACATTTACCGGAATTTACTCTACACACATGTAAATTTACCCTACACATTTCAAAATTTATCCTACATATACAAAATTTATCTTACACATGTCGAAAATTGTCCTACACCATAAATTATTTTATCTTGAAAGAGTATATGAAAAAATGAGTTACAAGTTTAATTAATTAGTTAATTAATGACAATTATAGATTTACCTATATTTCTTTTTTCATAATATTAAATACACACATTAAATGAAGTAAATGGAGAATTTCTATTGGTTTAAAGGTTATTCTTTTTATTCTTACAAAATTTTTCTTCTCATTTGAACTCTCCACTATATATATAATATATATATATATATATATATATATATTAGGGAAGAATATAATGAAAACCCGCTTAATTTGAGAAAACTCATAAAATCTTTGTAAAATCCCCATGTAACATTTTTATTTTTTTCTAAAAAAATAGAATATATAACATACATATATTTGAACATTTTTATAAAAGAAACACAAAAAAAATGCCGAGTAATTTATTTTTTTAAAAATATTAAAAATCTCATGTTACATAATATATATGTACAAAAAAATATAAAATACAAATTATGAACATTTAGAAAAAACAAGTAGGCGCTTTTTACATTTTAAAAAAAAAATGTTCAAGTACATTAATGTTACATTCTCTTTTTTAATTTAGAAAAAAAATAAAAATGTTACATAGGGTTTTCTTGAGTTTTCTCAACTCAAGTGTGTTTTCGTTTTATCTTTCACCATATATATATATATATATATATATTTATATAGGGGAGGTTCATTTGAGAATAGAAATAAATTGAGAAGAAAAAGAACAAATAGTATAATTATAAAACATTAAATAGGTTTTTTCTTTTATCTCATTTATTATTATATTTGACTAACTAATTAGTCATAAATACTATTATGCTCCACACTAAAATTTTTGTCTACACACATTAAAATTTTTCTTACACATATTGAAATCCATCCTATACAGCTCGTAATTTTTCCTACATTTTAAATTATTTTTTTCTTCTTTAAAAAATGTATCTTTTGAAAATAAGTTATAAATTTAATTTAGTCAGCTATTAAAAACAAAAACTACCAATTAATGATATATCTAAATTTACCAATATAACCTTACATTAATATTAAATACAAAATTTAAATTAAGTAAAATGAAGGATTCTTATTGGTTGAAATTCCTCCTTTTTTATTCTTAAAAAAAAATTCTCATTTGAACTCTCCAATATATATATATTGGGGAATTATAGAAAGAAAACTCATTTAAGTTAAGAAAACTCAAGAAAACCTTCTGTAAGGATTTATTTTCTAAAAAATTAGGGAGTGTAAGTTACATATTATCAAACGTTTTGTAACAAAAAAAAACGAACAACGCCAAGGGGATTTTTATATAAAATAAAAGCTGAATTTTATAAAAATTTTTATATTAAATGTAGTTATAAAGTACCACACTTCTCATATTTGTTTTGTTTTTCATAGACTATTTTTTTGGAAGATTAACTTGAAATCATTTTCTTTCATGTACAGATCCGAGTTATTTAGTAAATGGTTATTTAGATACAGTTCTAGATTGTATACTGCCATGAATGGTATACGTCTAAAAGATTTCCCTCCTTGGATTAGATATACCTACCCAGGGGATGAATACATGGTTCATTTTTTTTGTTTACAAATAGAGAGAGCCAAATCAGCTTCTGTCATAATTTTTAATACTTTTGATGAACTCGATTGCGATATTTTAAACGCAATATCTTCTAAGTTTGCACCTTGCTATGGAATTGGTCCTTTACATCTACTCGAGAACACGATTGTAGACAACGCTGTAGCATCCTTCAAATCAAACCTCTGGAAAGAAGAGTCTGAATGTGTAAAATGGTTGGACACGAAAGAATCCTCTTCGGTTGTTTATGTGAATTTTGGTAGCATGACAGTAATGACATCTCAACAGCTAGTTGAGTTTGGATGGGGACTCGCAAAAAGTAATTATTCATTCTTGTGGATCATACGTCCTGACCTCGTGATAGATGAGGCTGCTGTTCTTCCACCTGAGCTGTTGGCGGAGATTAGCGGTAGAGGGTTCTTGGCCGGTTGGTGCCCCAAACAACATATTCTTAACCACCCGTCAATAGGACGGTTTTTAACGCATAGTGGATGGAACTCAACAATTGAAAGCATTTCTAGTGGAGTGCCGATGATTTGTTGGCCATTTTCTGATGACCAACAACCAAATTGTTGGATGGGTTGCAACAAGTGGGGTATCTCCATGGAGATTGACAACAATGTAAAGAGTGATGAGGTTAAAAAGCTAGTGATTGAGTTGATGAAGGGGAAAAAGGAAATTTGATGAGGAAGAAGACCCGCTGAACTGAAGAAGAAGGCTGAGGAAGATTGTGCTTTTCCTTCTGGTTCATCAGCAGTAGTGAATTTGGAGAAGATAGTTCATCTCATACAAACTTCTTCTAAATGACCCCTATCTCTTTAAAAGAAAATAAATGCACGTGTGTGTTTTTTTATTGAAATCCAATTTACTTTCTATAAATGTATTGTACTTTATTTGTGCTCCATATGATACAACTCTTGAATCAATTCAGAAGTTCTCTTAAAAGAAAATAAATGCATGTTATGACTTACTTAGATGCAACTAAACATCAGAAAACTTCACTTAATCTGTGGTATTCACTTCGACTTCGACCCATTAATTTGCATGCCCTGTTTAAAAGATTGGCCGCGGCTTGCTTTGTATAAAGTTACTAAATTTAAAGAAAAATGTTGTGTTCTTTTAGTATATTTTTATTGATCGGTTTTATTGAATGTTAGTTTTGTTATAAATCCATCGATGTTAGTTAGAAAAATATTCTATTTTTATATTAGATTGGTATTTGAGAAAATAAGTTTAATTGAAGTATTTAAAATAAATAAATAAATAAAAGATGAAATGCAAAGTTTACTAGACATGTCATAACTATCATTATATATAATATATTATTATTATTATTATTCCCTATAACAACAAAAACAAGACGGAGGAATAGTGCCAGACAGTTGCCTAACACTCTCCTGCTGGTCTAATCAATTTACGATTTTATCTTTACTTTAAAATTACGATTTTGTTATTAGTTTAAAACTACGTTTTTACCCCCGGCTCAAAATAAGATTATGTTTTTGCCCCAGTTAAAAATTACAATTTTGCCTTCGCTTCAAAATTATGCTTTTGACCCGTTTAAATTTACAGGTTTACCATTAGTTTTGTTTTTTTCTTGTCCTAGTCAAATTACGATTTTGCCCTCAATTTAAATTTATATTTATATTTTCTCCATCGTTTTTGTTTGTTTTCCCAGTCAAATTAAGATTTTACCTCCAGTTTAAATTACAGTCATGTCATCGTTTTAGTTTTTTTTTTTACAAAACTGTGGTAGTTAATGGTTGGGCACAGAAATCAAAGTAACAAGATGAGCATGTACGGCTAAACACTTGTGGCTTCCCCTCGGATAAAGGATTGTCTTGTTTTGCATTAAAATTTGTTTTTCAGATTCTTTTTAACCGGTAAATCATGATCACTTGTGTTGATTTTGTGAAACGTTTGTTATATTTGAATTGTTTGTCGTTTGTCAAGCGTATTGGCGATTTCCTTGTATTGCTGGCGGGTTGGTAAATTGGTGGATAATTGGTATAATCAAATGGGTTATTAGGTTGTTTTGTGAGTCTTAAAAACTATCCCTAATAATTAATCAAAATCATTAATTCCAAGGCCATGTTCATGTGGTGTTATGAATTTGTAAACGGGTTTTTGTGTTAAAATGAGTAATCGGGATTTCAGGTGAAAGTTACTTTTCTCATCCTGTTAACAACTTTATTAATTAGTTTTCATGTTTTTGAAACCAATCAATCAAACCCCCAATTAGAAAATTTTAGTTTTTAATTAAAAAGTCTTCTACACTGATCACAAATTCCCGGTAGATACGATACCCTACTTATGCTATCTACTTAGTTTAAATAGGTTTTTGCATAACTTTTATGATAGTCTATCACTCATGTACAAAGTGTCATAACTCATGTACAAAGTGATGTAGTTGATAAGATCTAAAAGATTAACACAATTAACTGCACACTTTTTGTTAGTAATACTGCTAATAATATAAAGGAAAAAATTGAAACAGAAAACAAATAAACGATGAACTGGGCTTGTGTTTTGTCACACCCCGACCCGCAGCGGAAAAGGTGATCGGGGCATAATTGGGTTATCATCAAAGCTCATGACATTTATTATGCGTCTCATATTCATTATTACAAATTAAATGGAAATTTACAATAAATGTTACAACATGTTCTAACTAACAATCTAAACTTCTTTGTTCTCTTCTAAGGCATGTCCTATGTTTTCCTTGCTTCAACCTGTTCACCTGTATCATGTGTAAAAGGGTTTTTGGATCAACATAATGTTGGCGAGTGAATCCTATGGAAAACATTTGAACAAATTTATTTAAATTGATTATGAAATATGTGCACAACCAAACATGAGTAAAAATAGATGTAAACTTAATCAACAATCATAAGATATTAAATGAAACACACATGAACAATAATGGAACAATTAGAGGCACGCGATGCTCAACTCGTCTCTCACGAGGAACTGAGGGGCCTAATGAATGAATTGCATAAACATGATAATATAAATGACACAACTACAAATAATATAAACTCAATGATACACACATGAACAAAATGGAACATTTAGAGGCACGCGATACTCAACTCGTCTCTTACGAGGAACTGAGGGGCCTAATGATTGAGTTTCATATAATTTGACAAAAGGAAATAAGTAATCACAACAATATAAACAATCTAAGTTTAGGTCATGATGTGGTATGGCACAAGTTTAAATAAATAAGTTATTTATTTTCATAACACCGGACACACCCCAAAACGTGTAATTTAAAAAGGGGGAGTTGTAAGATTCACTCACAGTGGGTGCGTTCGGTTGATGATGTTGAATGCACGCGAAGTGGTTTTAACCACGAGTGAGATTAACCTAGATAAATCGCATTATGGTTTGGTAAGTAAACGGATTTTATTAATCTATTTTAGTAGGATTGTTGGGTGTATTTTTGTGAGTTTGAGGCTATTTTCTAACCTTAAAAATGTTATTTTTAACTATTTTTAATTGATTTTTAATTAAAATAATTAAATAAAAATAATAAAAAATTTTGACTTTTTCTGACCGTTGACCGTTGACCTCACCGTTGACCTGACCGTTGACCGGTTCGATTCGGAATATAGGTGCGCTGAGTGAGGCTCGAACCCGAGACCTCTCGTACGCGTGCACGCAGCTCTACCAACTGAGCTACGTGTCTAACCCGTTATATATCTGATTTTAATTATATATATATTAATTAGTTTAAACTGAAAATCATTTTATTTAAAAACAGTTTAAATCAATTCGGACGGTGCGCTCCACAGGTCTCGAACCCGGGACCTGTGGCTTAAACTAACACACAGTCCACCGCTGGACTGTGTGTTTAACATGTTATATAATCCGATTTTTATTATACTTAAATACAAATTAGTTATTTCCTTTTCTGCCTTATTTAAAAAGAATAGATAATTTTCCGAGTCGGTGCAGAAGACCGGACTCGAACTCATGACCTGTGATATAAACATACACACAGTCCACCGCTGGACTGTGTGTCTAACTTGGTTATTATTCCGGTTATTAATATACTTAACATATATCTGTGGCGACTCCGGTTCAGTTTAACAAAAAAATGATTTTTATTAAGGCGACGTGTGTGAAACCGGATTCGAACTCGAGACGTTTGTATGCGTAATGTGCACACAGTCCACCGCTGGACTGTGTGTCTAACCCGAGTAATATCCTGATTTATATCATACTTATATGATCCGGATACATCGTCTTCTTCATCAAGTGATAACCAGATATAATGTCTGACTGATTCGAGTTTTTATTCAGGTTTCTTTAGCGTTTTAGGTTAATTACTGATAACATAGAAGTAAAAAGAAAGGAAAATAAGCGTGAGGTTTACCGACTAGTTTTCCTCTGTTTTCCGGCAGAAACTCCGGCGACAGCAATCACCTCCGGCGACGTGTTCCTTGTAGCAGCGAGTCTCCAGGAAGCTTACAAAGGGTGTGGGTATCTCCGGTATAAGCTCAGAGGCTCAGTGAGGCTCAGGGATGGAGAAACCGGTTTTCCGGCGACGAACAGATTAATTCCGGCGAGTGGAATTACGTCCGGTAAAGGTGTGGTTTTGAGCGAAAAGGTTTGCAGTGGGTTGTGGGTGAATTTATAGAACAAATCGTCAATGTATTTGGCCCGATTTCCGACTGGATTCGCAAATTATAAAAGCTCCGGCGGTTATAACTTTGGTCGCGGACTCAGACGTCGGTTATAACCGATGTCTTAGTAATGGTTTACGTTATAACGTAAGTTGTCGTTAAGACTCGCGAAATTTCCGGGATTCCGACGAATGAACTGTTTGGCGCCGGTTTGAATTCGTAACGTCACTTTATAATTTAAATGATTCCAATAATTATCAAACAATACAAGTGGCGCAGTGGTTTGTGTGTTAAGTGATAAGTCTTTGAACCGATTCGGCGACTGACCCGGGTTCGAAACCCGGCAGGAGCATTTTATTTTTATTTTGCGATTTTCAACAGTTTTTCAAAAACTAAATATATATTCCCGTATAATAATTGATTTTGAATCGTTTAAAATTATTTTGGGCATTTAATTCGCAACGAAATTTTTGACTGACTGTTCGGTTGATAAATGGAGCGGGTTTGGTAAATCCGTTTTTGACGGATGTTACAGTATCCCCTGCTTTTTAGAAATTTCGTCCCGAAATTTAATTAATGATATATTTTGACTAAAAGGATGATGATGTTTAATTTGACAGTTGTATGCTTAGAAAAAAATAAGGGTTTAAGTTTTTGTTCGAGGCGGTAACGTTCCTTGTAAGGGTTAAATACCCTATTCAGGAATCGCTTTTTTTTGCCTACTGTATAAGTATTGATAAGCATAAATGATTTGCTAAAAATGATATCATGCATAAGAGTTTAGATACGTTTGGGAAAGTATGGTTATATCCTAAGGCAAAACTTCTAACACTACAACCTACATGGAACATAAATAAAAACACAACAGCTAATATTCGAACATAAATAAGCACAACAGCTAATATTTGAATCCACATTCTAATAGCATATATGTTTGAATGGTGGAAGCTCCTCTCTCGTTTGTTATGATGGAGAGGTTAGTTTATGTAGAAATGGATCACAATCCAATCTCTTTAAATAGCAAGATGATATAAATGTAACACAAATTCCAACCAAGGCAATACTAAATCCTACATGGAACTTCTCATAACCGCCTGATAATGCCTCTGATCCTTTGGCAAGAATACTTATATATAGGAAGTACCAGCGGCGTATCCACCATATTCTTGCCAAATTTTCATTAGTTTTATCCACAAGTTATGATTGGTTACCAAGAAACTAATAAATCCTACATAGAACTTCCCATAACCGTCGATAATGCCTCTGATCCTTTGACAAGAATACTTATATATAGGAAGTACCAGCGGCGTATCCACCATATTCTTGTCAAATTTTCATTGGTTTTATCAGTGAATTATGATTAGTCCTATAACTCTACAACCAATACAACAAACATAAATTACTGAAATGAAATATATCTATGCGATCAAGGCTCAATCAAACGGAGCCGATCGTATTGCATGTACTGAAAATGAAATGTCTGTGCGCTCAAGGCTCAATCAAACGGAGCCGAACGTGTTGAATGTACTGAAAATGAAATTGTCTGTGTGCTCAAGGCTCAATCAAACGGAGCCGAGCATATTGCATGTACTGAAAATGACTAACTTAACCACACAAACAGCCTATGCATGGAACCTCTCGTAACCGCCTAATAATGCCTCCGATCATTTGACAAGAATACTTATATATAGGAAGTACCAGCGGCGTATCCACCATATTCTTGTCAAATTCTCATTGACTTTATCCGCAAGTTATGATTAGTTCTATGCGACTCTACAACAAACATAACAACCACAAGATACTGATAATGAAATTATCTTTGCGCTCAAGGCTCAATCAAACGGAGCCGAACGTATTGAATGTAATGAAATTTGTATGTGCGCTCAAGGCTCAATCAAACGGAGCCGAACGTATTGAATGTACTGAAATTGAACAACTTAATCTAAACAACCATCACACAATCAGCCTATGCATGGAACCTCTCATAACCGCCTGATAATGCCTCCGATCATTTGACAAGAATACTTATATATAGGAAGTACCAGCGGCGTATCCACCATATCCTTGTCAAATTTTCATTGACTTTATCCGCAAGTTATGGTTAGTTCGATGCGACTCTACTACACACACCACAACCACAAGATACAGATAATGAAATTGTCTGTGCGCTCAAGACTCAATCAAACGGAACCGAACGTATTGCATGAACTGGAAATGTAAATTGAAATGTGCGCTCAAGGCTCAATCAAACGGAGCCGAGCGTATTGCATGTATTGAAATGTAAAATGAAATGACCGATCAAGGCTCAATCAAACGGAGCCGATCGTGCGGGCACGCCAAGATCAACCACATAATAAAATGGGGATCCAACTCAACCTCGATGGATGGGGAGCCACGGCCTCGGCAAATGCATATACTGAAAACGATATATAATATACAATAATTATTCTAACAGTCTACACATGTGATAAAGAAAAAACATAAAACTAAACGATAGGAGTTGAATCTGGATCTTCGGCGAAGAGGACTAGTTGAGTATCTTCACTTGGGCCGTCATTATCTTCGACCGGATTGGCATTGATGTTGAAGACTCTTCCTCTTGCTGGTGGCATAGTGGTTGGGTTTTCTTGGTTTACTTGGTTAACTGGGTTTGATTGGGCTTGAGTGTTGATAACGTTAACCAATTGAGGGCATGTGTTTCTAAAGTGGGTAGGATCGCCACAATTGAAACAAGCTCGAGCATATGGGAACATGGGGTATTGGGGTTGTTGATAGGTTTGGTTTATGGTTTGAGTAGGGGAAAAGGTTTAGTCTTGAAAGGTGCGACAAACATTGCTCAAATGACCATAGCGTCCACAAGTTGCACATAGACGACATGGTAGGGTATGGGGATGGTGATAAAAACAGTTGTTGCATCGAGGGTGAGGTCCAAGATATGGTTTCTTATTTGGGTAAGCTGAGTCGGGTGCCACTTGGGTGATAGGGATAGCTCGGATGGGTATAGCGTGTAAAACTGGTTGATTTCGTTGGGTAGCAGCGAAAAGTCGCCCGTCTCTTCTTCTCTTAGGATTGGGTTGAGAAGGGAATTCGGTTTGGGTGGAGTCGGAGGTTCAGTCGTTTCTTTATCCTTCTTCTTCTCCTCCTTGAAGTCTTTGTTTCGGATTCGGTTCTCGGTGAGCTCTGTTGCTAGCTCCATTGCTGCTTCCAAAGTTGCAGGCTTGGTACTTATTACAGGGTCTTGGATCTTTGACGGAAGACCACGAATGTAGTGCTCGATCAAACGGTAGAGGGGAGTGAACATGTTGGGGCCATTTGATGTAACTCGAGGAATCTTTTGTTGTAAGTGATGTGGTCTCCTTCCATTTGCTTCAATGAGTAAAATTCATCTTCTAATTTCTTGATTTCGCTCCTTGGGCAAAATCGTCTGGTCATGATTTCCTTCAATTCGTTCCAAGTTAAGGACATAGCATCGTCGACGCCTCGTTTGGCCTTCTCTGTATTCCACCAAGTAAGTGCTATCCCATATAGTCGACCGGTAGCATATCGCACTTTGCGATCGTCAGGGCAATCGCAATTTAGAAAAGTGTTCTCCATTTCTTCAAACCAATGGAGGAGAGCGGTGACGCCTTCAGTCCCTTTGTACTTTGGAGGGTCGCATGATTTGAAATGCTTGTAGGTGCATTTAGTGATATTTGATGGAGAGTTGATAACGTTTTGGTTTGCTTGATTGACAGGATTAGCGGTGAGTGCTTGTTGAACTCGGATTACAATGTTGGGTATTACGGCAGCCATTTGTTGAGCGATTAAAGCAGCCATGCGCTCGCGGGCTTTTCTTGCTCTCGTCTTCCTACGGGCGAGGTTAGAAGACATCTACAAGGAATACATGACAAGAGTATGAGTTGGATGCTTTTGGGTTCATGGGTCGCATTAGGAATGAACATTCATAAAATAATTATAAATAGATGAATCTACTACATCCATAGGATGTCTTGGGTTTTGCTCGCTGTTAGGCCCTACATGCCGCCATACTTTACCTGTGTAATCATGTGGGCCCCCATGAATACCGGTTTTTCATATGGTTCGCACGGGTTTGCCAGGTTGCGTACACAAAAACCCGGAGAAAATCGAGAAATATGTATACAACGTGTGATTTCAGAATGTGTCCAGGTGTAGACACGGTGACAACTCAAAGTAGGGTTAGTTCGAACGACGTTTGGTGTGGCATGCTTTGGCCTAATAGGTCCTTCGTACTCTCATCGTTGGTCCCCAGGTAGGCAAACTGGTCCGTTATATTGGATTTATACGAATGCCAGCCTAGACAGGACGTTCCGACTACCGGTACTTGTACCCTTCCAGTTACTACATGCCCGTCGCAGAACTTACTTTGATGAGATTTGAAAATTGCACAAAATCTTTGGATAATGAGAGTATGAAAATAAATTAAATACATGAACATCGATATATGTATAATGAATATGTATATATGTATAATGAATATGTATATAAGCATGTATGTTTGACTGAAATGTAAACAAATATGAAACAAATAAATATCACAAGTTTGTATGTAACCACCTAATCAATTAAAATTTTGGCAGACTATAGTATAGGCTCTAAGGGTCTAATAACCTATCCTATATCCCTATAGTCATGGCTCTGATACCAATCTGTCACACCCCGACCCGCAGCGGAAAAGGTGATCGGGGCATAATTGGGTTATCATCAAAGCTCATGACATTTATTATGCGTCTCATATTCATTATTACAAATTAAATGGAAATTTACAATAAATGTTACAACATGTTCTAACTAACAATCTAAACTTCTTTGTTCTCTTCTAAGGCATATCCTATGTTTTCCTTGCTTCAACCTGTTCACCTGTATCATGTGTAAAAGGGTTTTTGGATCAACATAATGTTGGCGAGTGAATCCTATGGAAAACATTTGAACAAATTTATTTAAATTGATTATGAAATATGTGCACAACCAAACATGAGTACAAATAGATGTAAACTTAATCAACAATCATAAGATATTAAATGAAACACACATGAACAATAATGGAACAATTAGAGGCACGCGATGCTCAACTCGTCTCTCACGAGGAACTGAGGGGCCTAATGAATGAATTGCATAAACATGATAATATAAATGACACAACTACAAATAATATAAACTCAATGATACACACATGAACAAAATGGAACATTTAGAGGCACGCGATACTCAACTCGTCTCTCACGAGGAACTGAGGGGCCTAATGATTGAGTTTCATATAATTTGACAAAAGGAAATAAGTAATCACAACAATATAAACAATCTAAGTTTAGGTCATGATGTGGTATGGCACAAGTTTAAATAAATAAGTTATTTATTTTCATAACACATGACACACCCCAAAACGTGTAATTTAAAAAGGGGGAGTTGTAAGATTCACTCACAGTGGGTGCGTTCGGTTGATGATGTTGAATGCACGCGAAGTGGTTTTAACCACGAGTGAGATTAACCTAGATAAATCGCATTATGGTTTAGTAAGTAAACGGATTTTATTAATCTATTTTAGTAGGATTGTTGGGTGTATTTTTGTGAGTTTGAGGCTATTTTCTAACCTTAAAAATGTTATTTTTAACTATTTTTAATTGATTTTTAATTAAAATAATTAAAAAAAATAATAAAAAAAATTTGACTTTTTCTGACCGTTGACCGTGACTGACCGTTGACCGGTTCGATTCGGAATATAGGTGCGCTGAGTGAGGCTCGAACCCGAGACCTCTCGTACGCGTGCACGCAGCTCTACCAACTGAGCTACGTGTCTAACCCGTTATATATCTGATTTTAATTATATATATATATTAATTAGTTTAAACTGAAAATCATTTTATTTTAAAAACAGTTTAAATCAATTCGGACGGTGCGCTCCACGGTCTCGAACCCGGGACCTGTGGCTTAAACTAACACACAGTCCACCGCTGGACTGTGTGTTTAACATGTTATATAATCCGATTTTTATTATACTTAAATTCAATTAGTTATTTCCTTTTCTGCCTTATTTAAAAAGAATAGATAATTGTCCGAGTCGGTGCAGAAGACCGGACTCGAACTCGTGACCTGTGATATAAACATACACACAGTCCACCGCTGGACTGTGTGTCTAACTTGGTTATTATTCCGGTTATTAATATACTTAACATATATCTGTGGCGACTCCGGTTCAGTTTAACAAAAAAATGATTTTTATTAAGGCGACGTGTGTGAAACCGGATTCGAACTCGAGACGTTTGTATGCGTAATGTGCACACAGTCCACCGCTGGACTGTGTGTCTAACCCGAGTAATATCCTGATTTATATCATACTTATATGATCCGGATACATCGTCTTCTTCATCAAGTGATAACCAGATATAATGTCTGACTGATTCGAGTTTTTATTCAGGTTTCTTTAGCGTTTTAGGTTAATTACTGATAAGATAGAAGTAAAAAGAAAGGAAAATAAGCGTGAGGTTTACCGACTAGTTTTCCTCTGTTTTCCGGCAGAAACTCCGGCGACAGCAATCACCTCCGGCGACGTGTTCCTTGTAGCAGCGAGTCTCCAGGAAGCTTACAAAGGGTGTGGGTATCTCCGGTATAAGCTCAGAGGCTCAGTGAGGCTCAGGGATGGAGAAACCGGTTTTCCGGCGACGAACAGATTAATTCCGGCGAGTGGAATTACGTCCGGTAAAGGTGTGGTTTTGAGCGAAAAGGTTTGCAGTGGGTTGTGGGTGAATTTATAGAACAAATCGTCAATGTATTTGGCCCGATTTCCGACTGGATTCGCAAATTATAAAAGCTCCGGCGGTTATAACTTTGGTCGCGGACTCAGACGTTGGTTTAACCGAGTCTTAGTAATGGTTTACGTTATAACGTAAGTTGTCGTTAAGACTCGCGAAATTTCCGGGATTCCGACGACTGAACTGTTGGGGACCGGTTTTGAATTCGTAACGTCACTTTATAATTTAAATGATTCCAATAATTATCAAACAATACAAGTGGCGCAGTGGTTTGTGTGTTAAGTGATAAGTCTTTGAACCGATTCGGCGACTGACCCGGGTTCGAAACCTGGCAGGAGCATTTTATTTTTATTTTGCGATTTTCAACAGTTTTTCAAAAACTAAATATATATTCCCGTATAATAATTGATTTTGAATCGTTTAAAATTATTTTGGGCATTTAATTCGCAACGAAATTTTTGACTGACTGTCGGTTGATAAATGGAGCGGGTTTGGTAAATCCGTTTTTGACGGATGTTACATGTTTGACACAATTCTCTTAAACAGATTTGTCATCTGTTCCCAGGGTACGCCAGTCAGAAGCAGCAACAGCGCACTGCCGGACTTGAACACTTGCCTGAAAAACAACCGGAGATGTTGCAGAGAAAACTAAATAGGAAGAAGAGAACTGTGTGTTATTGGTGTCTCTAAACTGAATGGCCTTGGTCTGTATTTATACAGACAGAACCATAACCGAATTTGGGTCATCATTGCAGCGTTTTAATAACCTCATAATGGTTATTAGTTATCAGTTTCCAGACTGACAATTATGACCTTTCAAAGTTGTTTCAAAATTCAAAAAGACTGACTTAATGATCATTAGAACCTAAAGTTTCACTTCTTCAATTACATAATGATCATCAATAACAAATCAGTTTTTCAAAAATCAATCAACAGAATCGGTTACGGGTGCAAAAACCGCCCCACGTGAGTCCGGGTTCTCGGACGGCATTCGTGTCCGCAGGACATGCGGGCGTACACGAGTTCAACTAAATTCGGCTCAAGATTTGCACCCCCCCCCCTCGCGCGCCCGCATAGGAGTTTTGGTAAAACATGGCACATAGTTATGTTAGTTAGGTATAACATTACCTTATCACTAACTTCTATTTTATTCCCACACCTATGTGGGACAAAGTTTTAGACTTCATTCACACACGTTCAAATATCCAACAATCCCCCACATGAATGGAGGTCGATCTCAAACAACATTATTCCAATTAAATTTCAGCAGTTGAGTTTTGCATATGATAGGTAGGTGTTACCCTTTGAACCTTCGCTCATGAAATGCACTTAGCCCACTAGCTCTGAGTAGACATTGATCTCTTTGAACTCGTCTGTCGTTTATGTAGACGACAATACATTTCATACAAGACTCTCCCTGACAAAGTCAAGTCCTCATAGATATGTTCGTTATGGTCATGAACATGATGTCTGGTTCTGCGAGAGCTATTTGGTATTGTGCCCCAACAATACCCTTCGAAGCGACCCCACTTCTCTCTCACATAGGTGACTCACTAGGTATGGATACCTTAGTCGAATCATTAAAAGCCATAGGCTCAGCCTTACACATGTCACTTTAAGGAATGGACTAGGAGGTTTACTAAACTTTATAATAAACTCCTTTTATATGTGTAGGGTTAACCCCTCCCTCACAGTGACCTTACCAATTCATACAATTAGGTTTTCCTATTGAACTTAGTTCTTTGGATCTCCAATCTATTAAGTTAAGTTTCCATCATATGAATTTCACTTTTCAAGGGCTTTAGTCCCATTCCCATGGACGACTTCTGAACTAACTCTCTACTTAGGCCTTTTGTTAGCGGATCCGCGATATTATCCTTTGACCTAACGTAGTCAACAGTGATAATTTCTTAAGAGATTAGTTGTCGTATCGTATTATGTCTACGTCTGATATGTCTGTTTCTACCATTATACATTGTGCTACGAGCTCTGCCAATTGCCGATTGGCTATCACAATGTATACAAATGGTCGTTGCCGGCTTAGGCAATCTTGGTATGTCCTCAACAAATTGACGTAGCCATTCTGCTTCTTCACCTGCTTTATCTAAAGCGATGAACTCCGATTCCATCGTGGTTCTAGCGATAACCGTTTGTTTCGACAATTTCCAAGATATAGCAGCAGCTCCAAGTGTGAATACATACCCATTTGTTGCTCTGGAATCATTCGTGTCAGATATCCAATTTGCATCACAGTGTCCTTCTATGACCGCTGGATATCTATTATAATGCAACCTGTATTCTCGAGTGTATCTTAAGTATCGAAGCAACCGACTAATACCGTTCCAATGCATTGAATTTGGATTGCTCGTGTATCTACTTAGCTTGCTCACAGCATATGCTATGTCTGGTCTAGTACAACTCATAAGATACCAAGCTACCAATAATTCTTGAGTACTCAAACTGGCTTACAGGTTCACCTCTATTTTTGGCTAGATGTTGACTTGTGTCAAGTGGAGTCCTAGCTACGTTGGAGTCATTTGCATTAAACTTCTCAAGAATTTTGTCCACATAGTGGGATTGACTTAAAACAAGTCCACATTAGGTTCGTGTGATTTTAACTCCCATAATCACGTCCGCAAGACACATGTCTTTCATGTCAAATCTTGCTTTTAGCATATTTTTTGTAGATTTTATGATTTTGTCATCACTTCCAGCAATGAGCATATCATCTAAATATAGACACAAAATGACATATCCATCAGATGTGTCCTTCACATATACACATTTGTCACATTCATTGATTTTGAGCCCAGCATTAAGCATAACATGATCAAATTTTTGGTGCCATTGTTTTGGAGCTTGTTTCAATCCATATAATAATTTTATGAGTTTATACACTTTCTTTTCTTGCCCAATGGCTGTGAAGCCTTTGGGTTACTCCATGTAAATTTATTCCTCTAGATTTCCATTCAGGAAAGCTGTTTTCACATCCATTTGGTGAACTTCCAAATTTCTAATGGCGGCAATGGCAAGCACCAACCTGATGGATGTTATTCGCGTGACTGGCGAATATGTATTAAAGTAATCTAAACCTTCTTGTTGTTTATATACTTTGATCACCAACCTTGCTTTGTACTTATCGATGGTTCCATCAGGCTTCATCTTCTTCTTGAAGATCCATTGATATCCTAGTGGTTTACATCCTTGAGAAGATCCATTAGCTCCCAAGTATGGTTTTGTAAGACCGAGTCGATCTCACTTTTGATGGCCTCCCTCCATTGAGGTCCTTAAGAGGAATGTACCGCTTGTTGGTACGTTTGAGGTTCATCTTCTACCATGCAGGTAAGAAACTCAGGCCCAAAGGATTTTTCTGTCCTTTGCCATTTACTTTTCCTGGTTTCAACTTCCTCAGTCTTAGATTGTTCTCGAGGTTCATTGTTTTCAACCTCAGGAACAGTTTCCTCGACCGGTCTAGAAGAACTCGGTTTAGTTCTACCTAAGTGTGGGAAAACATGTTCAAACCATGATGCATCTTGGATTCTATTATGGTGCCTTTGCATATTCCAGGGTTCTTAGAATCATGCACAATAAAACGATAAGGACCATAAGGACGGGTGTATCCAATAAATACACAATCTACTGTTTTGGGTCCTATTAGTAACCGCTTTGGTGGTGTGACCACCACCTTAGCTAGACACCCCCACACTTTCAAGTATTTTTATGGTGGTTTCTTTCTCGTCCACAATTCATATGGCATTACATCCTTTTTCTTATTAGGTATCATGTTCAACACATAATTTGCCGATAATATTGCTTCCCCCCACATATTTTGGTTTATACCAGAACTTATCATCATGGCATTCATCATTTCTTTCAAGGTATGATTTTTCCGTTCCACTATGCCATTCGATTGAGGGGTAAGGAGCCGTGAGTTCATGTATGATTCCATTATTCGCACACACATCAATAAAAGGTGAAACATATTCACCTCCTCGGTCGCTCCTTACAATTTTGATTTTACGATTTAGTTGATTTTCAACTTCGGCTTTGAACAAGATAAACTTGTCAATGGCCTCGTCCTTACTCTTAAGTAAGTACACATAACAATATCGTGTACTATCATCAATGAACGTGATGAAGTACTTGTTCCCTCCATGAGTAGGAATTGCCTTTAGATCACACACATCAGTGTGTATCATCTCGAGGGGTTCGGTGATTCGTTCGACCTTTTTGAAGGACGATTTCATTTGTTTTGCTTCTACGCAAGTTTCACATTTATTATTTTAGTCGATATCGAATGTTGGTATGCAATTAAGTTTAATTAAATGACGAATTGAATTAAAGTTAACATGACCTAGTCTACCATGTCACACCCCGACCCGCAGCGGAATAAAAGTCGGGGCATAATTGGGTTATCACCAAAGCTCGTGATGTTTACTAAAATGTTTCATATTTATTAAATTCAAATTACAACTTAAATATTCAAATCAAATCCATACAATTACAAGGAAATGAAACTAAGTAAAACAATCCCAAGCTTAAACTGATTTATTCTTCTAGGCCTTCCTATGTGTTTCTTGCCTCAACTGGATCACCTGTATCATGTGTAAAACGGGGATATTTTGGGTCAACAAAAGTTGGCGAGCGAACCTTGAGAAAACATTGTTATTAAATTTCTTGTTGTATTTAATATTGAAAATTTGTGCAATAATCACATGTGAGCAAACATATATATATATAACAAAATCACAAACCACATTGGATAAGTAAATGACATGAATGATGATGTATATGAGATCAAGGCTCAATCAAACGGAGCCGATCGAGTGACATGAATGATGATGTATGTGAGATCAAGGCTCAATCAAACGGAGCCGATCGAATGAGGCACCTGATACTCAACCCGTATCCCACGGGGAGCTGATGGGCCTAATGAAATGCATGCACTGAAAATGATAACTTCAATCTAAACATAATTTACACAACAATTGATACACATTTGATCACTGATATTATGGATGCACAAGTGTTTAAATATAATAAGGAATTAAACGACACATGACACACCCCAAAATGTGATTAAAACAGGGAGTTTGTAGAGATTCACTCACATTGGGTGCGTTCTTTGATGACGTTGGATGCGCACGAATTTTAGGATTTGATCGACGAGGAAAACTAACCTAAAATAATAACGAAATGGTTCGGTAAATAAATGGATTTTATTTGAGATTAATAATTTTAATTCATAACCTTAATAGGATTTTTAGATTTATTTTTGTGAGTTTAAGGACATTTTCTAACTTTAAAAATATTATTTTTAAGTATTTAAATAATTTTCTGATTAAATAAATTAAAAAAAGAAATAAGAAAATGTTGACTTTTTGACCATGTTGACTGTTGACCTTTGACCGGTCGGACTGTTGTGTTTAATTATGCGTTGAGTGAGGTTCGAACTCGGGACCTCTCGTATGCGTGCACGCAGCTCTACCAACTGAGCTACGTGTCTAACCTGAAATATTCTCTGTTTTAATTATATTTATATACTAATTAACTTTTAACTTATTTTGGTTTTTATTAAAACGATTTATATGGCCGAACCGGCTGCAGGGACCCGGAGTCGAACTCGGGTCCTTTGGTTCGAGTGCGCACAGCCCAACCAGTTGGGCTGTGCGTCAAATCTGTTAAACTTATGAATTATATTACTCTTATAAACATCCGGTGACCTGATCCGATTCAGTTGTAAAAATGTTGGTTTTAATTCTGAAATTCGGTAACGTGTGCGATTCGAACCCGGGACGTGTGCATTGTTTGTGCACAGTCCACCGCTGGACTGTGTGTCTAACCCGTTCGAATATCTGGTTTTAATTATGCTTATACTTATTTGTGACTTCATCTTCTTCGTTTAAGAACACAGAACAGTGAATTCCGACTGTTCTTGTTTGGTCGTTCATGATTTAAACTTGATTGAAATGAACAGAGAAATTAAATGATATGGTGTACCAGAACAGCGGGTTTGCTTCGGTTTTCCGGCAAGCGTCATCGGCTCCGATTTGCGATGTCCGGCTGTATGAACCGTTTAGCAATTTTCATTATTGATTTGAACGATTAAAGTATGAATTAAGAGATAGCAGAGAAGTTTTAGATAGATATACCGGTTGAGGAATGAATACGGTTTTCTGATCAAGGATTTCGCGATTTCCGGCGAAATTGGAAATCTCCGGCGACGAGCTTCTGAGAATTTCAACTACGAAAAAGTGTGCGGTCTTGAGCGAAAGGATTCCCGGAAGGTTGAGGGGGTATTTATAGGGTAGAACTGGATGAATTTTGTCCGAGTTTGGGTCTTGATTCACGGTCAAAGTTTCCCCGGCGGTTATGACCGCAATTGACTGTTAGACGTCGGTTATAACCGATGTCGAAGTCGGTTATAGCGTTTTAGTCAAAAGGAAAATGGCTAAACTCGCGGATTGCCGGATTTTCCGGTGATTGCGAGTTCTGCCGCGCTGAGGTCCGGTTTTGAATTCGAGTTTTATTTTAAGAATTATTTGTTTCAGTATATTCACAAATAAGGCATGTGGTGGAGCAGTGTGTTGTGTGTTTGAGTTTGTGGGCGACCCGGATTCGAAACCCGACGTCCCCATTTTATTTTTTTCTCACTATTTACGATTATTTATAAAATATGGTTTTTAATTTCTATATAGTTATTAATTATGTATCGTTTAAAATTAATTTGAGCAATAAATATGCAACGAAAAATTATAACTGGATATTCGATTAATAAACGAAGCGGGTTTTGGAAACCCGTTTTTCGGCGGATGTTACATACCATGCCAAAGATTAGACGACTCAATCAAGTAAATAGAAGTAGTAGCGTTTTCATTCATAGCTTTCACAACCATTACATTTAGTTTAAACATACCATTGAGGGCATAGCCCTTACCAACATACATACCACTCTTGGTCAACACGACCTAATCCGACTAAATCACCATTTTGAACCCAAACTTGTTCAACTGCCACCCCGACACAAGGTTTTTCCGAATTTCCGGAACATACAAACACGTTGGACAAGGTGACTTCTTTTCTCGAGGTCATCTTCAAGACCACGTTCCCCTCGCCCTTGACTTCGGCCGTGGCCGAGTTTCCCATAAAAACTTTTTCCCCGTTGGTCACCTCCTTGAAAGTGCTAAACAGATTCTTGTCAAAGCACACATGACGGGTAGCCCCCGTATCAACCCACCAATCTTTGTTATTTTGGCCAACCAAATTAACTTCGTGACCAGGACTGAGAGGTCCGTGACCATGGCAACAAGGTTGTTGACTTCATGAACCATGTTCACTTGTCGAGCACTTTCTTTCTTAGGAAGCTTGTATTCATTGGGCTTATGGCCTTGCTTTTGGCAATTGGAGCAAGTTCCTTGGAACTTCTTTTTTCCAACGCCTCCTTTTGGACCGAGGTTGGAGCGTTTCCCATGACCCTTCTTTCTACCCTTTCCACTGTTTTTCGACTTTGAAGACTAGCCATGCTCAACAAGATTGGCTTTGACAGTTTCAATACCATCAACCCTTTTCAAAGCCAATTACCTTTTTTTAACGGCATTATAAGCATTTTTCTAAAAATTTTTAACATGTTAAATGTATAGTTTCTGACTTTTTAAGTGTTTTCCATTGAACACACCCCTCGATATATATGTATATAGAAAGTGAGAGAGAGAGTTGCATTTCTGTAAGTAGTTGATGTTTGAATATGATGATGAATAAACATGGGGTTGTTATTTATCATAAATTTGTGTGTTGCATGTTATATTGGTGAATTTGAGTATGTTGATGCTCACAAATCTGGTAGGGTTGTAGTGGATGTCTCATTTCAGATACATAACGGGTTCTTGATCACAAATCTGGTAAGATTGTAGTGGATATCTTATTGATTTATCCAAATGACCTCCCTTATCATTTAAAAATGCATATGCATAGTACATTCTTTAAACACGATTGTTGAATTTGTTTTTGGTTAATGTAACATCTGATAATTTCATATTTTCTTATGATGTAGATAGTGTAGCTACTATAGGTGGAGGACAAAGGGTGTTTGACAATTTCTAAATGTGTAAGTGTGAACTAGTAAAGATCTGAACCCTTAAGTGCTGGACCAGTAACAGGTCAGATATCTGATCTATTAAGAACTAGTATAATGCTTAACCATTCAGAGACAAATATCTGACCAATTCAAATAAGAGGTCTTAACCATTCTTACTCAATATAATTCTTAACCATTCAGAGGCAAATGTATCAACCATTCAGACATCTGCTTGCAAAACAAACATGTGAACCGGTAAGGGGTTTCAATCATTAAGAGACGAATGATCATCTTATCTTTTATCTTTTTTTGTTTTAAAAAGGTATGAGGTACAACTTGAAAGTACATGCGGGTAATTGAAAGTTGGGATTGTTATTGAAATTTTTGTTGTGGATTAAGGAAGAGTTGGGTCCTTGGGTCCATTTGTTTTGTTAGATATTTTCAGTTTCCAATTTCAATGAATGATTCATTTGTTATTTCTTCATTCACACAGGTGATAATATACTGATTTTTGAAAATTTGTTGTACTATTCATTGACATACCATTTTTATTAATTGTTTACTGTATCTGACCTTGGAGATTAGTGGATAAGTATATGTTAAGTTTGCTTCTTGATTTAGTATGCAATCCATTTGATAAAATGTCTAAATGAAAATGTATTGATAGCGTAACATATTTTTTTGACAGTATTTGACACACACATCTGGTTAGATAAATATAACTGATGGAGGTTTGAATAGCATTGCAGAATTTGGCTAATTGAGATATAGGGAAACAATATGTGCTATATTTTCTAGTTAATAAGTTAAAAAAATAGAAATTTGAGAATGTGTTGACCTAGAAATCCTATAAGTTTGTGATTTTCAGTTTTTCATTTTAATTGACATCTTATGATCAAAATAACTAATAGTAAATAACTTTGTATGAATGTCTAGACACAACAAAAAATAAATTTGCAACATGACACTAATCACATAAACTCAAATACCCACACAACCAATAAATTTAAGCCTTTAAGCAATCCTGCTCATCTATTTATTTTCTTCTTTGATAGACGTTGACTCCCCTTATATAATATCAATTAATTAATAGCGATGACTGATAGATTTATTATATATTGGCAATATTGTAGCATAAAGAAATATTGTGTCCATTCTTATCTAAATAACAGAAAGTATTAGCAATCTATTTTTGAAATATGTGTAGGCAACTTTATTCGAATATATTGTAATTTAAAATATACATGAGGAAAACATGTATAGTAGTATTTCGAACACCTAATATTATGGATGTTTAATTTAGATATGTTAATGTTACGAAGACATGTATTATCAAATTAGGCAACAATCAAAGGAGGTGACTAGAAAACCCGCCAACGTGTACTTTGGTTTTATTTATTAATATAGAGATACATATGTATGTATACATATGGAATGGTTAAAATATAAAGAGTGAATCAGTTAGAAAGGATAGAAGGCACCAAAGCACGTCACGTGTCAATAAAAAAAGGTAAAGGTATCCAAAGAAAATAAAGAACCTACACATGCGACTTATATATTGAGTAAACAAGTCGCATGCAAGTTCTTTAAAACCTTTTAAATATCTAAAACTTTTTTGTACGTCAATTTAAAATATATATATATCATAAAATCTATGCTTTTTACCTTTAATATGAGTATAATATTACTTTACTTTTAAAAAACTAAACGCCCAGATGTGTAAACAACATGTTTAACCCTTCTGGCCCTTTAATTCTCCCTCCTTTTGATGTGTCGCTCTTATCATCTTCCAATTTCAAAACTGATGGACGATACTGCTTCTTACTCTTTCTAAAATTTAAATTTCTTTTATTCTCTCTCTCTATAAATATATATATATATATATATAGGGGGTGGGAGTTGGCTACAAAGTCTATTTTCCTACAAAGTGTAAAACTCATAAAACACCATATATATATACATGTATATATATACATGTATATACATGTATATATATATACATGTATATATATATATATATGGTGGGAGTTGGCTACAAAGTCTATTTTCCTACAAAGTGTAAAGCTCATAAAACACCATATATATAGCCGCTCATGCTTGTGAATTGATCTTCAGATGTTGGAAAGCATGATTGATGATTAAGGAATGATTGGAATGTGTGGAATGGTGTAAAAACTTGCTCAAAGTCACCTAGGTTCTTCCCTTGCCTTGCCTCTTGCAAACCTGATGAAAAAGATCCCTAAAACCCTAATTTTTATGGGTTTTATTGGATTTTACGTAAGTAGCGACCCTTAGGCTACTGATCAGTCAGCCTACTGCTGACAGATTCTTTCCAAAATTGTTTTCTTCAAATCCCCCAAACCCTAATTTTTATGGCTTTTATTCGAATTTGCGTAAGTAGCGACCCGTAGGCTACTGATCAGTCATAGCCTACTGCTGAAAGATTCCTTCCAAAGCTATTTTCTTCGTAACTTCTTCGTTTTATTCGCCGTTTTCGCTCACGTCTTCGTAATTCAGCCCTCTATCATTCCATGTATTAAGAACTTCAATTCCACTCCATTTGTTTTCCCCACACGTCCAATATTCGTGTTTAACCTACAAAACACAAATTTCTCGTAGTTATTAAATTTCACACATTTAAACCCATAAAAACTCATAAGGCTAATCACTTAAACATGTTAAGCACCATTCCAAACCCACTCCATCATAAGGGTATGCATTGCTATGAATTAACAAAGATAACTACAAGGTATTGATGATGGGTCATTGCTTTGACCCCGCCAAATATTTGTAATGAGTCATACTTTTGGTAAGTGCCTATGTCACGATAAAAGATGGTCGAGTCAGGTTTGGGTAATAGTCCACCTCATGTGAGGTTATACTAGTAATTGGGTAAAATGACCCTTAGAGCCAATAATATGTCTATGATGCGAAATTTTGCCTAGATGAGTTTTAAAATACAAGAACATTGGAAACCTCTATGTTCTTAGGGACATAGTTAAGCTTAACGGGATAACGAGTTAAATGTGTCCATTAGGCTTCATTTAAACTTGCAATTTTCCCCCGGCTTGGCAAAAGGGTTTAAAATTTACTAAAATATCCACAGATAATGGGTTTTGGTAAGCTACCTCAAAGGATAGATGTGATAATAAGTCCTATGATCGAGTTGATCATTCCATTAACTAAATATGGGAGGCTTCAGCTAAATTGCTTAAAGTCTCATAATAGGTTGATTTGGGTAAAAAGCTATAAAAAGATGGCATTGTGATGCTAAGGTTTTGGCCTAATGAACCAACCATGATTGCGGTTGTAGTTGGGAGAAAACGAGGAAAACCTCGACAAGAAAATAGGAGGTATGAAGCAGCAATGGGTGGAGGTGGTCGGCAGTGGTGTGTGATGTTAGTAGTGGTGGTGGCAGTGATGGTCGGCGGCAGAGGGTGGCGGTGGTGGCAAGTGGTGATGGTGGCATGTGGTAGTGGTGGGGAGTGGTGTTGGTGATGAAGGGTGAGGGGGAATGGAATGGAAAGAAAAATAAAAGGGTAGTGTTTGGTATGTAGGAATGAGAGGCGAAATGGAATAAACTATTTCGAAGGAACGAAAAAAGGGTGTTTGGTTGGTCAATGGAATGGAATCACTTGTTACATAAGACATTCTATTCCATCAAAATCATTCCATCCACCCCATGTTTTTTTTTTCATTCCATCCCCTCTTGCACCTTTCATTAAAAACACCACATCCTACCACAGTCGTCACCACCCATCACCAACGTCCACCATCGCTGTCACCCACTAGTCGTTGCCACCCGTAACCCACCCCGACGACCACCACTATTGCCACGCATCGCCGCCTTCGCATCCATTAACGACGCCTACCACCATAGCAACCACTACCGCCTCCCCCCACCGTGGCCGTCACCACCCACCACTATCGACGCCCACCAGTCGCTGCCACCGCAACACGCCACCGCCACTCATGGCTGCCACCAACGAGCACCGACGCCCTCCACCGCCACTCATTGCCACCACCACTGACGCCCACCATTGCCGCCACCCACCAGTCACCGCCATCGCAACCCACCACCGCCACCACCAACCACCATCGCTGTCGTCGTCGCCACCAACCACCACTGTCGGCTACCACCACCTATCGTCGTCGCCACCACCGTCACTCGTCGCCGCAGCCACCCACCACCGCCACTACCCACTCGTCGCCACAGCCGCCACCTATCTCCTCCCACAATCATCGCTACTGACCACCACCCACCACTTACCGCCGATTTTATTTCTTCGTATTTTCTTCTCCACCAAACAATACACAGTAATAATTCATTTCATTCCCACATGGTAACCAAACAAAACATGAAATGTTAATGATCCATTGCATTTATTCCTTCATTCCATTATCTCGTTTATTGCATTCAATCGGCAATTCCGTTACCCCATATCAAATAAATATGCAGAACCATAAAGCATCATGGATTATTTAGAGTGTTGTACTTTAGTTGAATAATTTAGGGGCCATTAATGTTTGTTTTAGGCCTGCGGCTGTCATCAATGTTTCGTGTCCGTTTCGAATTCGACGTTGAACATGTAACCGGTGAATCTGAATTGGACGGCAGTGTTTTGTTGTTCTATCTTTGTATCCTTCATTGTTTCCATCTCATTTATATTTTTATGAGAAGAGGAGAATGTATGGTTGGTGGCGTGTAAGTATTAAAGTAAACAAAATATAACTGACATTTAATAAGAATTTGCCATTTAATAATCATTTAAGGAAATAAGTGTGTAATTTATTATATCAAACTATTTCTTTTAACAAAATTAGTGTTGAAAAAAGTTTTTTTTATTTTGAATTAGTAATATTTTGTGTGTGAAAATAGTGTATTCAAGTTAGCAACCACATCGTGTCAATCTTATGATACTTCAAATTTTAGAGAGACCATTATTTCAACACTTTAGTATCGATATCTTTGAGTTTTTTTAATAACTTATTATATTTAATAATAAATATATAAATACGTTGTCTTGTTTATTTTTTCTGTATCTTACTATTATATTATTAAAAGTTGTGTTTTATTTTAAATAAAGCTGCTTTGGTTTTGTAATGTAATTAAAGTAATTTAGAATATAACTTAATTTTATGTAAAATTTATATACATAAGTAGATAAAGAACAGAACTACAGCTATATACCATGTGATATCACAAACAAATTTTTATTTTTCTTATGCATCTGGTGATTTTGAGATTGTTAAGATGGGTAATAATGTGCTATCAAAGATTATAGGTGTTGGGCATGTTTGCTTGAAGTCTAACACCGGGATTGAGTTGGTTTTACATAATGTAAAACATGTTCCAGATATTATACTTAATTTGATCTCCACATATTTACTGATAATGATGGTTACCATTGTACCTTAGTGATGGTATTTGAAAACTCACTTGTGGTTCTTTGATCGAGCCAACAAGTAAAAGAAGTTCAAAGTTATACAGAGCGTATCAGAAGATTTGTAAGACCCATATTAAATTTTCTTTTAAACATAACTTTTATAAAGGATTTGCATTAACATAACCATAATGTACATACATAATAATAATCCGAGATTTGCTAGTTAACTAAAACTTCATATGTATTTTAAAACATCACGACATACTACGATGATCTATTTCACAAAAGTCTAACAAAAGCGGAAACTTGGTTTTTATATCGTGTTCGGTTTTTCGCTGAGCTTGATCTTCATCCGTACTTCCATAATAATCACCTAGATTTCAAAATCATAAATAACGTGTAAGGCCTACTCGATAAACATAAGTATTTTATAAAAGGTTGCATCAGATATATATATAATGCTAATACAAAACAAATCACAAATTTAGAAGTTATATAAAACTTCTTAGATATTCATTACAAACATTTTTACTTGTTTACGATTTCTAGTTATACAAAAACATTGAACAAACGCGGAAGCTTGATCATAAATTTCTGTTCGGTTCTTCGAGACGCTTGAGCTCTATCCGTTACGTCCATGTTATTACCTATATGTCAAATATTAACTTAATCATAAGTTAAATAATGCTTGAAAGCTAATTTGCCAAACCAAATTACACAAAAAGAACAAAATGGACAGAAAGTCCCGACCATAGTCTACGGCTAGTGACCGTAGGTTATGGTTTTATCTATTTCCTTTTTCTTTCTCCATCGTAGCCTACGGTAGACCACCGTAGGTTACGATGCACCCCTGCTGCTCCATTTCTCCCCGGTTTTGACTTTTTTCTGCAAAAACTTCCATATCTTTAAATTTACTAATCCATTAAACCTCAACTTGTTCCTATGTGATCGTAAATTGATCACCCACATTTAAGATTCAAGATCAATCATTCGAAATAAGGATTTCTTACACCAAGTTTACTAGACTTCGTTTACGCTTCTGTTACCCGGCTAGCATTCTCGCCATATTTTTGACCCGTTTGGTTACTTTAACCAAACAAGAAGCATTGTTTTCATACATATCTTAATTTAACTGTTTATAACCCGCATTCCCTTTACTTGGTTAACTCATTCTCTTAGTTTTGGTTATTCAAGTGAATACCATCACTTATGAACTAACCAATTTCATTGTTATTTCGCTATTTATTCATTTAGTTCATTCGTGCATCGCTTATGAATGAACCAAATTTCACTGGTATTACTTCATTAACCAACATCTAATTATTGCAATTTTATTAATAAAATCATACGAAGTATAGATCTACGTACCTTAGAGCTTTTCCTTTATCACATGCCTTCTCGCTCGAGTCGCGTATAGTGAACAACTCGGCTAGTTGTTAAATTTCCCATATAAGAACTACTATTATCAAACTTCATCCAGAATCATTATATATTTTTCTTATCAAATTTCATCGCATCACCAAATACAACATTTCACTTAGGCAATTCATCAAACACCTTGTGAGCATGGATTTTTATGCTACCTCAAATAATCACAAGTAAACATTATTTATTCGTATACTCTCATTTTATCAAACAATGTGTCTAGTATGTTTGATTAACATCTAGAATGTATCATTATAACAAGAAATACTATAATTTCACTATTATCATCCATATGTTCATCCTATTTATCAACACCCATTTAACACAAGCACGGGTAATCATTCAAACATTTTAATTATGACAATTAAATCAAATTTTTTAGTCAAGGGTTTGTTTCTAGACCCATATGCATCTCAATTTTTGCTATAACATCTACAATTCATACTTCAATCACAACTTGTGATGTTCATGAAATTTCATAACATCTCTACACGTCAAATTTCAACATACCTTATGATTCCCTAACTTGGATGATCACTAATTTCAGTTCATGCACGAAATCTAGACCCGAATTCTCTTCCAATTTGAAGGAATTTACGATGTCAGGAAGTACTGCGGCCATTTGTTTAGCAATTTGCATGGCCAAGCGTTCGTTTGACTTTCCTGACTTTTTACCTCCACGTAATTGCCTAGCCGACATCTACAGGAACATATGTAGGAAGATTGTGAGTTAAAGAATTTCCTAGGTGTCATGTGTTGTAAAAAGAATGAAAACAACATAACTGAAAATAATGTAACTACATCCATAGGACGTCTTGGGTTTGCTCATGTTTGGGCCTCCAAATGTCCCCCATACCATTGCTTGTGTAGTCATGTGGGCCCCCATGACTATTGGGCTTGGTAGGATTCACATTGGTGTCGGCGGGTTAACACTCGCACCACCCGAATGAAAATCGTAAAACATGATTGCGAGATGTATGGTAGGAGGGTGTCCAGGTGTAGACACAATGACAACTCAAAGTGGGGTTAGCTCACACGACATTTGGTATAGCATGCTTTGGCCTAATAGGTCATTCGTACTCTCATCGTTAGTCCCCAGGTAGGCAAACTGGTCTTTTATTTTGGATTTATACGAATGCCAAGCCTAGACAGGACGTTCCGACTACCGGTACTCGTACCCTTCCAGTTACTACATGCCCGTCGTGAAAACTCACTTTGAAGTGATTTGAAAAATATGAAATCATTGCAAAAATCATGGAAATCGTGAGGTGTGCTTTCATAGATATGACATGTTATGAGGATATGAACTATGATGAGCATTGCATATTAACATGTACTTGTGATGTGCTTGCATAATATTGGGTGTGAAAATAAACATGAAACATATAAACATCATGAATTTTTCATGTAACACATAAACAATTAAAATTTAATCAACTATAGTATAGGCTCTAAGGGTCTAATAACCTATCCTATATCCCTATAGCCACAAGCTCTGATACCAATCTGTCACACCCCGACTCGCAGCGGAATAAAAGTCAGGGCATGATTGGGTTATCACCAAAGCTCATGATATTTACTACGAAGTTTCATATTTTTTAAATTCAAATTACAAATTCAAATATCCAATAAACAAAATTCATACAAATACAAAAAAAAACAAATCTAAATGTTTATTCCAACGTAATAACTTGTTTATTCTTCTATGCCATCCTAAGTGTTTCTTTCCTCAACTGGATCACCTGTATCATGTGTAAAACAGGGGAGATTTTGGGTCAACAAAAGTTGGCGAGTGAACCTTAATAAAACATTTCAATAATTGCTTGTTTTATTTGTTAACGAAAATTCGTGCATAAATCACATGTGAGCAAATACGTATATGTAAACAATCACAAACCACGTTGAATGAATATATGACATGAATGATGATGTATTTGAGATCAAGGCTCAATCAAACGGAGCCGATCTAATGAGGCACCTGATGCTCACAACCCGTATCCCACGAGGAACTGATGGGCCTAATGAAATGAGTGCACTGAAATGATAAATTTAATCCACATAATATTCACAAACAACCATTACACATTTGATCACAAGATGATATAAGCACAAGTGTTTAAATAAAATAAAAGAATTGTACGACACATAATACACCCCAAAACGTGAATAAAACGGGGAATTTGTAGAGATTCACTCACCTTGGGTGCATATTCTTTAATGGTAAGGAGAGCGCACGATTTTGGAATTTAATCAATGAGAAAGTACTAACCTAGAAATAATAACGCGATAACTCGGTAAATATATTAAATTAATATTTAGTTAACATCCTTTGTTTAGGTTTTTAGGTTATTTTTGTGGATTGTGTAGATATTCTAAACCCTTGAAAATGTATATTCTTAAACCTTTTATTGGATTTTTCTTTAAAATAAAAAAACCTTAGAATTTAAAATATTAATATAAAATAAATATAAAATAATAAAAAAAATTTGTCACTCTGACAAGCCTGTCAGACCGGTTTGATGCGAGTAGGTATGCGCGTATGCAGAGTCGAACCCGAGACCTTACGTTCACGTGCACGCAGCTCTTTCAACTGAGCTACGTGTCTAACCCGTCATATTCTGGATTTTAATTATATTTATACACTCTTTAGATTATTTCTAATTTAATTAAATTTACAAAAAGGTTTCAGTAATCCGACCGGTGCGTGCCACAGTGCTCGAACCCGTGACCTTGGCGATGTGATGCACCCAGCCCAACCAACTGGGCTGGGTGTCTAACCCGGCTATACATGCATTTTAAAAATATTTATATACTAAACAAGTTTTACACAGAGAGGTGAATTCAAGAAGGGTTTAAAAATGTCCGGCTGGTGTGAGGGTATGGACTCGAACTCGGGTTTACGCGCATATTTAATGCACACAGTCCACCGTTGGACTGTGTGTCTAACCTGTTTAAAACAACCGTTTTAATTAAACTATTCAGTTAATCAGTTATTGTTCATCTTCTCCGACGAGTATGAACTCTGATCAGGAGCCGACATTTCTCAGATTGTTATAATTTCATTAGTATGATTCTAACATAACAGAAAGAAGATTAAAGATTTATACCCCTGATGTCGCGGGCTCTTGGCTTATTTTCCGTGGTGATGTTCCGACAACAGAACGGTGGTTCTGGCGAGACAGAGGAAAGCGCTCAGCAGAGTTATCCCGAGGTTAGAAGTGAGAAGGAGTGAGCGATTTACAATGAGGAGTTCGGTCAGTATTTATAGGCTTGAAAAGGGTTGCTTGAATTTGGAATTCGGAAACTGAATTGGATGGTTGATTTCTTGCGAGATTGATTGATTGATTCTAATTTTGGGAAGAGTTAACGCGGACAGAAAGCTGGTTCCTACCGGGTTCCAGAACAGGGGCTAGATCGGTGGGTGTTTTCCTGATTTGAATTTTGCCGGAAACATTGCTCGGGCTCGTGTATATATTTGAGTTTATTCGAACTTCTTAACAGAAGGCGCGTGTGTCTCGGTGGTGCTTGTGTTGTGCGGTTACTCGGGTGAACCCTTGTTCGATTCCCGGTTCACCTATATATATATATTATTTTTTATTACACTATTAAGAAGTAAATATTTATAATTGATTATTTATTATTATTTTATTTAGCTTATTCATTATTTTATATAAGAAAATTTTAAGCAATAATGAAAATAACCGAATGACCAGAATAAATGCACCTTGATTGATATTTTGGGGCGGGCTTTTCGAAACCCGATTGGTACAAATGTTACAGTATCCCCTACTTTTAGAAATTTCGTCCCGAAATTTTAGTAGTAGTTGTAACTGGAAAAAGATACGGGTACTTTTCGCGCATTAAGTCTTCACGTTCCCAAGTAAACTCGGGTCCTCGTTTTGACTCCAACGTACCATGACGATTGGAATACGACTTCGCCTTAAGCGCTTCTCACCAAAATCCATGATTTCTACTGGTCTTTCGACGAAGTGCATCGATTCATCGATTTGAATGTCTTCTAGGGGAATATGGAGGTTTTCGTCGGCGAGGCTCTTTTTCAAGTTTGATACGTGGAACGTGGGATGAATTTTGTTAAGCTCTTCTGGTAGGTCAAGCTTGTATGCTACAGGACCTACTCTTTCGAGTATCTTGAAAGGTCCTACGTAGCGTGGTGCTAGCTTGCCCTTTTGGCCAAAACGAACCACTCCCTTCCACGGTGATACTTTCAAAAGTACTTGATCACCAATGCCAAATTCCAAAGGCTTTCATCGTTTGTCAGCATAACTCTTTTGATGACTTTGAGCCGCCAGAAGATTGTTTCGAATTTGAAGAATTTTGTCGGTTGTTTCTTGAATCAATTCAGGTCCGGTGATCTGCGCTTAACCAATTCCGTGCCAACATACTGGAGATAGGCATTTACGACCGTATAAAGCTTCGAAAGGAGCCATGCCGATACTTGAATGGTAACTATTGTTGTACGAAAACTCGACTAACGGTAGATGAGCGTCCCAGTTCCCTTTGAAGTCTATGACACATGCTCGAAGCATGTCGTCAAGGGTTTGGATGGTGCGTTCAGATTGACCATCAGTTTGAGGATGAAAGGCGGTACTGAGATCTAACCGTGTACCAAAGCGGTTTGTACGGCTTGCCATGTTCGTGAAGTGAAACGACCATCACGGTCTGAAATGATGCTTAATGGTACACCATGACGACTTACGATCTCGCTGATGTAGATACGAGCTAGCTTCTCGTTCTTGAAGTCCTCGCGAATCGGAATGAAGTGAGATGATTTTGTAAGACGATCAATAATTACCCATATGGTGTCATACCCACTGGAGGTGTGAGGTAACCCGGTAATGAAGTCCATGGTTATGTTTTCCCACTTCCATACAGGTATTTCGGGTTGGACTAGAAGTCCTGAAGTCTTTGATGTTCAGCTTTCACTTTGGAACAGGTAAGGCACTTGGAAACAAAAACAGCGATGTCTTTTTTCATGCCAGGCCACCAGTAGGTGTATCATAGGTCTTGATACATCCTATCGGCTCCTGGGTGTACAGAGTATTGTGTTTTGTGTGCCTCATTCATGAGGAAATCTCGAAGGTTATCCGATCAGGAATCCATATGCTGTTTAAATAGTATAGAATACCGTCGGATTTGGTTTCAATTTTGAGTCAGCTCCACATGACAGCTCATCGCGTACGTCATTTTCTGTTATAGAAACATGTTGAGTTGCCCGGATTCGATCTTTGATGTCGGTTATGATTTGCGAACATAGAAGACGTATAGAGTTCGCATAACCTTTTTGACTGAGAGCATCGGCCACCACGTTTGCCTTGCTAGGATGGTACCGAATTTCACAATCGTAGTCGTTGAGAAGTTCGACCCATCTTCGTTGCCTCATATTCAACTCTTTCTGGTTGAAGATATGTTGGAGACTCTTGTGGTCAGTGTATATTTCACACTTGGTACCGTAGAGGTAATGTCTCCATATCTTGAGAGCGAACACAACGGCTCCAAGTTCCAGGTTGTGGGTGGTGTAATTCTTCTCGTGAACTTTGAGTTGCCTAGAGGCATAGGCTATCACTTTTCCTCTTTGCATCAATACACAGCCTAGTCCTTGCCCTGATGCGTCGCAATAAACCACAAAGTCATCGCAACCCTCAGGGAGTGTAAGGATAGCTGCGTCACAAAGCCTTTGCTTTAAAGTTTGGAAGGCCTCCTCTTGCTTAGGTCCCCAAATGAAGGGTTTTCCTTTGTGAGTTAAGGCCGTGAGCGGTACGGCGTACGGGAAAAATTGGCAATGAAACGTCGGTAGTAATCAGCCAAACCAAGAAATGACCTAACTTCGGTAGGGGTACGTGGCGCTTTCCATTCCTGTACTGCCTTGATTTTTGAAGGATTGACATGAATCCCTTTGTCATTGACGACATGACCAAGGAATTGTACTTCTCCTAACCAGAATTCGCATTTTGAGAACTTAGCGTAAAGCCTTTCAGTTCTTAAGAGTGTAAGAATGAGCCGAAGGTGTCGCTCATGATCGGATTTTGACTTGGAGTAGATAAGAATGTTGTCGATGAAGACTATGATGAAACGGTCGAGGTAGGGTTTGCATACTCTATTCATTAAATCCATGAAGACAGCAGGGGCGTTGGTTAAACCGAAGGGCATAACCATGAACTCGTAATGACCATAACGAGTTCGGAAGGCGTTTTTGGGATATCTTCCTCGCGCACTCTAAGCTGATGATAACCAGAACGAAGGTCGATTTTGGAAAAACAGGTGGCGCCTTGAAGTTGGTCCAGGAGGTCATCAATGCGAGGCAGTGGATAGCGATTCTTAACCGTCAAATTGTTGAGTTCTCTATAATCAATGCACATGCGAAACGTTCCATCTTTCTTCTTCATAAAAAGAACAGGCGCACCCCAAGGTGATGAGCTAGGACGTATGAATCCTTTGTCAGTCAACTCTTGTAGTTGACTGGCCAATTCTTGCATCTCGGATGGGGCTAACCTATAAGGAGATTTTGCGACTGGTGTAGCGCCAGGCACAAGATCGATGCGAAATTCGACTTCTCTCACAGGAGGAAGTCCTGAAACGTCGTCGGGAAAAACTTGTGGGAATTCCTTCACAATTGGAATATCTTCGAGCTTCCTCTCCTTGCCTCCCTTCTTGACGACGTGAGCTAGAAATGCGACGTAGTTCTTGCGGAGATAACTTCGGGCTTGAAGGCAGGACATCAATTTGAGTCCTTTCGAAGGGGTTTCCCCAAAGATGCGTAGTGTCTGACCGTCTGCAGAGGAATACGAATGAATTTTTCGTGGCACACCACTTCAGCGTGATGCTGGCTGAGCCAGTCCATACCGATTATAACATTGAAATTTCCCAACTTCATAGGAATGAGGTCAATTGGGAAATCGTGATCGTTTAGGGTGAGAGTACAATCGCGTATAATAGAATTTAATGAAGTGGGTTTTCCGTCAGCAACTTCCACCGTTAGTGATTCAATGAGATTAACACGAGGTTGGTCGAGGATAGATTTGAATTCTAAGGACACAAAGCTCTTATCCGCACCAGTATCGAATAATATGGATGCATAACTACCATTGATGAGAAACGTACCGTTGACCACAATGTTGTCAGCCCTAGCTTGGTTGGCATTGATATTGAAAGCTCTTCCTCTGGCAGGTGGAGGAGCTTGGTTAGCTTGGTTTACCGGATTTGCTTGAGCTTGGGCATGGATGATGTTCACCAGGCGGGGGCAAGTGTTCCTGAAGTGGTTTGGGTCTCCATAGTTGAAACAGGCCCGCATGGGTTGCATCATGGGGTAGTTGGGTTGGTAGTAAGGTTGGGCTGCGAGGTGCAGGTGGTAGAAGTAAGGGTTTTTGGGCTTGGCCCACCATCTGATTTTGGGTTTGGGTTGGAGGTTGACTGCGGTTCATTCGCTGAAGGGTACGGCAAGTTTGGATGGTGTGACCCGCACGGCCACAACTTGTGCAATGTTGGCAGGGGTTTTCGGGAGGATGATGGTATTGACAACGGTTACACTTTGGGTGTGGGCCAGTGTATGGCCTTTTGAATGGTGCGACTGGAGGGGCAACTTGGGTGATTGGTGCAGCAGTGATGGGAGGGTTGGTTTGGGTGACGGCAAAGTTCTTGCCATTTCGCTTCCTCTTACCAGCAAACTTCGAGGATGTACCTTGGTGGTTTGGAATTGGGGTCTCAATGGGTGCTTTCTTCTTCTCATCTTTGAATTTGCCGTTTCGAATGCGATTTTCAGTGAGTTCTGTAGCTAACTCCATTGCGGCTTCAAGTGTTGCAGGCGAAGTGCTTAAAACCGAATCTTGGATTTTCGAGGGGAGGCCTCGAATGTAGTGTTCGACTAGGCGGTATAAGGGGATGAACAAATTGGGGATCATTTGGTTCAATTCGAGAAATCTCTTATTGTATGAAGTGTGGTCTCCTTCCTTTTGTTTCAATGAGTGAAACTCGTCTTCTAGCTTTTTGATTTCGCTTCTTGGACAGAAACATCTCGTCATGATTTCCCTTAACTCTTCCCAGGTTAAGGCCATGGCATCTTCAACACCTCGCTTACCCTTTTTCGTGTTCCACCAGGTAAGGGCTACCCCAAACAACCTTCCAGTCGCGTAACGTACCTTATGGTCCTCGGGACAGTCGCAATTGAGAAAGGTGTTTTCCATCTCCTCAAACCAGTGAAGGAGGGCGGTGACACCATCAGTCCCTTCATATTTTGGGGGATCGCAGGACTTGAAGTGTTTGTAGGTGCATTTGAGGGTTTTGGGAGGAGGGTTGGCGATGCTTTGGTCTTCTTGGTTGGGAGGGTTGATGGGATTAGCGGTGAAGGCTTGTTGAACTTGTAGCACGATGTCAGGAAGCACTGCGGTCATTTGTTTAGAAATTTGCGTGGCCAAGCGTTCGTTTGACTTTCCTGACTTTCTACCTCCACGTAATTGCCTAGCCGACATCTACAGGAACATATGTAGGAAGATTGTGAGTTCAAGAATTTCCTAGGTGTCATGTGTTGTAAAAAGAATGAAAACAACATAACTGAAAATAATGTAACTACATCCATAGGACGTCTTGGGTTTGCTCATGTTTGGGCCTCCAAATGTCCCCCATACCATTGGCTGTGTAGTCATGTGGTTCCCCATGACTATTGGGCTTGGTAGGATTCACAATGGTGTCGGCGGGTTAACACTCGCACCACCCGAATGAAAATCGTAAAACATGATTGCGAGATGTATGGTAGGAGGGTGTCCAGGTGTAGACACAATGACAACTCAAAGTAGGGTTAGCTCACACGACATTTGGTATAGCATGCTTTGGCCTAATAGGTCCTTCGTACTCTCATCGTTAGTCCCAGGGAGGCAAACTGGTCTTTTATTTTGGATTTATACGAATGCCAAGCCTAGACAGGACATTCCGACTACCGGTACTCGTACCCTTCCAGTTACTACATGCCCGTCGTGAAAACTCACTTTGATGTGATTTGAAAAATACGAAATCATTGCAAAAATCATGGAAATCGTGAGGTGTGTGCTTTCGTATATATGACATGTTATGAGGATATGAACTATGATGAGCATTGCATATTAACATGTACTTGTGAGTGTGCTTGCATAATATTGGGTGTGAAAATAAACATGAAACATATAAACATCATGAATTTTGCATGTAACACATAAACAATTAAAATTTAATCAACTATAGTATAGGCTCTAAGGGTCTAATAACCTATCATATATCCCTATAGCCACAACTCTGATACCAATCTGTCACACCCCGACCCGCAGCGGAATAAAAGTCGGGGCATGATTGGGTTATCACCAAAGCTCATGATATTTACTACGAAGTTTCATATTTATTAAATTCAAATTACAAATTTAAATATCCAATAAACAAAATTCATACAAATACAAAAAAAAAAACAAATCTAAATGTTTATTCCAACGCAATAACTTGTTTATTCTTCTATGCCATCCTAAGTGTTTCTTTCCTCAACTGGATCACCTGTATCATGTGTAAAACAAGGGAGATTTTGGGTCAACAAAAGTTGGCGAGTGAACCTTAATAAAACATTTTCAATAATTGCTTGTTTTATTTGTTAACGAAAATTCATGCATAAATCACATCTGAGCAAATACGTATATGTAAACAATCACAAACCACGTTGAATGAATATATGACATGAATGATGATGCATTTGAGATCAAGGCTCAATCAAACGGAGCCGATCTAATGAGGCACCTGATGCTCAACCCGTATCCCACGAGGAACTGATGGGCCTAATGAAATGAGTGCACTGAAATGATAAATTTAATCCACATAATATTCACACAACAACCGTTACACGTTTGATCACAAGATGATATAAGCACAAGTGTTTAAATAAAATAAAGGAATTGTACGACACATGATACACCCCAAAACGTGAATAAAACGGGGAATTTGTAGAGATTCACTCACCTTGGGTACATATTCTTGAATGGTAAGGAGAGCGCACGATTTGAGAATTTAATCAACGAGAAAGTACTAACCTAGAAATAATAACGCGATAACTCGGTAAATAAATTAAATTAATATTTAGGTTAAAATCCTTTGTTTAGGTTTTTAGGTTATTTTTGTGGATTGTGTAGATATTCTAAACCCTTGATAATGTATATTCTTAAACCTTTTATTTGATTTTTCTTTAAAATAAAAAAACCTTAGAATTTAAAATATTAATATAAAATAAATATAAAATAATAAAAAAAATTTGTCAGTCTGACAAGCCAGTCAGACCGGTTTGATGCGAGTAGGTATGCGCGTATGCAGAGTCGAACCCGAGACCTTACGTTCACGTGCACGCAGCTCTTCCAACTGAGCTACGTGTTTAACCCGTCATATTCTGGATTTTAATTATATTTATACACTCTTTAGATTATTTCTAATTTAATTAAATTTACAAAAAGGTTTCAGTAATCCGACCGATGCATGCCACAGTGCTCGAACCCGTGACCTTGGCGAAGTGATGCACCCAGCCCAACCAACTGGGCTGGGTGTCTAACCCGGCTATACATGCATTTTAAAAATATTTATATACTAAACAAGTTTTACACAGAGAGGTGAATTCAAGAAGGGTTTAAAAATGTCCGGCTGGTGTGAGGGTATGGACTCGAACTCGGGTTTACGCGCATATTTAATGCACACAGTCCACCGTTGGACTGTGTGTCTAACCTGTTTAAAACAACCGTTTTAATTAAACTAATCAGTTAATCAGTTATTGTTCATCTTCTCCGACGAGTATGAACTCTGATCAGGAGCCGACATTTCTCAGATTGTTATAATTTCATTAGTATGATTCTAACATAACAGAAAGAAGATTAAAGATTTATACCCCTGATGTCGCTGGCTCTTGGCTTATCTTCTGGTGGTGATGTTCCGACAAGAGAACGGTGGTTCCGGCGAGACAGAGGAGAGCACTCAGCAGAGTTATCCCGAGGTTAGAAGTGAGAAGGAGTGAGCGATTTACAATGAGGAGTTCGGTCAGTATTTATAGGCTTGAAAAGGGTTGCTTGAATTCGGAATTCGGAAACTGAATTGGATGGTTGATTTCTTGCGAGATTATTGATTGATTCTAATTTTGGGAAGAGTTTACGCGGACAGACAGCTGGTTCCTACCGGGTTCCAGAACAGGGGCAAGATCAGCGGGTGTTTTCCTGATTTGAATTTTGCCGGAAACATTGCTCGGGCTCGTGTATATATATGAGTTTATTCGAACTTCTTAACAGAAGGCGCGTGTGTCTCGGTGGTGCTTGTGTTGTGCGGTTACTCGGGTGACCCGGGTTCGATTCCCGGTTCACCTATATATATATATTTTTTATTACACTATTAAGAAGTAAATATTTATAATTGATTATTTATTATTATTTTATTTAGCTTATTCGTTATTTTATATAAGAAAATTTTAAGCAATAATGAAAATAACCGAATGACCAGAATAAATGCACCTTGATTGATATTTTGGGGCGGACTTTCGAAACCCGATTTGTACAAATGTTACAGTATGCCACCTTCCTTACGCAATCGATAATCTTGAAAGGCCCAATAAATTGCGGGCTCAACTTCCCTCTTTTTCTAAATCGAATGATCCCCTTCCACGGAGATACTTTAAGCATTAATCTTGGAAAAGTGAAAACAAATGAATGGAGGCTTGGTTATATAGTAGAGGTTTATGGTTAGTGTTTAATGGTGTTTGGATGTTGATTGGTGAGGAAAAGAGGTAAGAAAATGGACCGTCCCGTATGAAGGAAACAACTTTCTGCGAATTAGGGCTGCTCGCGCCCCATGGCAAGGATACTCTAAGTTGCCCGCGGGGCGTCGCGTGCTGATTTTCCCACAAAGTTTGTGTCCTTTCATTTTGGACCTGAACTTTAGTTTGTTTGATATTTGAGTTACAAACTTGTGTTTTTGCTATTTTTCAAGCATGGTAAGGGTATCAAAGTATGATGCAAGTGTGATGTACGTATAAGTGACGTTCCAAAAGTATAATGTGTCTCGGTTTTGCTTATAAACACATATCGGATAATTGTTTGGATAACGAACAAGTGTAGATATTCACATGATAAGTATAAAACATGAATTCTATTAAGATTAACGCCTCGTATTGTGAGAATAAAACTGAAATACGAATGTAAGGTTTCTAAAAATAGAATGCGAATACAAACTTGCTAAAACCTAGAAATACGAAAAATACGAGACGTTACAGTAATAAAGGTGATAATTTAGTTAAATGTGGTGGTGGTGTGTGTTCTTGATTTTGCCAGTGAGCAATAAGGCAAGGAAAACGCTTTAATACTTTCAAATGGGTTTGAATACTTTCACATGGGTTTTATAAAGATTCCCTACTTTAATTTGAACTTTCACGTGGGTTTTAAAATATTGCCAAGAGCACCCCACCTACCCTCCTTTAATATCATATCTACACGTTTGTTTTATATTTTTTCGAAATTTCGTTAAATATTGATAAATATAGTTTTCAGCTTTATCGTGTATGAGTTATGAATTCTTTGAAAAAAAAAACTTCAGTGTTTTTTCGCCGTATGTTCTTTAAAGATCTATCTGACATTTTAGTTTTTACAATTTTTTCTAACAATAATCAGATGATTAGTAATAATTTATAAGTAAATAAATAAAAAGTATACATATAAACATCCCGTAACAAGTAAATATAATTCCATTTTATTTGAGAGATTCAGAATCCAAACTCCAGATGCATACTTTGCTTTAGAGATGAGCACGGTATCCGTTCGCTATCAAACCAGTACCGTTACTGAAAAATAAAGAAAATGGGTATTTGTTCCGGTCTCGAATATACTCGGTACGGCTCGATACCTGTACGATACCGGTAAAAAACCTACATGAACCTCAAATTGTTGTGTTATTTTTAATGGATTATTTAGTTTTTTAATTTGTTTTTTATAATTTTTAAAAGAACATAAATAAAATAAATATGTAAAAAAATAGATTATACAAAATATACATAGTTTTAATAAAATGAGAAAGTAGGTGATGATGTAATTAATAAGGTTGAGATTTGAAATGGTTATTGTTTAATGAAAAACTAAAGATCTGGAGTGGTGATGTTCAAATGATTTAGAACCAAGTCCATTATTATAGATGCTTTGAATCGATAAAGAACATGACTACACTGTGTATTTGGATTTTCAGTAAATATTAGAAATATATATTATATATATATATATATATATATATATATTATATATATATTATATGTGTGTGTGTGTTTGATGAAAATTAGAAAAATGAAAAAAAAAAAAAAAACTAATTGTCAGTATATCAAGGGATAGAATATGTGGCTTGAAACCAGGCACTATTTTAAAAATTATTTTAGCCAATGAATGATCTATTGTTGCATGTTTCAGTTTCCACACAGTTATTTTTTTCTTGAGAGAAAACTTCATGGATTCCCATCAAAAGAAGCCACATGCATTGTGCATACCACTCCCAGTGCAAGGTCACATTAACCCAATGTTAAAACTTGCCAAAATCCTACATTCCAAAGGCTTTCTTATCACCTTTGTGAACACCGAGTTTAACCACCAACGCCTCGTGAGATCACAGGGCGCTGAAGCTGTACGTGGCATCCCTTCCTTCAGGTTCGAGACCATCCCTGACGGTCTTCCATTGCCGCAAAACCTTGACGCCACCCAAGATGTCTTGGCTCTAGCACGGGCCATTGAGGAAAATTTGTTGGGTCCGTTTACAACCTTAATCACCAAAATCAATGCTTCCGATTTGCCGGTAACTTGTATAGTGGCTGATATGCTTATGGGCTTCACCCTCGATGCCGCTGCTGAATTTGGTATTCCGGAGTTGATGTTATGGACCAGTGGAGCAGGTTCATTCTTATGTTATGAACAGTGTCCCAACCTTTTGGAGACAGGATTGATGCCCATTAAAGGTAATGATATAATTTGTAATCTTGTTTCACTATTTCCCAAAATAAAACCCTAATTTAGATAAAAATAAAATGGTTTTGTCTACTTTCGGATCTCTAATTTTTTTATATGAATATTTATTACATAAGATTATTTAAATTTAATTTTAAAAAATATTTAAAAAAATTAAAATTAGAAATCCTAATTTTAATCTGTATTATACTTCAAATATTGTTATCTGTTAAGAAAAAATATAGAAAAAGAGTATGTAGGCGGCTTTTTTTAAAACTTAAGCTTTAACAACATTTAAAAAAATTAAAATTAATTTAACTTACTTTTGTGAGGTTTGTACATTATGGGTGCTCTAAGGTTTTATCTTTTCAAGCGAAACCACAGCGTAGGGTTTGTAAAGGTGAGCACCAAGTTGGCGCAAGGGACCCAGTTTCAAGCTATTCTTAGTATAAATAATAAATAAATAAATAAATAAGATTGTTTTTGTAACTATACTAGTTTTCCGCCGCGTTGGGGCATTGAGCCATATATTTCTCTCTCATAACATGTACGTCTATGTTTTGGTTACTACACGATCTCAAAAAAAATTATATCGAGTCAACCAATTAAAACAAAGCACTACGATACTTTTGCTAAAAAAAACCTTAAAACGAAGGAAAAAAGTACTTGCTTGGCACGAATAAAAATTATACCGAGCCAACCAATTAAAAGAAAACACTACCATAGTTTTGTAAAAAACACTAAAACTATGGCATGTCTGTAACTTTATCTTGTGAACAAAATCGTTATTTGACAGGAAAAAAAATAATGGCAAAACTGTAAATCTTAATCGATGGAAAAACCATAACTTGGCTAGGAGAAGAAAAAACCAAATCCAGTGGCAAAACTAAAAATTTAAATAAGCCAAAATCGTAATTTGTCTGGACTAATGGAAAAATGAAAAAGTGCCAGGCAGCTACTTAGCACTATTCCCCTCAATGTTAATTGTAGTATAGATAAATTGGTAAAAGAGGTACACTTGGTGTTTTATCCTTAGAAAACCACATAATAACATTTTTGTTAGGCTCAAACTATTGGAATACATTGGTGTCTATTTGCACACTTGGCACTATTCCCTCAATGTTAATTGTAGCATAGATAAATTGGTAAAAGAGGTTTACTTGGTGATTCATCCTTAGAAAACCACATACGGGGCGTATAGAACCCTCGTAGAGGTCTCAAATAAGACTCATGGCCCATATATGCCTCGTATAGGCTTATATGGGGCATATAAAGAGTTTTATTTACAAACATTTAATTCAATATTAATCGTCTTAGCAAAGTTTTATCAAAAAAAATAAGTATTCTTGTTTAAATAAATATAAAAATAAGTATTCTTTTACAAACGTTTTTATACAATACTACACCAATCGTATAGATGTAGTATAGGTCTCGTACTGGCCTCGTATAAGCTTACACGTGCAATATCGTATCGTATGGTGTAGCATAGGTCCTGTATAGGTCTCATATAGCCCTACAGGGGTAGTATCATATTGTATCGTTTATTATAGTATAGGTCCCGTATAGGCCTATAAATGTAGTATCATGTCGTATAGTGTAGTATAACTTAAGTCTCGTATAATATAGTATGGTATCATCTCCTATCGTATAGGTGTATTATAGATCTCGTATTGACCTCGTATAAGCCTATAGGCGTAGTATCGTGTCATATCATATATCAAATACTGTAGTATAAGTCTCGTATAGACCTATTGGCCTGTAGGCCTATATGAGAATTATACTACACCTATAGGCCTATAAGATGTAACATCCGTCAAAAACCGGATTTACCAAACCCGCTTCGTTTATTAACCGAACAATCAGTTAAAAATTCCGTCGCGTATTTAATGCTCAAATTAATTTTAAACGATACATAATTAATAAGTATATTGGAATATATAATTTATATTTGAAAATTTATTAAAAATAATGAAATAAAAATAAAACCAGGCTGCCGGGATTCGAACCCAGGTCAGCCGGGTCAGCCGAGTCAACCAGATCTTAACTCCCACACGCTCAACCACTCCGCCACTTGTGTTGTTTGTGTACATATTGAAACAATTAATACATAACATAAATCTCGAATTCAAACTGACGCGCCCAAATCGCAGTGGTCGGAAATCCCGACGATTTCGCCGAGATTGGACGGTTTCTTCTGATTTAACCGAAGCATTAACCTTAACATCGTTATAACCGATGTCCAGTCCGCGACTTTGGTCATAACCGCCGGAAAATTTTGACCAACGAATCAAGACGGTAATCAGACCAAATACGTCGATGTTCTTCCTTATAAATGCACCCTCTAACCTCTGATAGCCTATACAGGACCTATACGAGACTTATATTATACTATACAATGCTTAATAATGGTTTTTATTTATTTTTTTTAGAAAAGTACTTATTATAGAACTTGGCTAAAACGATAAATATTGTATAGAAACGTTAAAAAAACCTATATATATATATATATATATGGTGGGGTTCCAGAGTGAGCACTAGTGTACTTGCGAACTGAGTGAATAAATCCTAACCATTGATTTACACACGTGTATGGCTAGGATTTCATCATCAAATTGTAAAGTACACTAGTGTATTTTATCATCAAATCCTGCCCATTGATTTACACACGTGTATTAATAATCAAGGGCTAGGATTAGTTCACACAGTCACTATCAAGAGGGTTGTTCACAAATGATCCTATATATATATATTATATATGTCACATATAGGCCTATACGTGGTATATACAAAGGATAAAATGACCATTTTACCCCTGGTTTAGGTTGCTTATAGGCCCTAAACCAGGGGTAAAATTGTAGTTTCTCTTATACGCTCCATATATGCCTTTAAGGCATATACAAGAGACAGATTTGATTAAACAGACCATTTTACCCATGTTAAGGGGCTATACTCAGCCCAAACCTGGGTAAAATGGTCATTTTTGCCCTTTCTATTCGCGCGTATAGGCCTATACGTGGCGTATATAAAGGGTTTTTTTTACAAATATTTTTATATAATATTTATCGTTTTAGCACAATTTGTAATAAGTACTTTTTTAAAAAATAAATAGAAAACATTGTTAGGTATCGTATCGTATAGTATGATATAATTCTCGTATAGGACTATGAATGTAGTAATGTATAGTGTAGTATAGTATCTTATCTTATCGTATCGTATCATATAGTGTAGTATAGTATAGTACACTATATTACAGCTATAGGCCTATACAGGACCTATACTACACCTATAGGTCTATACGGGACCTATGCTACAACTATACGATACTATGTTATAATATACTATACTATACTATAATACACCTATAAGCACATACGTGATCTATACTATACCTATACGATACCATACTACACTATGTGATATATACGATACGATACTACACTATACTACACCTATAGGCTTATACGGGTGTTGTATCGTATCTATCGTAGCGTACAGTTTGGTATCGTATCATATAGTGTAGTATAAGTCTTGTATAGGCTCCCTATAGGTCTTGTATAGGCCTATACGGGACCAATACTACACCTATAGTCCTATATGGGACCTATACGGGACCTATACGATACAATACGATGCTATAGTATACACCTATAAGCATATACGGAACTTATACTACACCTATACGGTATGATACTACACTATGCGATACGATAAAATATGATATTATACTACACCTATAGGCCTATACGAGACTTATACTATACTGTATGATACAATATTACATCCATAGGCCCATACGAGGCCTATACAGGACCTATACGAGACTTATACTATACGATACGATGCTTACTAATGTTTTTTTAAGTACTTATAATAGAACTTGGCTAAAGTGATAAATATTGTATAGAAACGTAAAAAAAACCTTTATATACGCCACATATAGACCATTTTACCCATGGTTTTTGTTGCGTAAAACCCCTAAACAAGGGGTTAAATGGTTTGTTTTCTATACGCCGCGTATAGACCTATACGTAGCGTATACAAAGGGAAAAATTGACCATTTTACCCCTGGTTTGGGCTGCGTATAGGCCCTAAACCAGGGGTAAAATGGTTTTTTTTCCTATTTATCGCATATAGACCTATACGCGACGTATAGGACCATGATATGACACAATCAGATATTCTCTTGGAAATTGAACAAAGGTGGATAGCAACACACAGACCTGTATGTAGCATATATAAAGATCTCACTTTGTGTGCGATAGACATCAAGATGTGTGAATATCACACCCTGTTGTAATTAAGTGAATAACCAGTCCGATTTATTTATTGAAAAACACATAACAAGGACATGATTACTTCTTCGTAAACATATGAAACTTTGATGGTATACCATATGTGATGATCCCACTACATGATATATAAACTTCATGCATGGCTTTATAATAAATAAGTGGAACATTAACAGCATTATTGTATGCGTCGATATGATTACACTACATGTGTTGTAATCGTTGAAGAATATCCTTTTTTATAGCATTGAAGCATATGTTAGATGTGCTAATATAGTGTATACATTGTTAATTATACCACCGTTGTTAGTATAATATTTTTTTTTGGAATGGCGAATTTGTTTAAAGTAGATGATTGGGTTATGTGCCATTTTGATATGGATCGTATTATCCAATTTTTGTTATCTTCTATTTTGATTAAGTAGTTCGTGTACTATTTAGATTAAGTACATTGTTCACCTTTAGTTTTTGATTTTTGGTGTTAAAATAAGAACTCCTTCCAGCATTTAATAAAATTTGATTGCACCCCATTAAAGCTGTTAAAAAAACCCCATTTTGTTTAAATTTAGGCATGCTGTCATTGGAACCCCTCACTATTTACAAATATATGAATTTATAAAATTCATTCAAAAAACAAGGTGGCAATGTAACCCTATAACCACATCACTCCCCATTCACTATATTTGGGCAACACTATAAAGAAATTCTTATAGGTAGTGCAACCAACTAGCGGATAAACTAGAAAACTAGAATTAAATAGAAGGAAAAGGAAAAGGTCTAAAAGCAATTCTAGGGTCTATTCTAATTTATATTTATAGTTATGAAAATAGAACACTTATATTTGATGGTTAATTATTCTTATCGATTGATTTGAAATTAATAATTTTTCTTTGATATACAATTTTTGTCGATTGATTTGAAATTAATCATTTTTCTTTGATATACAGATTCAAGTTATTTAGTAAACGGTTATCTGGATACAGTTCTTGATTCTATACCTGTCATGCATGGCGTACGTCTAAAAGATATTCCGCCTTTGATTAGATGTATCAACCCGGGGGATGAATACTTGGTTCAATTTGTTTGTTTACAATTTGAGAGAGCAAAATCAGTTTCTGCCATCTTTTTTAATACTTTTGATGAACTCGACTGTGACATTTTAAACACGATCTCTTTAAAGTTTGCTCCTTGCTACGGTATTGGCCCTTTACATCTAATCGAGAACGCAATCGTAGACACAAGTGTAGCATCCTTCAAATCAAATCTCTGGAAAGAAGACTCCGAATGTGTAAAATGGCTAGACTCGAAAGAACCGTCGTCAGTAATTTATGTGAACTTTGGTAGCATCACGGTAATGACATCTCAACAACTAGTTGAGTTTGGATGGGGACTTGCGAAAAGCAATTATTCATTCTTGTGGATAATACGTCCAGACCTTGTGATTGATGAGTCTGCTGTTCTTCTACCTGAGCTATTGGCGGAGATTAGCGGTAGAGGGATGTTGGCAGGTTGGTGCCCTCAACAACAAGTTCTTAACCACCCGTCAATAGGAGGGTTTTTGACGCATAGTGGGTGGAACTCAACGCTTGAAAGCATTTCTAGTGGAGTGCCAATGATTTGTTGGCCGTTTTTTGGTGACCAACAACCGAATTGCTGGATGAGTTGCAACAAGTGGGGTATCTCCATGGAGATTGACAACAATGTAAAGAGTGATGAGGTTCAAAAGCTTGTGATTGAGTTGATGAAAGGAGAAAAGGGGCGTTCGATGAGGAAGAAAGCTGTTGAATTGAAGAACAAGGCTGAGAAAGCATGTGCTTATCCTTCTGGTTCATCAGTGGCTAATTTGGAGAAGATGGTTCATCTCATGCAAACTTCTTCTAAATGACCCATATCTCTTTAAAAGAAAATAAATGCATGTGTTTTTTCTATTGAAATCCAATTTACTTTCTATAAATGTATTGTGCTACATTTGTGCTCCACAAGTGTTTTATTTATTCTAGTTGACTTTCTATAAATGTATTGCACTTCATTTGTACTTAGTAAGATTATGTTGTGTTCTTTTAGTAAATTCTCATGCACAAATGAAGTTGACCAGATCTAAAATATTAACACACATAGCTACATACTTTTTCTTGGTAAGAATACTTCATCACCATTGACAAACGCCATAAAAACATTCACAAATGTCATTCTACGAATGTACGATTGACCGGTTTCAGACCTTAGCTTAAACCCTAGCTACAATTGATTTTTGTGACCAAAATAGCAACCGAAATTCTCGTCTCAAATTAACGACATTTTCTCTTTGCAACCAATTTTACTAACTAAACCCTTTGTGACGGACCTTTTCACAACTGATTTTGCGACAGAAGCTTTTGCAGGCGAACAAGTTAGCGACTAATTTTACAACAGAAGCTATTATGAAAATATTCAAATTCAATAAAAATCTAAATATAGCCAATGTAAAGGTTAATTATGGTCTGTCTTTATTTCCATTTATAATTTACTTCCTTGGATGACTTTGAAAGATCCATATGTTTATTTCCCGCTAGTGATCCCCGAATAAAAAGCCACTGATAGAATGCAAGCGATTTGAAGAGTTATATAAACTAGAACTGATATCCCCGCGTTGCGGGGTCCGGTTTTTAAAGTAATTTGAGCGTACTGATTCTTTTTTTTGTAATTGCTTATTGATCAAACATAGACCAACTCTATAAAATAAGCACAAAACGTATTATATTTGACATGACTCATTTTCGAAATTACGTCAAAACGTAAACCAACTTGAGTTTATATCGAAACATACATAAAAATGTGCACATAAAACTCAGGGGGGAGGGGTCAAAATGTCATTACCTCGAAACCTAAACTAACTTGAATATATACCGACACGTACAATAAACGTCAAAACGTATACCAACCGAAAACGTCAAAAAAAGCATCAAAACGTATTATATTTGACATAAACTCATGAAGAACGTAAAGCGTCTCGAATTTATACTGCCCTATGAAAACGGAGTATGTTGGACATAACTCATTTGAAAATAAATTACGTTTAAACGTAAACCAACCTGAATTCAAATCAACACGCACATAAAAACAAGCAAAAACTCAAAAAGTTTAAAATAACATTTACCAGGTGTTAGAAAGTTAAAAGGTTTAAATACCAATTTTAAAAGTTGAAATGAGTAAGATCAAAAGAAAAAAAATAAAAGAAAACATAACAAAAATCAAAACTACTGTAACAATCTAGTCAATAAATTATATTATATATATATATAGAGTATATATTATTTAGATTATTTTTGTTCAGAAAACCCAACTTATTTATACTACATAGGTTTTATTATTATTTTATTTTAGAGTAATATATAAAAGAAAAGGAAAAAAAAAAACAAACTATATTTGTTCCTTTTGCGGGTGACGTCATGATAATAAAAGAAGTTGTAATTCTTTGGCTTGGGCTGACTTTTGACGCAAGCTACTTGTTTCTACAACAAATATAAGACCAAGGATAGTTACTGGACTGGTTAGGCAAAAGGGTTCAAGGATTTCAGTTTTCCTAACGCAGGTAGGGGGTCCCCCACGTTTGCAACACGTGGAGAGAGATCACCGTTGTTAGTTGTTCACTTTTGGATTCTGGATTGAGAAGTATTCAACCCAGAATGTTAATATCAGATGTGATGATATGGTGTTAAGTGAAGAATAGAACAAGCATAAAGCAAGTTCTAGAGAAGGAGAAGTAAGATCAGAGATCAAGAGTGGCTTGAGATGATCTGGTGTGTCCTTCCTAAATGACAAGAGGTTGTGCTTTATAGGGAAGGGATTCTCTATAAGAAGAAACCTTTGACTAGTGATCCCTGGTTGCAGTGGCGGGCTTGCCCTTTTTGGTAGGTTGAAGTGTTTAGACCTGCGGGTAAAAGAGTGTGCTCTTGCACATGCTCAGTTGTGGCTGTGCAGGAGAGTATACAAGTAAAGTATTGATGTGAGTAGGCACTTTCTCATTATTTTTGTTGTTCACAACAGTTATCGATTCTGAACCTTTTTACCTTTCAACCCTTTAATCTATATTGTGTCTAAGTCATTTTATTGAGCTTGAGCTACCCACGTCATCACTACTGAAACAAAATAAAGGGTCTATTTTATGTGGTGTATTCTGCTGATTCAATATACACGCAAGAACGAACAAGGGTTTATGTTATTCTGCTCTTTGCTGTTAGTTGAGTGATGAAGAAAATTTGGAGCCATCATTCTTGAGTATTTTTGTCAGATAATTGATGTACCAGAGATCAAAAATTTCTCGTTGGTGATACTTTTTACTCGTCTACTCGTTTTAGTTTGTCCGTTTTTATTCCCTATACTTGAAGTATTTTTGCTAAGTATATGATGATTTTGTTTGCCTCTAGTTTTACCTAGCGAAGACTTTGTATTCCTCTATTATTGGTGATAATGGATTTGAAGCGGCTCTAATAGTCTCGTGGTTTTTACTCTTTTTTAGGGGTTTTCCATGCTAAAATTGGTCTCCTTATTAGTACTTTTATGCACTATTTGTTTGCATCCTCACAGGTTCATTTAAGTTGAGAAATTTTTTGGTCAAACGAAGTTTGCCGTTTTTAGTTTATCGTTTGTTCCATGGAAGCTAATACAAGTAGGATTGTGAATTTGAATGGTTCTAATGATCATGTTTGGAAAGATAAGATGGGAGATCTCCTTTATGTGAAGAATTATTTATATGTCTGTTTTTAATGCTGACAAACCTGATGATAAAACATATGAAAAGTTGAAAGGTTTAGTTATATTCGTCAATGGGTTGATGATAATGTTTTGAACCATATTAGCGGTAAGACTCATGCACGTACTTTGTGGAACAAGCTTGAGGAGTTGTATGCTCGAAAGACCGAAACAATAAACTATTCTTGATTAAATAGTTGATAAATTTGAATTACAATGATGGAACTCCTGCCACTGATCATTTGAATGTGTTTTAGGGTCTCATTAATCAGCTTGTAGGAATTGGTATTAAGTTTGAAGACGAGATACAAGGCTTATGGCTTCTTGGTACTTTACCGGACTCTTGGGAGACTTTTAGGACATCATAGTCCAACTCTTCAGCTAATGGTATCATTACTATGGAATTGGCTAAATGTAGTATTTTAAATGAAGAGATGAGAAGAAAATCACATGCTTTCTCTTCACAATCAGATGTTTTGGTCACTGAGTAGGGGGAGAAGTCAAAGCAGAGGTCCGAGTAACAAAGAGAAGCATCATAGTAAGTCCAGAGATAAGTTTGCTGATTATGAATGTCGTCATTGTGGTAGGAAAGGACAAAAATAAATTTGGCAGACAACTGAAAAAAGAGAACAAGAAGGCTAATTACAACAATCAAAAGAACAATCACAAGAAGGTTAATACTGCTATCGAAGAGTTCTTCATTTGTTGGGATTATGATATGGTGAACATTGCACGTGATGATTCGTGCTGGGTTGTTGACAGTGGTGTTATATGTCATGTGACATCACAAAGGAATTTTATTCATCTTATACACCTGGTGACTTTGGGATGGTTAAGATAGGTAATAATGGGCTATCAAAGATTGTAGGTGTTAGGGATGTTTGCTTAAAGTTTGACACTGGGATGGAGTTGGTTTTATATAATGTAAACATGTTTCAGATATTAGACTTAATTTGATCTCCGCAGGTTTACTTGATGATGATGGTTACCATAGTACCTTTACTCCTTTATGTAACACCCCAAAAACGGGTTTGGTAATCAAACCACATTAATATTAAAGAGCGGTTAATGTCACACCCCGACCCGCAGCGGAAAAGGTGATCGGGGCATGATTGGGTTTTCATCAAAGCTCATGACATTTATTATAATGTTTCATATTTATTATTACAATTTAAAAGGAATCATACAATCAAATCAAACAAATACAACATGTTCTATACATCCTTCTAAACTTCATTATTTTTCTTCTAAGGCAATTTCCTATGTTTTCCTTACTTCATCCTGTTCACCTGTATCATGTGTGAAAATGGTTTTTTGGTCAACAAAAAGTTGGCGAGTGAATCCTATGAAAAACATTTAAACAAGTTTATTGAATTGATTATTAAATAAAGTGCATAACCACATATGAGTAAATGTAAATGTAAATATATTCACAAAACACTTAATATTAAATATTGCACACACATACAACAATAGATTGTTTTGAGGCACGCGTTATTCAACTCGTCTCTCACGAGGAACTGATGGGCCTAATGAATGAGTTTTGAGGCACGCGTTGTTCTACGAACTGATGGGCCTAATGAATGAGTTTTAAGGCACGCGTTGTTCAACTCGTCTCCCACGAGGAACTGATGGGCCTAACAAATAGTTTGCATACAACTTGACAATATGTAATACATAACAACAAACAATATTTACATTCTAAGTTTAGATCATAATATGGTATAGCACGAGTTTGAATAACGAATTAGTTTAAGCGACACATGATACACCGCAAAACGTGAATAAAAAGGGGAGTTTGTAAGAATTCACTCACCGTGGGTGCGTTCCTTGATAATGATGAATGCGCACGAATTTATGATTCAACCGACGAGGGAAATCTAACCTAAATAATAACGTAATAATTCGATCAATAAATAAATTTCATTTGAAATTATTATTTCTATTTAAAGCCTTTTATTAGATTTTTTTTTTAGATTTGTTTTTATTGTATTTATTTCGAATTTAAAACAAAAAGTCTTACTTTTTAGGTATTTTAATTGAAATAAATAAAGAAAATAGTTATTAAAAAATATACTTTTAACAGGTTTGATCGGGTCGAACCGGTTTAACTTCTAGAGTTATTTGCAGCGTGTGAGGTTCGAACTCGTGACCTCCCGCTTACGTGCACGCAGCTCTTCCAACTGAGCTACGTGTCTAACCCGAAAGTATTCTGAATTTAATTATCCTTATACACTTACTGGTTTTAATCTGGAATTTAATTATTTAGTTGGATTGTATTGTATGATGGTTATAGACTTTGTTAGTCTAGACATGTAAGGAGAGTGTTCCATTGCTTGACTTCAAACGTTTAGATTTGTTTTCACCTATAGTGGATAACTATGGCAAATAATACGACTAAAACTAATGATAACGTTAAATAAAATAAAAGTTGTGTTATTTATTTTTGACTAATTATGTTTAACAAGTTTTGGTTATTATTGATTTTTTATAACAAATAAAAAATACTGTCTTTATATAAATAATAAGTAGTATTGATACTAATAATAATAATCATAATAATTTTAATTATATAAAAAAAACGATAAAATCGGGCAAACGCGAATCAAACTCGAGACCGCGGTGAAACCAATGCGAATCATCACCACTAGGCTACAGCTCAGTTGGTGTTTGATTCCTGTTTAAGTCGTTTTAACAGGTTCTAAAAGGTCATCATCTTTATGTTTGATTCAAAAGAGATATGCAGTCATCGATATTTACATGTATACTTCTTGTTACGTGCAACCGATATATTTATATAATTACAGTGTAATGTTTAGAAGGATATAAAGTCATGAGCATGAGAATTAAAGGGTAGCGAATTATACCAGAACGAGGCTTCATGCGAGAACGCCTGGCGAGGTTAGTCATCTTCTCCGGCGAGCCTCGTAGCTTCCGTCGACCTCGGGTTTCTTCCGGCGTCGAGCAGAGAGAGGGAGAGATAAGATGTTCGGTTAGGTTCGGTATAAGGTTTCGGGGAGTCCGTTGTCTTCTCCGGTGGGTTCCGACCAACTTGTAGGTTTTCCGGCGACTGAGATGAGTGGCAAGTGTGTGTGAGGTCTAAGAGGGATATGTGTGAGTTTGGTGAGGAGTGTGTCGAGTTATATAGGTGGGTTCGGGTGTGTACACGACTAATAATTTGGACCAGGTTCATGATTAGCTTAACAAAGGGAACATGGAAAATCAAATCAAATCAAATCTCGAAAGTTTCGGATTCAATGGAAAGGAAAGTTGCAAGCTGTTAATGGTGATGAACTATTTTGGCGGCAATTAAGAAGTTGATTTAAACTTGAAGTTGATGATAAATATTATACCCTTTCCATGTATAAGTGAATGTGGCTTATAGCCCGACGGTTAAGGTGCACGTGATTGGCGGGTGACGGGGTTCTAGTCCGGCCTAAACCTTTTTGTTCGATTTTCAGTTTTTTTTTTTTTATTTTAAAAATTACAAATCAGTCCCTGCACTCAAGTTTATAAAATAATCGGCACAATAAATACGCAACGAACTTTTAACCGAATATTTGATTATTAAATGAAGCGGGTTTTGAACCCGTTTTTCATAAATGTTACAGTTAAAGACCGTTAGTGGTAAAAGTGAACCCATAAAGAAAATAACTAGGAACAAGTTAACCTAGTTAGTAATATGGAAATAGCAATAAACAATGAGTTGTAGCTCTAAATGAATAAGACCTCAAATATGAGGGACCAAAAAAGGAAAGGTTGAAAAGTTGAATATATAAAATAAAACTTAAATAAAACATTACACACACAAAAGTGTGTGTGTGTGTGTGTAGCGACCAGGAGCAAAACAAAGGGGGTGAACCCTTGTTTTGCTTAAATCATCAAATTGAAGGGTGAATTGAGCTTGGAATTGATGCATGAACGCATATCACCTAATCGAAGGGATCATAAGGTATGTCTTAAAACCTAGATTGGTGAAAGTTGCGATGTGAGACAAGTAGATTACTTGCAATTAGATAGTTGGATTATGATCCAAAGATGATATTAAGTGTATGCGTATGATTGATTTCGTTAAACTTAAAGAAATTATGCACAATTTGATGTAAGATTACTTGTTAGTGATTAACAAGTAGATTATGAAGTAGGTTTTGATTATATGATGAAAATTGATGATACATAAGTGTTCATGATCATCATACTTGTATGTATGTGTAAGATATTTGAACAAGTTAGAAGTTTGAATAAATGTTCATACATGACTTAAAATGGGTTTGATGATAAGAAGAGATTAATGTTAAACACGTGTTAATAGATGTTTAAAATCATTATGTGAATATGAATGTTTAAAGTATTTGGCTAAGTTTAATATTTGATAAATTCTATATATATGATGCAATGGGTTGTTTCATAATGATGAAACAATCCCAAGTTCTTGCATAAGACTGATAGATTAGCATATGATTGTAGAAACTATGTTAATTTGATATTAGCAATCATGTGAACTTGGTTTGGAAAACATAACTTAAATGGTGGCCTAAGAATAGTGCTTACCGGGTAATTAATGAAATGCGTAAATTAATTGTTAAACTCATTTGCGGGTTTGTATGTGTAAATATGCAGTTGACTTTTAAAAGTCAAACTGACCTATAATAAGATCGAATGATAAATTTGATGTAAAATCCGTAAGGTGGAATATTCGTGTTAAATAATGACTAACCTAACCATCTTGCGAATGATAAATGATAGTTTAACGCTTGACAAGCTAGGTGGAGGCTTGGGAAGAAGCGCGTCAAATGGATCAAGTACGCGAAAAGAGCATAATTGGATTTCAAGGTAAGTAAAGCTTACATATTTTAAGTAAAATACACACTTGTAGTATTGGTTAAGAAAAAGATACATTAGTATTGAAATATGATGTTCCGATGCAAAGTGATTCAAGTCAGAACAAGTGAAAATGGTAAGAAATCATGAATGATGGTAAAAAGGGTAAACGGTAAATTAGTCATGTGATGACGAATAAATAAGGAGTATTGAAACATTACCTTATGGTGTAAACCATAATAGGCAATAAGGGGTAAAATTTTGACGGATAAGTAAAGAGTTTTGAAAAAGACACCATATGGCATAAGTCATAATGGGTTAAAAAGATTAAGAAACGATATGTTAAGGTAACATGATCCCATTGTAAAATGAAATGGGCTAAATGGGTGAGATGACAATAAATGCCATCTCACAATTATAAGTGGTCATTCTAGCCAAATGGACCAAATGGTGATGATATCACCATTTGACAATAATATCTAATAAACGTTTGTCGGGTTTTATAAACACAGGGAAATGACGTTTGGTTCGCATCGCTATTGATTGGTAATTAGTTGTGCAAAGTATTTAAACGGGTCAATGCTATGACCTGAGCCAGGTACGTGTAACGGGTCAAACTCTCAACAATGAGAGTTAAATAAGTCTTGATTGAACAATAGATTGCCTAAGGTAAGGTAAATCTAATAATCTAAATCGTAGATATTATGTTCTTAAGAACATAATGATTTTAAATAGGTTATAGTTAAATGTTCATATTTGGTCGAAGTATGTTATTAAAAGACCTTCGACATAAAAGAGGGATTTAGGTTGACCAAAATGCCCTCGAGTGATGAAATAAGTAAATGACTCTAATGTTAATTTAAAAATGTGTTTATTAATATAATAGACCCTTTCGGTAGTGAAAAGGTGAAAAGTATAAGCCTTTTTGGTTTAATGCCTTTTAAATGGTCTTTTCCGTAAACGGTCGAATAAAAAAGGGCAGAAATTGGACGAAATAAATTTACGATAATAAATTCACCACAAATAAAGTTGTTGTGGGATATAAATAGATATCCTAGTGTGGATATAATAAGATAGATAAGTTTGGTGGAAATAAGTGTTGGATTACGCTAAAATAACCAAACGGGTCAAAATAATAAATAAATAAAGGTCTAGTTGAATAGGGCAATGTAATTGCTAAGGCAACTATGCGGGTAATAAGGGGATGTTAAAGCATACCAAATGGGGCGTATAAATGTATAGTTTGGTCCAAAAAGGGATTAAAGGGTAGAATGGGCAAAGTCGGAAAGTATAAGTATAAACGGAAATAAATGCATAAATCATAGGAAACAAGTATCCGAGTCAAGGGTTTTGGGTTAAATAGAAAAAGAAAAGAAATTACGGACGATTAGAAACAAGTTTAAAGTAAAACGGATTTATATTGAATGAGTTACGGAAGTTTCCGTAACTAAACTGCAAACAAGAGAAAATTTGCAGCAAGCCACCATAGGCTACGGTGGCCTACCGTAGCTTACGGTGGGCAGCTGTTGTGTTGAAACTGGAAGTCTTAACCGTAAGACAGTGGACTAGGACCGTAAGGCTTGACCGTAAGCTATGGTGGTCACCGTAGCTTACGGTGAAGCCTAAAACTAAACATTTGTTTTTATTGTTTAAGCCTTCGGGTTTATTTCGGTTATGTTATAATTTATGATAACTAAAGTATTTCATAAAATATTAAATATAGGTGATATTTGGAGCACCGGAGGAGGATCAAGTTATATGAAGAACCGAACACGATCAAAGACGAAGCTTCCGCACTTGGTTTTGAATTATAACAAAACAAATTATTGATAACATGTTAAATTGTTTAAATATATTTAAAAAGTTTTAATAAACCTATAAATTTGATTGACGTGTTTTCGCAATTGCATGTTTAAATACGAAACTTTTAATAGAAATTCAGTAATATAAAGCTAGGGTCTTACACTTTAGTGATGAATTTGAAAACTCACTCGTGGCTCTTTGATCGTGGCAAGAGGTAAAGAAGTTCAAAGTTATACAGAATGTATCTGAAGATTTCCAAAGAATCAGTCAATTTGTTAGTGAATGCTGATATGACCGACTTGTGGCATATGAGACTTGCTCACATGAGTGAAAGGAGATGTACCTTTTGTTGAAAAAGAATGTCTTGCCTGAGTTGCATGATGTTCATTTGAAGAAGTGTTCTCATTGTCTGGCCGGTAAGCATTAAGAAGAGTTTCTTTCAAGAGTCATCCTCCTCATATGAGAGACAGTATACGTGATTTAACACCTTTTTGGTCTTATGAAGACTAGAACACTTGGGGGTTGCTTATATTTTATTACATTCATTGATGATCATTCAAGGAAGTTCTGGGTTTATACTTTGAAATCTAAAGATCAAGTATTAGATGTGTTAAGCAATTTCATGCCTTGGTTGAGAGACAAATCGAGAAGAAGCTCTAAAGATCAAGTAAATCCATTCTTTCTTTTAAAGCTCAGGTCCAAGAAAGGACAACCATCAACAACAATCATCTAACAAAAGCAACACTTCTCTTTCAAGCCTAGGTTACAAAATGTAAGCAAAGACATCAATGTATTTCAACAACTTCAAAAGATGTTGAAGGATATAATTGTTTCTGATTGTCTGCTAACACAAAAGGTTAAGAACTGACAGAAAGAGTTGCTAATATAAGCAAAACTCAAGAACAGTTACAAGGGTCAATTGACACATAGGACGTTAAAACCTAGATTTAACATTGGTATTGGACTACTACATTGAAATATCCAGGCTCCGTTAAAAAAAGTGGTAATATATCTATTTAATATCATAAAGGATTCCTATTTTTAAATTTTTTGTAAATAGAAGTTTTTTAATATCTGAAGGAATAACAAAAAGAAGTGGTAATGGGAGCATTTGTACTATATGTGAAAATCAAAATCGGGTGGATCTTTATCCGGAGTAGAGCATAAATCTAAAAAGATTAAAGAGGTCCATTTAAGAACAAGAAAGTGACATCGTGATTTGGATAGGATCTTGATGATACAATCCATCAATGAGAAGTTATTGGATAAGTTTAATGAATTCTTTTTTGATATTATACGCTATAAGGAAATGAAGACAAACTCGTATTTAGTGGAAAATCAAATAAAATCCTTGCTAAAAAGGGAAAGAAAACCCCCCAATAAGTAGTTCAAATCATTTATCGATACGAGTGTTCTATATTGATAAAATATTTATTTTGAAACCATCTCTATATTAACATAGTGATAAAAAATACTACGCTACGTATGGACTTCAAACAGGTTTAGCTTTTACCATGTTAATGGTCCCACCCACATTATTGGTTGATTCGAATAATTGATTGTCGATTTTGTATTGTGTAAGTATGCAATCAGTATGAAGGCCTGTAGATTAGGTTCTAATACAGTTTATTGTAAATTTGGTATAAATTTAATATATGATTAACTATCTTATCTTTGGTATGAATTTAATATATGATTAAATATCTTATCTTTTAATTATGGTAGTTTATGGAAACATAACAGATCCACGGGGCAATACCTAGGGATAATATACTAGTTAAAACTACAATATAAACACCATCGTCTTTATTTTTGAGTATTTTGGATTTGATAAAGAAGAAATAAAAATAAAAAGTAATAATCATTAAGAGTAAACGTCTTTCAGAAAGTTTTTAACATGTTGGGAACCTTCCTTCTATATTCTTGGTGTAACTTTGATCGTTTGTAGCAAAATTCGGTGTTTGACTTCACAAACTTTCCCCAATTACTTGTAAGTTTTCATTTTTTAATATTTTGATTTTTAGAAGTCAATCATTGCATATGCACCTTGTCAAGTTGTTTATTATTATATTATTATTATTATTATTATTATTATTATTATTATTATTATTATATTATTATTATTACTCTTTTAAGATTTTGAGAGAAATATTAATATTTTAACGATTTTGATAGTGATTTTTAAGTGTAAAGAATAAATCTGCTTTAGTTAAGACTTTCGAGTTTCTGGTTTGGCTAAATTTTCGGCTTCATTCCTTTTGTTTTGTTTGTAACACTCATATTTTTTTTTGTCATTCAAATCCCTAACCATCACTTTCTTATTTTAATCCCTAACAATTACTCTCTTGGGTTATTTGCCTACATTTTTTGTGAACCAACCAAAACACAGATAGCTTAAAAAAACCATAAATATAAAAAAACACACACACAGAGACACCCTCACACCTGTTTCATTGATCCTTCCGATTGACCTAAAACCATCACCATCATCCACCTATTGATTCTCATTCACCTACGTTTTTTGACACCCTTCGTACACCACCTGCTCATTGCCTCCTACTGCATCTATCCTCTTCCACCAACCACTACCACACACAACCGTTGTCTCATTTTACGTCTGTTATTTTTAATTCATTTTATGAACCGAATCGATTTATTTCGGATAAACCCGTTAACTAAATAACACCATCCCAACAACCGATATGCCCGAACCAATCCACCCGATTGTTGTTTCGATCGATGGAGGACAAACCCACATGTAATAACTCATTTAGACAAACCTAATGTTCAAGGGCCACTAGTGCAATACATCAATAGCATAGAGACATTTATATAAATTGACCTTAATTTTAACTAAAAATTTTGATCCAGAGTCATAAATGTAACATTCGTCGAAAAACGGGTTTCCAAACCCGCTTCGTTTATTAATCAAATACTCAGTTATAATTTTTCGTTGCGTATTTATTGCTCAGATAAATTTTAAACAATACATAATTAATATATATATTAGAATTTTAAACCATAATTATTAAATAATAAAAAAATGTGAATTAAAAAAATAATGGAGACGTCGGGTTTCGAACCAGGTCACCCACAAACCAAACACACAAACACCGCTCCGCCACACACTGTCTTTGTGATAAACACTAAAACAAATAACACATATAATAAAACTGAAAATCAAAACCGGACATCCGCGCGCTCAGAACGCGGAATCGCCGGAGTAAGACCAAAACTCCGCAAATGTGGCATTTCCTTTTGACTAAAACGCGATAACCGACTACGGCATCAATTATAACCGATGTTTAACCGTCAAATTCGGCCATAACCGCCGAGAAAATCTTCAATCGCGAATCAAGACTCAAAAGCGGACACAATTCATCCCGTTCTTCACTATAAATACCCACTCAATCTTCTGGAAATCCTTTCGCTCAGAACCGTGCACTTTTTCGAAGCTTTAGCTCGTCGCCGGAGAATTTCAATTTCGCCGGAACTTCGCCGGAATCGATCGTCAGAAAACCTATTCATTCATCAGTCGGTATAACTGTCTAAACTTTTCTGCTATCTCTTAATTTATACTTTAATCGTTCAAATCAATAATCAAAACTGTTAAAACAGTTCATACCACGGAAAGTCCGTTCACCGTCGAAGTTCGATCGGAGATAGGAATCTTTCTTCAAATCGGTAAAACTACCTTAAATCTTTCTTTGTTATGTTGTTACTATGTTAATATTCACCAAAATGGCATAACTTGGTTAGCAGTTGGGGATCGGGTTTTGGGTAATTTATGCGAAGAAGATGAAGTTATTGTCAGTACATATGAGTAATTAAAAACGGATATTTCATCGGGTTAGACACACAGTCCAGTGGTGGACTGTGTGCAATTATAACATTCAAGTCCCGAGTTCGATTCGTGTACGTATCCAGTTCCCGCAATAACAAAACATTTTTCTTTTAAGTGTAACAGAACACCCCTCAGATAGTACTTAAGGTTAATATAAATCCTAATTTAATTGGGTTAGACACCCAGCCCAGTTGGTTGGGCTGGGTGCAAATCAAAGCAATGGTCACGGGTTCGATGCGGGTTATACGCACCGGTTCTGCAGATTTTAAAACCTTTTTAAAATAACTAATTTCTGAAATATTCTAGTTAGTATATAAATATAATTAAATCTGAGTTTATTTCGGGTTAGACACGTAGCTCAGTTGGTAGAGCTGCGTGCACGTATACGAGAGGTCCCGAGTTCGAACCTCACTCAGCGCATAAAAGAACACAGTCTGACCGGTCAAGGCCCGGTCAACGGTCAACGGTCAAAAAGTCAACTTTTTATTTCTTTTTATTTATTTATTTAAATGAAAAATTATTTAAAAGTACTTAAAAATAAGATTATTAAAGTTAGAAAATTTCCTTAAACTCACAAAAATAAATCTAAAAATCTCATTTAAAGGCACTAATTAAAAAATACTAATCTCAAATAAAATTTAATTATTTATCGAATCGTATTGTTATTATCTAGGTTAGTTCTTCCCTCGTCGATTGAATCATAAATTCGTGCGCATTCATCGTCATCAAAGAACGCACCCATTGTGAGTGAATCTCTATCAATTCCCCGTTTTAATCATGTTTTGGGGTGTATCATGTATCGTTTAATTCTTTATTATATTTAAACACTTGTGCATACATCATATCCGTGATCAAATGTGTATCAAATATGTATCAATTGTTGTGTGGATTATATGTAGTTTAGGTTTATCATTTTCAGTGCCCGCATTTCATTAGGCCCATCAGTTCCCCGTGGGAGACGGGTTGAGCATCAGGTGCCTCATAAGATCGGCTCCGTTTGATTGAGCCTTGATCTCACATTCATCATCATTCATATCATATACTCATTCAAAGTGGTTTGTGTTTGTTTACTTATATATGTTTGCTCACATGTGATTATTGCACAAATTTTCCATATTAAGTAAAACTAGAAATTAATAACAATGTTTTATCAAGGTTCACTCGCCAACTTTTGTTGACCCAAAATATCCCCCGTTTTACACATGATACAGGTGATCCAGCTGAGGCAAGAAACACATAGGAAGGCCTAGAAGAATAAACCAGTTTAAGCTTTGGATTATTTACATAGTTTCATTTCCTTGTAATTGTATGAATTTTGATTTGGATATTTAAGTTGTAATTTGAATTTAATAAATATGAAACATTTTAGTAAACATCATGAGCTTTGATGATAACCCAATTATGCCCCGACTCTTATTCCGCTGCGGGTCGGGGTGTGACAGATTGGTATCAGAGCCATGACTATAGGGATATAAGATTGGTTATTAGACCCTTAGAGCCTATACTATAGTTGATTAAAATTTTAAATTGTTTATGCGTTACATACAAAATTCATGATGTTTATATGCTTTATGTTTATTTTTACACTCAATGTTATGCAAGTATGCTCACAAATACATGTTATTATACAATGCTCATCATAAATCATATCCTCATAACATATCATATCCATGAGAGCACACACCTCACAATTCCCATGATTTTTGCAATGATTTTTGTATTTTCAAATCACATCAAAGTGAGTTCTCATGACGGGCATTTAGTAACTGGAAGGGTACGAGTACCGGTAGTCGGAACGTCCTGTCTAGGCTTGGCATTCGTATAAATCCAAAATAAAGGACCAGTTTGCCTACCTGGGGACTAACGATGAGAGTACGAAGGACCTATTAGGCCAAAGCATGCTATACCAAACGTCGTGTGAGCTAACCCCACTTTGAGTTGTCATTGTGTCTATACCTGGACACCCTCCTACCATACATCTCGCAATCATATTTTACGGTTTTCATTCGGGTGATGCGAGTGTTAATCCGCCAACACCAATGTGAATCCTACCAAGCCCAATAGTCATGGGGGCCCACAGACTACACAGGCGATGGTATGGGGGACATTGGAGGCCCAAACATGAGCAAACCCAAGACATCCTATGGATGTAGTTGCATTATTGTTAGTTATGTTATTTTTATTCTTTTAACGACACATGACACCTAGAAACTTCTTAAACTCACAATCTTCCTATGTATGTTCCTGTAGATGTCGGCTAGGCAACTACGTGAAGGTAGAAAGTCAGGAAGATCCAATGAATGCTTGGCCACATAAATTGCTAAACAAATGGCTGCAGTGCTTCCTGACATCGTAATTCAAGTTCAACAAGCTCTCACCGCAAATCCCATCAACCCTCCCAATCAAGAAGACCAGAGCGTCGCCAACCCTCCCTCCAAAAAGTGCTCCTACAAACACTTCAAATCTTGCGATCCCCCAAAGTATGAAGGGACCGAAGGTGTTACTTCTCTCCTTCACTGGTTTGAAGAAATGGAGAACACTTTCCTCAATTGCGATTGTCCCGAGGATCGCAAGGTACGATATGCAACTGGAAGACAGTTTGGGGTAGCCCTTACCTGGTGGAACACGGAAAAGGGTAAACGAGGAGTTGAAGATGCCATGGCCTTAACATGGGAAGAGTTAAGGGAACTCATGACCAGACGCTTCTGTTCAAGAAGCGAAATCAAAAAGTTGGAAGATGAATTCCACGTGCTAAAACAAAAGGAAGGAGATCACACTTCCTATAACAAGAGATTTCTCGAACTAAACCAGATGATCCCTAATTTGTTCACCCCCGTGTACCGCTTGGTTGAACACTACATTCTAGGTCTTCCCTCGAAAATTCAAGACTCGGTTCTAAGCACTTCGCCTGCAACACTTGAAGCCGCAATGGAACTAGCTACCGAACTCACTGAGAATCGCATCCGAAACGGCAAATTTGAAGATGATAAGAAGAAAACACCCATAGAGACCTCAACTACAAACCACTCAGTCTCCTCCTCAAAGTTTGCTGGTAAGAGGAAACGAAACAGCAAGAATTTTGCTGTCACACAAACCAACCCTCCTGTCACTGCTGCACCAATCACCCAAATTGCTCCTTCGACTGCACCATTTAAAAAGCCATACACCGGCCCACACCCAAAATGCAACCGTTGTCAATACCATCACCCTCCCGAAACTCTTTGCCAACATTGCACCAGCTGCAGCCGTGCGGGTCACACCATTCAAACTTGTCGCACTCTGCAACGAATGAACCGCAATCAACCCCCAACCCAAACCCACCATCAGATAGTGGGTCAAGCCCAACAACCCTCACTTCTACCATCTGCACAACACATAGCCCAATCCTACTACCAACCCAACTACCCCATGATGCAACCCATGCGAGCTTGTTACAACTGTGGAGACTCAAACCACTTCAGGAACACTTGTCCACGCTTGGTGAACATCATCCATGCCCAAGCTCAAGCGAACCCAGTAAACCAAGCTAACCAAGCTCCTCCACCTGCTAGAAGAAGAGCTTTCAATATCAATGCCAACCAAGCTAGGGCTGACAACAACGTGGTTAACGATACGTTTCTCATCAATGGTAGTTATGCATCCATGTTATTCGATACTGGCATGGATAAGAGTTTTGTGTCCTTAGAATTCGAACCTATCCTCAACCAAACTCGTGATAATCTCATGGAATCTCTAACGGTGGAAGTTGCTGACGGAAATCCCGTTTCATTAAATTCTATTATACGCGATTGTACCCTCACTCTAAACGATCACGATTTTCCCGTTGACCTCATTCCTATGAAGTTGGGAAGTTTTGATGTTATAATCGGTATGGACTGGCTCAGCCAGCATCACGCTGAAGTAGTATGCCGCGAAAAGTTCATTCGCATTCCTCTTGCAGACGGTCAGACCCTACGTATTTTTGGAGAAACCCCTTCGAAAGGACTCAAATTAATGTCCTGCCTTCAAGCCCGAAAATATCTCCGCAAGGGAAACAAGGAGAAGAAACTCGAAGATATACCAGTTGTGAAAGAATTCCCACAAGTCTTTCCCGACGACATCTCAGGACTCCCTCCTGTGAGAGAAGTCGAATTCCGCATCGATCTTGTAACTGGCGCTACACCAGTCGCAAAATCTCCTTATGGGTTAGCCCCATCCGAAATGCAAGAGTTGTCCAGTCAGCTGCAAGAGCTGACTGACAAAGGATTCATACGTCCTAGCTCCTCGCCTTGGGGTGCACCTGTTCTTTTTGTGAAGAAGAAAGATGGAACGTTTCGCATGTGCATTGATTATAGAGAACTCAACAAGCTAACGGTTAAAAATCGCTATCCACTACCTCGCATCGATGACCTCCTAGACCAACTTCAAGGCGCCACCTGCTTTTCAAAAATCGACCTTCGTTCTGGTTATCATCAACTCAGAGTACATGAAGAAGATATCCCAAAGACCGCTTTCCGGACTCGTTATGGTCATTACGAATTCATGGTCATGCCATTCGGTTTAACCAACGCCCCCGCTGTCTTCATGGATCTAATGAATAGGGTATGCAAACCCTACCTCGACCGTTTCGTCATAGTCTTCATCGACGATATTCTTATCTACTCCAAGTCTAAATCCGATCATGAGCGACACCTTCGACTCATCCTTACAATTTTAAGGACTGAAAAGCTCTACGCTAAGTTCTCAAAATGCGAATTCTGGTTAAGAGAAGTACAATTCCTTGGACATGTCGTCAATGACAAGGGAATACATGTCGATCCTTCAAAAATCAAGGCAGTGCAAGAATGGCAAGCGCCACGTACCCCTACCGAAGTAAGGTCATTTCTTGGTTTGGCTGGTTACTATCGCCGCTTCATTGCCAATTTTTCCCGTATTGCTGTACCACTCACGGCTTTGACTCATAAAGGAAAACCCTTCATATGGGGACCTAAACAAGAAGAAGCCTTCCAAACTCTAAAGCAAAAACTTTGTGACGCACCTATCCTCACACTCCCTGAAGGTTGCGATGACTTTGTAGTATATTGCGACGCATCAGGGCAAGGGCTAGGCTGTGTATTAATGCAAAGAGGAAAAGTGATAGCCTATGCTTCTAGGCAACTCAAAATTCATGAGAAGAATTACACCACCCACGACCTGGAACTTGGAGCCGTTGTGTTCGCTCTCAAGATATGGAGACATTACCTCTATGGTACCAAGTGTGAAATATACACTGACCACAAAAGTCTCCAACATATCTTCAACCAAAAGGAGTTGAATATGAGGCAACGAAGATGGGTCGAACTTCTTAACGACTACGACTGTGAAATTCGGTATCATCCTGGCAAGGCAAACATGGTGGCTGATGCACTCAGTCGAAAAGGTTATGCGAACTCCATTCGTCTTCTCTGTTCGCAAATCATAACCGACATCAAAGATCGAATCCGAGCAGCTCAACAGGTTTCTGTAACAGAAAATGACGTACCCGATGAGCTGTCATGTGGAGCTGAACTCAAAATCGAAACCAAATCCGACGGTATTCTATACTATTTAAATCGCATATGGATTCCCGATCGCGATAACCTTCGTGATTTTCTCATGAATGAGGCGCACAAAACACGATACTCTGTACACCCAGGAGCCGACAAGATGTATCAAGACCTACGATACACCTACTGGTGGCCGGGCATGGAAAAGTATATCGCTGTTTTTGTTTCCAAGTGCCTTACCTGTTCCAAAGTAAAAGCTGAACATCAAAGACCTTCAGGACTTCTAGTCCAACCTGAAATACCTGTATGGAAGTGGGAAAACATAACCATGGACTTCATTACCGGGTTACCTCGCACCTCCAGTGGTATGACACCATATGGGTAATCATTGATCGTCTTACAAAATCAGCTCACTTCATACCGATTCGCGAGGACTTAAAAAACGAGAAGTTAGCTCGTATCTACATCAGCGAGATCGTAAGCCGTCATGTGTACCTATAAGCATCATTTCAGACCGTGATGGTCGTTTCACTTCACGAACATGGCGAGCCGTACAAACCGCTTTGGGTACACGATTAGACCTCAGTACCGCTTTTCATCCTCAAACTGATGGTCAATCTGAACGCACCATCCAAACTCTTGAAGACATGCTTCGAGCATGTGTCATAGACTTCAAAGGGAATTGGGACGTTCATCTACCATTAGTTGAATTTTCGTACAACAATAGCTATCATTCAAGTATCGGCATGGCTCCTTTCGAAGCTTTATGTGGTCGTAAGTGCCGATCTCCAGTATGTTGGCACGAAATTGGGGAATCACAAATCACCGGTCCAGAATTAATTCAAGAAACAACCGACAAGGTCATTCAAATTCGAAACAATCTTCTAGCGGCTCAAAGTCGTCAAAAGAGTTATGCAGACAAACGACGAAAGCCCTTGGAGTTTGGCATTGGTGATCAAGTACTTTTAAAAGTATCACCGTGGAAGGGAGTGATTCGTTTTGGCCAGAAGGGCAAGCTAGCACCACGCTACGTAGGACCTTTCAAGATACTCGAAAGAGTAGGTCCTGTAGCATACAAGCTTGACCTACCAGAAGAGCTCAACAGAATTCATCCCACATTCCACGTATCAAACTTGAAGAAGTGCCTCGCCGATGAAAACCTCCATATTCCTCTAGAAGGCATTCAAGTCGATGAATCTATGCACTTTATTGAAAGACCAGTAGAAATCATGGACTTCGGAGAGAAGCGTTTAAGGTCGTATTCCAATTGTCAGGTTACGTTGGGAGTCAAAACGAGGACCTGAGTTTACTTGGGAACGTGAAGACTCAATGCGCGAAAAATACCCGCATCTTTTTCCTGTTACCACTACTTAAATTTCGGGACGAAATTTCTAAAAGTAGGGGATACTGTAACATTCGTCGAAAAACGGGTTTCCAAACCCGCTTCGTTTATTAATCAAAAACTCAGTTATAATTTTTCGTTGCGTATTTATTGCTCAGATAAATTTTAAACTATACATAATTAATATATATATTAGAATTTTAAACCATAATTATTAAATAACAAAAAAATGTGAATTAAAAAAATAATGGAGACGCCGGGTTTCGAACCCGGGTCACCCACAAATCAAAACACACAACACACCGCTCCGCCACACACTGTCTTTGTGATAAACTCTAAAACAAATAACACATATAATAAAACTGAAAATCAAAACCGGACATCCGCGAGCTCAGAACGCGGAATCGCCGGAGTAAGACCAAAACTCCGCAAATGTGGCCTTTCCTTTTGACTAAAACGCGATAACCGACTACGGCATCAATTATAACCGATGTTTAACCGTCAAATTCGGCCATAACCGCCAGAAAATCTTCAATCGCAAATCAAGACTTAAAAGCGGACACAATTCATCCCGTTCTTCACTATAAATACCCACTCAATCTTCTGGAAATCCTTTCGCTCAGAACCGTGCACTTTTTCGAAGCTTTAGCTCGTCGCCGGAGAATTTCAATTTCGCCGGAACTTCGCCGGAATCGATCGTCAGAAAACCATATTCATTCATCAGTCGGTATAACTGTTTAAACTTCTCTGCTATCTCTTAATTTATACTTTAATCGTTCAAATCAATAATCAAAACTATTAAAACAGTTCATACCGCCGGAAAGTCCGTTCACCGTCGAAAGTTCGATCGGAGATAGGAATCTTTCTTCACATCGGTAAAACTACCTTAAATCTTTCTTTGTTATGCTGTTACTATGTTAATATTCTAACACAGTTAACCAAAATGGCATAACTTGGTTAGCAGTTGGGGATCGGGTTTTGGGTAATTTATGCGAAGAAGATGAAGTTATTGTCAGTACATATGAGTAATTAAAAACGGATATTTCATCGGGTTAGACACACAGTCCAGTGGTGGACTGTGTGCAATTATAACATTCAAGTCCCGAGTTCGATTCGTGTACGTATCCGGTTCCCGCAATAACAAAACATTTTTCTTTTAAGTGTAACAGAACACCCCTCAGATGGTACTTAAGGTTAATATAGATTCTAATTTAATTGGCTTAGACACCCAACCCAGTTGGTTGGGCTGGGTGCAAATCAAAGCAATGGTCACGGGTTCGATGCGGGTTATACGCACCGGTTCTGCAGATTTTAAAACCTTTTTAAAATAACTAATTTCTGAAATATTCTAGTTGGTATATAAATATAATTAAATCTGAGTTTATTTCGGGTTAGACACGTAGCTCAGTTGGTAGAGCTGCGTGCACGTATACGAGAGGTCCCGAGTTCGAACCTCACTCAGCGCATAAAAGAACACAGTCTGACCGGTCAAGGCCCGGTCAACGGTCAACGGTCAAAAAGTCAACTTTTTATTTCTTTTTATTTATTTATTTAAATGAAAAACTATTTAAAAATACTTAAAAATAAGATTATTAAAGTTAGAAAATTTCCTTAAACTCACAAAAATAAATCTAAAAATCCCATTTAAAGGCACTAATTAAAAAAATACTAATCTCAAATAAAATTTAATTATTTATCGAATCGTATTGTTATTATCTAGGTTAGTTCTTCCCTCGTCGATTGAATCATAAATTCGTGCGCACTCATCGTCATCAAAAAACGCACCCATTGTGAGTGAATCTCTATCAATTCCCCGTTTTAATCATGTTTTGGGGTGTATGTGTCGTTTAATTCTTTATTATATTTAAACACTTGTGCATACATCATATCCGTGATCAAATGTGTATCAAATATGTATCAATTGTTGTGTGGATTATATGTAGTTTGGGTTTATCATTTTCAGTGCACGCATTTCATTAGGCCAATCAGTTCCCCGTGGGAGACGGGTTGAGCATCAGGTGTCTCATAAGATCGGCTCCGTTTGATTGAGCCCTGATCTCACATTCATCATCATTCATATCATATACTCATTCAAAGTGGTTTGTGTTTGTTTACTTATATATGTTTGCTCACATGTGATTATTGCACAAATTTTTCATATTAAGTAAAACTAGAAATTAATAACAATGTTTTATCAAGGTTCACTCGCCAACTTTTGTTGACCCAAAATATCCCCCGTTTTACACATGATACAGGTGATCCAGCTGAGGTAAGAAACACATAGGAAGGCCTAGAAGAATAAACCAGTTTAAGCTTTGGATTATTTACATAGTTTCATTTCCTTGTAATTGTATGAATTTTGATTTGGATATTTAAGTTGTAATTTGAATTTAATAAATATGAAACATTTTAGTAAACATCATGAGCTTTGGTGATAACCCATTATGCCCCGACTCTTATTCCGTTGCGGGTCGGGGTGTGACAATAAACCTTTCAAAACACTGTTGGGGAATTTTCAGAATCCGGATGATCAGAGAGGCGTGTGGTCACTCTCAGATCAAATTATTTCGACGGTTCTACCGAATAATCCAATCGGATACAACTCTAATTTTGGAGAAAAATGAACATCTGTGTGCGTTTTTGTGTGAAATCGTATGAACCCCTATGACCAAAACGACCCCTTACGAATTTTTGAGATAATTGGCAGATAACTGCCATTTTGCAGTTATTGACGGTTATTAGCGGTTGAATTTTCAAAATTCAATTTTAATTAAATTGCCGCCTTAATTTTTTCCTGCAAAATTATAACGAATTTTTATAAAATAATTTTTCTAAGACATTTTCTATAAAGCAATTTAATCAAAATAAAAAAAAATTCAGCTGACCTGGCAGCTCGACCCCAGCCAGGGGCTCTGCCCCTTGGAACCCCGCCAGAGGCTGCCGCCCCTGGGACCCTGCTCCCGAACCCCCACCAAGGGGGCGTTGCCCCTTTTGAATTATAACAACTCGAGCAAGCGTGCACTCCCACACCTCCTAACTTGTTTGATGTACATCATAATTTCATTTGGTCACCAAGTTAATCCCGATTATACTGAAATATGTATCGATAAAGTTTTCCTCATGGTATTATATGAAAGTATCATCATTGTTGCTGTAAATTTTATCTTTTTTATTGGAGATCCCAATTCACAGTTCAAAATCATGTCCTAAAATCTTTGTTGGGGGTCAACATTTTCATGTTCTTGTGTAGATCGCAGATGCAGCTCTGCTAAACTGATTCAATTACAATGAGAGGACTTGTCGGCGCATCGCCTACTCCAATTGAGCCCAGACACCGTCTCTCAGTAACCAAGTATATCTCTTACTCTTTTTTATGTATAAAAACATGGGTTGTGGTTAAGTGCACACCAGGTGTTTGTGAAAATGTCTGTGAGAAGAATTGTTTGTTTCTTTGCATATTTGTTGTTTTATTTAGTTGGGTTTTAGAAAATTATGCTGCAAAGATGATTTTGTGAACCTGATTTCATTTGGAATTGGGTTTAAAGTTTAAACTTTCATCAGTTCAGATTTGCTGTCCACTTTGGATTGGAATTGGAATTGAAAATGTTACTTGATCTTACTAGTGTTTAGGGGGGGGTAACACAATTGTTATTAGGATCAAAGTGATTAAGTGATTGTTATCTTATCTAAGCTAAACTTTTACCTGTTGGAGATTTGACAATTTGAGTTTATAATAAGTAAAGGTGAAAGTGAGTTATGTTACTTAAGATTGTGCAAGTTAATAGTTTTTACTTGTGTTGTTCTAAGTTTTCATTTTGGTATCACTTATCAGTATGTATGTTAAACTTTATCATCATCCCCTAGCATAAAAACTAGATTTTGATGGAATAATGGCTCAACCTCAGAGTTGATATGAGTTTTAAATTGATAGTTAATCATAGAAAAGTTGATGATAAATTTTGATGCATTAATTTCTACATTTAGAAAGTACGAGTGTCCAATCTTTGTGCTTGTTGTTCCAAGCCATTAGAAGTGATGTACCTAAACAGAAAGAGACATCATATACTCTTGCCAAACTTGCTGTACAAGTAACTGAGAAACGCAAACTAAAAAGATGTTAAGTTTTGTAGTAGATACCATGGCTTATGTCACCATTGATAGTTCATTAGCCTTTAGCTAAATCAAGAAAATATTTCAAATTCATACAAAAAAAATTGGGAGTTATTCATATGGGGTTTTCTTGACATAATTCAAATAGGATTACATTTTATTTCTGTATGTAATTTATAAGTACGAAGTTGAAAAATTTATCAGTATTTGGGCATCATAGGTTTGCTTGTGTACTTTATAAGGTGTGTAACAATATGTATTACATATTAGAAGAAATGATATATGAACATTTTGAAATTTTCAAGTTTGTTTAATAGGGACTCTATGCGTATTATTTAACGTAGTAAAATTTTCTATCTTTCAGTGAAGAATCAAGCAAAAAAAGGTCTTTTGGAAGTAGAGCCTTTAGAGATGGTGAAAAGCCGTATCTTAGTTTTAATCAAGACAGAAACGCAAGCTGCAAGTTTTCTACTTTAAAGCTCGTTTTGATAATTATAATATTGGGAGCATTCTTCACACTCCTACACTCGCCAGCTGTATATAACACAGAACGCCCTTCCCATTCAGGATCTCGGTACGTTATATTTTCTAAAAATGTGTCGATAACGGGCCAAATGGGTCTAATTTGAAAAGTTGGTAAATAGTGAAACCGGGTCAAATGGGCCCAAAGTCATTCAAATAGTATTTAAATGCTTACTACCTCTCAAGCTGTTTGGTTCAAGAAAATTAAGTTAAATTTTATAAAGAGTAAAATGCTGTTTTCGTCCTTGAGGTTTGGCTACTTTTGCGACTTTTGTCTAAAGGTTTGTTTTTCCGCATCTAGATCCAAAAGGTTTGGCTTTTTGCCATTTTCATCCAACTCGTTAACTCCATCCATTTTTATCCGTTAAATGAGGGGCATTTCCGTCTTTTTAGACATTTTGTGTGGTGATTAAAGGGTTTGGGTGGGGAGAAAGTCAACAGAGGTGGATCTTTATTTCTAATAGTGTTTTTTATTCTAATAAAAAAAGTCTGAAAAGACAGAAATGCTTCATTTAACGGAGAAAAATGGATGGAGTTAATGAGGATGATGAAAATAGCAAGATTTCAAACCTTTTGGATCCAGATGTGGAAAATTAAGCCTTCGGACGGAAGTCGCAAAACTGGCCAAACCTCATGGACGAAAATGGCATTTTACTCTTTTATAAATAATATTTGTAAATTGTAAATATATAATCTAACATTGATTTAGAAATTTTAGTAAAAACGGACATGAAAGCGTTGGTCCAACTCAGTGTATTTTGACCCGTTTAATTTTATCCGTTTGTACACAGGGCTAGTTTGGTAGAAAGATGGACAAACGAGAATCCTCCAACAGACGATGACTGCTACGTATCGCATTCAAAAGTCAACTGGAACCATGTATCTGGAATAATCCGGAACCTTCCGGACACAAATGAATATAAAGGAATAGGTCTATTAAACTTCAATGCAACTGAAATCAACCAATGGAAAGAGATAATACCGGACGCCGAGCATATTGCCCTACACCTCGATTCCGTCACTAAAACCGTCACTTGGGAAGACTTATATCCCGAATGGATCGACGAAGAAGAAGAATTCGATGCTCCCGTATGCCCCGAATTACCGAACATTCACGCTCCGAAAACACCTAGAATTGATTTAATAGCCGTAAAGCTTCCATGTTTAAAGACTCGTGATTGGTCGAGAGATGTGGCCCGTTTGCATTTACAACTTGCGGTTGCAAGACTTGCGGCTAAATCGAAAGGACGTCGTTCGGTCAAAGTGCTTTTGGTGACAGATTGTTTTCCGGTTCCGAATTTGTTTACGTGCAAAGAGCTTATTGTACGTAAAGGGAATGTTTGGCTATACGAACCCGATCTTAATAAGTTGCGGGAGAAAGTTCAGCTTCCGGTCGGGTCGTGTGAGCTTTCGGTTCCTCTTAACGCCAAAGATTATCGATACTTGGGAAACCCGAAACGAGAAGCGTACGCAACCATTTTACACTCTGCTCACTTTTACGTATGTGGGGCGATTGCAGCAGCACAAAGCATCCGGATGTCGGGGTCAAACCGCGATTTAGTCATACTAGTCGATAACACGATAAGTGATTACCACCGGGAAGGCCTGGAGGCTGCGGGATGGAAAGTCCATACAATCGAAAGAATTAGAAACCCGAAAGCGGAAAAGGACGCGTATAACGAATTTAACTACAGCAAGTTTCGTCTATGGCAGTTAACGGATTACGATAAAATCATATTCATCGATGCAGATTTACTTATTCTTCGAAACATCGATTTCCTGTTCGAAATGCCGGAGATTACAGCTACCGGGAACAATGCCACTTTGTTTAATTCCGGTGTGATGGTGGTCGAACCGTCGAATTGTACGTTCAGGCTGTTGATGGATCATATTAACGAAATCGAATCGTATAACGGCGGAGATCAAGGGTACTTAAACGAGATTTTCACTTGGTGGCATCGGATCCCGAAACACATGAACTTTTTGAAGCATTTTTGGGAAGGTGACGAGCCGGAAAAGAAGGAAATGAAAACAAGATTGTTCGGATCGGATCCGCCGGTTCTATACGTTCTTCATTATCTAGGGTTAAAGCCGTGGTTATGTTTTCGGGACTACGATTGCAACTGGAACGTGGCGAAGATTCAGGAGTTTGCTAGTGACGTTGCGCATGCGAGGTGGTGGAAGGTTCACGATGCGATGCCGGAGAATTTGCACAAGTATTGCTTGCTTAGATCGAAGCAAAAGGCGGCGTTGGAGTGGGACCGGCGGCAAGCAGAGAAAGCGAATTATTCGGATGGGCATTGGAAGATTAAGATTAAGGATTCACGTTTGACGACTTGTTTTGAGGAGTTTTGTTTCTGGGAGAGTATGCTTTGGCATTGGGGTGAAACGAATTGGACCGATAATGGGACTGCAAATGCTCTGACTCCGCCGGTGACAATGGCACTGCCGTCATAGTGATCGGAAAATTATTTGCAAGTTTTAGGTGGTTGATGGATTTTGAAGATAGTTGCAAGTTTGTGAAGGTGAAAGTAAAAGTATCTTTATAGAAAATTACTTAACTTGATGCATATGTTTTTGTAACTTACATATTACTGCTTTATAATTATATTGAGTTTAATTTATTAAATTTAAACAATCATCTTTGCTTATAGACAAATTGCAGTATAGCCATGTACGGCTCCTCTCTTTGCTAGCCAATTGGTTTTTTAAAAAGCCAATCCGTTGAGCCGATAAAGGGTCAGTTTCGGAGCCAGTCCAGTTTTGAGAAGACTTATTCGAGTTTTTACTCTTTTAACAATTTTGCAAAGAGATTACAAGGTAGTGTTTGTGGTACTATGGTAGTATCTTGGCCAAATGAACCCAAATGTATATGATTCTAAGAACCTTTCATGAAGTGTACATGATTCTAAAAGCTTCTCATGAAGCTTCATATTGTTCCATTTCATGTCTTTCAAAGGAACTACTCTTGTCTAATCTCTTCGGTAAGCCTTTTGATCCATATTTCGGGATATCAAATACCCAAACGTACCCGATACCAGTTCCTACCATACCCAATTTCTGAGTTTGTTGACCAAACCCGGACCCAGCTCCTACCCGGTTCGAGGGTATAAAAGAAACTGTTTTGTGGTATCTTTTCAACATAGTATAAATATTATATTAACCACTTTCGTAACAAAAGGAAAGACTTTTTTTTAACAGAAATTTGGTGACTGATGGAGCACTGGATTATGATGGTGAAAGGATATTACAAGTAACAATTTATTCATTTCAAGTAACTTAAAAAGAACATTACAATTGAGATAACAATGTCATCTTATATTTTTGTTTGTTTATCAAAAAAAGTAATAAATCATTTTGTAATTTCACCCTCTCCCATTTATTCATAATGAGTTCAATATTCTGGCTCTTTACATGGCCTCTAGCTCCTTCCTAGAAGCTGTTAATATAAATAAATTTCGCCACTGTTAAAAAAATAAGTAGACAAAAAAGGTATGTTTGGCATGGAGCTTTTAGGAGATTTTAAAAGCTTCTAGTTTTAAGCTTTTAAGAAAAAGCTCCTACTCGATAAAAACTCTTGTTTGGTTGAAGGAGCTTGAAGCTTTAGTTAGGAGCTTGAAGCTTTTGGTTAAACGCTCCTACTAGTAGCGTTTAGAATGAGCTACAAGCTTTTAGGGAAAAATAAATATTTTAACCTCTAAAGATAATGAAATTTTTAATGCGTCAAACTTTTTAACGTCCATTTTGGTCATTTTATTAAAAGCTCCAACTACTCTGCCAAACACTTAAATATATCTAAAAAGCTACAGGTACCAGCTATTAGCTTCCAGCAACCAGCTGATAGCCACTAGCCACCAGCTACTTTTGCCAAACATACCCAAAATAAATTAAAACTCCGAAAGTATAACATGATAAAAAAAAATGTGTCCAAAAACAAGAATGAAACATCTCTGGCAGTCAACAAACCAGACATTTGGTCATATAGCATGTGACAACTTTTATGTAAATTGTTAAACCCTCAAGAAACTATGTCTGCATCATTCTCACCAAGAAAACTCTTGAATCAACGAAATCGCGACTTTTCAAGAACACCATTCTCGAGCATTCTGAAACATCTTCAACCACGGACTTGGGCCTTTCTTTTCAACATCCCAGTCCTTCGGATACCACGAGAACTGCCACATCAGAAAACACCGCTCAGGGTGCGGCATCATAGCTAGATGCCGCCCATCTGGCGAGCAAATTGCCGCCACACCTAGCGGTGATCCATTAAAGTTAAAAGGATACGTTTCCGTCGGTTTTCCGTCATCATCACAGTATCTTATGGGAGCCAAGTCGGACGATAAAACTTTATCGAAAATCATTTGATCGGGAAAATAAGCTTTTCCTTCACCATGTGCGGCCCAAACACCTAACGTACTACCTTCCATTCCTTTAAACATTATTGCTGGCGATTCTTTAATCGTCACGTTAGTGAACCGACATTCAAACCCGCCTGATTCGTTGTGTACGAATCTGGGCTGGGCCAGGTCACCACCGGATCCTAAAGTTCCACCAACATTCGGGCCCGGGATCCAGCCCAGTAGAGCCATGAGCTGGCACCCGTTGCAGACCCCGAGACTAAACGTGTCTGGGCGGTTATAGAACTCTTGAAACTGGTTTAAAAGTGACGGGTTGAACCGTATCGAAGCAGCCCATCCCTTTGCAGAATCGAGCACGTCAGCGTAACTAAACCCGCCAACAAACACAACACCCCGAAACCCGCTTAACGAAACCGACCCCTTTAGAAGATCTGACACAGTAACATCCCACGGCTCAAATCCCGAAGCGAAAAACGCAGCCGACATTTCTCGATCGCCGTTACTACCCTCTTCCCGAATTATAGCCACTTTCGGTTTGGTACCAGCGCTCATGTAATTTTCATCGGTGAATTTCGGAGTGAAAGTTAGCTTCCATGCGGGTTCGTGTCGGTTCTTTAATCCTTCTTTTTCGGCGGTTACACAAGCAGCTAACTTATGCTTCGTTTCAATGTGAAAACCAGTTTCTTCCCAAATATCACGAAGATCGACGGTTTTCTCATCTAAATGTTTCACTCCATCGATTTCTAAACCAATCATCGGTTCGGCGGTTACTTGTCCTACGACTTCCGAAGAGACACCATGGTTTTCAAGTATCACGGTCACCTTGTTGAGGTTGACTTTGTTGACCTCGAGAACAAGACCGAGTTCTTCTGAGAATAATGTCTCAAAAATGCTTTTTCCATTGGAATTTAAGTTGATTTGAACACCACAATTTCCGGCAAACGCCATCTCAAGAACCGAGACAATAAGACCACCGTCACTGATATCGTGACCAGCTGAAATTAATTCAGCTGTTAGTAGATCCTGAACGGCCTCGAAAACTGTTTTGAGGTAAGGAACATCGTCGACATCTGGGCATTCATCACCAATTTGGTCAAACACCTGCAAAAATAATTTTTTTAGAAAGAAAAAAAGAGCATTTCGAGTCGACCCAAATCATTTTAACCTGCAAACTATAACTTATTTGACCCATTACATATCCCAAATTATTAAAAATTAAGAGTAAAATGCCATTTTCGTCCCTAAGGTTTGGCCACTTTTGCGATTTTCGTCCAAAGCCAACCTAACTTTAGAAATTAACCAACATGTAAATAGTAAAATTTAAAAATAAAAAGAAGTACCTGAGCGAGAGCAGATCCACCTAACCGTCGTTTTCCTTTAGCCAAATCAATATGAAGCAAAATTCCATCATCCTTAAGTTTCAAATCAGGTGTAACGGTTTTCGTTATATCATCACACGTGACGTAAGCACTGATTACAAGGTTACCAGGAGCTTTAACCACTTCGCCGGAAACACGAGCTGCCATCGATAAACTATCTTTACCACCATCAATCGCAATTCCGAGTTCAATCATTGCTTCCGATAGCGCAATAGCTGCATCATACATCGCCGCACCTTCACCATCAAGTTTAGCAGCATACATCCAATTCCCACTCGCTTTAACGTCACTTAAACTGGTGATTTTAGCCCAAACGAGATTTGTTAACGCTTCACCGACCGCCAAACGGGCCATCGCTTTCGGATCGAGTAAACCCTTGATCGGTTGCTCCCCGATCGCACACGCGCCGCCTGTGTAATCGGTGAATGTTTGGCCAATAACCGCCACGTCAGCGAGAGTGATCTGTAACGGGCCAACGGTTTGTTGCTGAGCCACCAGGCCCGTTACGCAGCGATCGACTTTCGTTGTTAAAAACCGTTTAGAACAGACGGATGGTAACCGTAACACGCGTTTAAGTGAATCCATTAATGTAATCCCGGGAGCGATTTCAAGTGACACGACTTTATCTTCTACACGATGAAATTCGAAGGTTTTTTGTGGCATGTCTCCGAGAACTTTTTCGAGTTCGAGATCCACAGCGAGTGGTTTTTCGGGTGCGTAACTGTCGACTAATCGTACATGACCTTCACCGTTGATAACCCCGATAACCGCCACCGAAACCCTTTCCCTTTTACAAATAGACTCCAGCAGACTACGGCTTTCGGGTTTGACCAATATCGCATCTTGTTCTTGATATTCCGCACCCCAAATCTCCAAAACCGACATCGTATTATCACCGACAACGATAGCCCGAATATCGATTGTCGCACCTTCGGGATAAATGATCTCTTTAACGACATTGCAATTACCACCGGCACCCTGATCGTGAATGCTGACAATTGGGTTATTCTCGCCCATTTCAATACACGCACGAACAACCCGATACAATTTCTGTGCCATCTCAGCATCGCCACGCTGGACAGCGTTAAAATCCAGCTCAGCATCGTTCTGACCGCTAACCATACTCGACGCAGCACCACCTCCCATTCCAATTCTATACGCGGGCCCCCCGATTTTGACAACTAACATCCCAATTTTGGGCTCGCCTTTTGTGATATGGGTATGATCGATTTGCCCGATACCCGCACTGAACATGATCGGTTTCAACCATTCCCGTCGTTCCCCGCATGGAAGCCGCATGCCAAATGTTCTTGTGTATCCTTGAATCAACGGTTCACCGAATTTGTTACCGTAATCTGACGCACCGTTGCTTGCATCAACGAGAATTTGCAACGGTGAAGCTAAATGCGACGGGTATTCAAAAGACTCGTCTTCCCATGGAGCGTACGAGCCCTCGATGTTAAGATTCCCGACACAATATCCAGCGGTTGACGCCACAACGAAAGATCCCCGACCTGTTGCGTGTGTATCCCTGATTCGCCCTCCAGCACCGGTTTCTGCACCGGGGTACGGTGCAACCGCACACGGGAAATTATGGGTCTCAGCTGTAAACAGAATATCAAGATCACGAGCAACCAGGCTTAACGGAGACGTAGAACCGGGCTGTGTAGGTCGTAACGGGTTCACCGAAAACCCTTTAATCGCACTCGAGTTGTCCTTGAACCCGATCACTGAATTGTTCGGGTTAGCCTTTAACGTACTCTTTACCATCTGCATCAGAGTTTTATCCATGGGTTGACCATCTACGATAATCTTCCCCGTGAAAAACCAGTGCCGGCTATGTTCACTGTTCGATTGTGCGATATCGAAAAGCTCAACATTCGTCGGGTCTCGCTTAATATCATCTTTGAACAACTTAGTGTAGTATTGTAGATCTTGTTCGTCGAACGCTAAACCCATTTGCTGGTTAATTTCTTCCAACGCTTTTCGACCCTTTTCCATAACGGGTACGTAATAAACTTCTTCGGGAACTATACTCGTTTTGAAAGACGTCAGCTTATCGGGATAAACACATTCGGTCATTCGATCGTGCACCATTGCAGCAAAGTGAAGAATTTGACTTTCTTGAAGCGGTTCACTATCGGCTTTAACGTACAACAGATACCTCCTTGACCGTTCTAATCTGTTGACTTCCGTTAGCCCACACGCCTGACATATTGACACCGCGTTTGCAGACCATGCTGTGGTGAACGATAACCGCGGCCCAACTTCAACTACCACTGTGTTAAACCCTTCTTTCGTCTCTTTACCTATAAAACTTTCATCCCCTAAATTCTCCGGCTCGTACGTCTCTTGTAACAGCCATTTGAGCACGGAAAGCTTCTCATTCGACAAACTTTCATCAAGCCCGATATTAAAACATTGTTCGGTTTTCAAACCCACGATTTGCTCAGAAATCTTGGTCTGAACCGACTTGAGTAACTCGAAACTCGCACTTTCTTGAATCAATGGAGTCCTGAAGAAATGAATCACTTTTTCGGTGACCAAATCATCAACACTCCCTAACCCTTGTGTATCTACTGAAACTACAGCTTTGACTTTCTCAGAGGCATTTCGTCGAACACCTTTATTGCACATTCTCACACTACGGCTTTTTCTACAATGATATGAACCAAAAACCAAATGGGAATTTCTACTTTTTGGTAAGGGTTTAGGCAAGAAAAAGTTGCAATTTTTTGATCCCTGGAATTATTATAAAAAATTACACAAATTAAATTAACTAATAATAATAAGCTTCATATATTTCAAAAGAATTAACAAAAGAACATATATATATATATATATATACATAACACATACTTGTAAGAGCTCTGCTGCTGTAATATCTAAAGATGAAGCCATTATTGCATGAATCAATTGAACTGTAACAAATAAAGATTCGATTTTTATCAAGTTGTGAAGATAAAAGAAAG